>CM040988.1:10855780-10904932 GCA_022985145.1 Pangasius djambal | reverse complement strand
TCTAACAACCCTCAATTCTAACAAATGTGAAACAGGGGGTGAATGATTGCTTCATCGCTATTCATTTGTAAAGTCCCGGTCTGTTTTTAAGCAGATATGCAAGCAGTATCTTACATCAAAAAATGATGGGAAAAAAAACCAAACAAAAATCAAAACAAAAAGCTTGTGCCATTAAATTATTCTCCCATAAATCTAAAATAACACATGCAACCTAATATCTAGGGCTACAATTGTTTATCAATTATTAGCCACATTTAGTATTTCTGTATATAGCCAATGTGTATCGTGACAGCTAGCTATTAGCATGCAAGCTAGATTCTATTGCCAGATTTGAGGTATATAATTCACTGGTAATTGTCTTGTACTTTTTTTTTCATATTAGAAGTTAATTTAATATAATTATGTGTAAGAGTTTGTAGCTTTGTACTTAAGCGAAGAATTTAAAGCTGTACTTTCTACTTTTCTACAAAATATTTTTGCACTATTACTTGAGTAAGGAATGTTTGTATCTTTGCTACATCTGCCTGTAGTAAACTTGTATTTTGTTAATTTGTTTGGTAATTCAGTGTCGTGGCTCATGTGCATGGCAGCTCTGGTAATAGAATATCACATACTGTCTCCTAAGCTCCAATGGGGATCGCAATGTGGTTCAAGGCCTGAAGGCCAGTTTGAGATTTCATTTACTGCTGTGGTTTTTAATTTGTTTACTCTCAGAGTGCTGACAAATCCGTGCTTAAAGGAACAGCCGGCACAGTGATGACTTCGGCTGCCTGTTACACGGAAGCAGAGAGTGCTTTATTTTCATAATTTATCTAATAAATAAGGACTGCATTTGGCTCTTAGGAGTGGATTTGGAGATAGGCCAGTCCTTTCAATCATCTGCACTTGAATTAAAATGGAAATTCAATAAAAAAGAGAGCAGCAGGCCTTGACCATCAACAAATGCTGATGTTAGAGGAGGTTATGTTGACTGGTAACCTAATGGAGGGAAACAGAATAAATCATACAAAGAGACAGGGAAAGAGAGAGAGAGAGAGAGAGAGAGAGAGAGAGAGAGAAAGATGGCACAGGAGCAGAGTAGAAACAGAAAAGCCTGTTAAGCTAAATGATGTATCAGATACTCTTCCCATGTCCACAGGTCAACCCCACACCTCCTGGTTCCTCAACCCACGTGCTCTGTATGCTTACCACGCCTGAGGTTTCCTCTTCAGCAGGCCCTGGCGTCTCCACTGCGAGTGTGGGCTCAGATGGTAGGTCAGCTGCCGGCACACCTTCTCCATCGCTCCCAGAGAATCGCCCTCCTGAATTGGCAAAGAATGTGGGGAGCAGAGAAAGAGGAAGAGGTGTCAGTCATGTAATAGACAGAATAGCTTCATGTGAACTATAGTGATAAGGGAAAATCTAATTTCACTGGCAGAAAAAAGCCAAAAAAAAAAAAAAAAGATAGATTCCCCAATTCTGTTTTTACACTACCATTAGTTTATCTCACACAAGCAATGATGGCTCCATATGTGTAGGTGTTAAGATTGTTTACATATTGAGATTCATGAGTACATAATGTATTTTCAGACAGTGGTGCTTCCTTAAGAGATATTTGAATGGTAGGGGGTTCTGTCATCTGAAAGCAACACTACATTCCAATTAAATAAACTTTAAGAGTTGCCCTAGAGGGGAAACCAAAAACCAAAAGGTGTTATATGTTTTTTTTTTTTTTTCAATACTAAATGTTTATTAGTGCGTATGTTTTTTTTCCCTGTAATAGTACTTCAGGGTCAGCATTGTGCTTGGGGTGACATTGGGTTGAAACTGGTGGGAAATGCTAAACACACACATAAATGCCAGCTCAGAAACATTTTGAGGAGATAAAAGTAGTTGACTGAATTAACAATCTTAAAAGAAATTGTCAAATCCTTTAAAATTAATATAACAGTAAGTGTATAGCATAATCAGATGAAAGGCAACTTCCTAGGTTTGTTCCATTACAGTAGTACTATGCATTAAAAGGATATAATTTCTGAATGGTTCACTCAATGTCAACTTAAAGCTGACATTGTGGACTTTAGCCTCAGAGTAAGCTAATGTGTTAGAATGAAGCAATAATCCATTTGAGGGTGTATGTTACATTGATTTTTATCATGGGTAAGGGTGTTCTTATGCATGACACTATAGTCACTGTAACACACACTTACTGTTTGTTTAGAAAACAGTGCCAAAAATATGATGAAATCCAGCACTAAATAAATAATTACATTTATTTATAATATTTGCAGTAAACAATTCTCATACCACACAATATAGTCTGTTATCAGTAAGCTTTGGTTGCTAAGCAACAAAACAGGCAAAGATTAGGGTATACTATAGATAGAACAATGGCTTATTAAATTAAATTATTGCTTTAACAGCTGGTGCATTAATACAGAATTAAATTATTGTGTTTCGGTCACAGGCGTGTATATATTGAGGATTTTACAACAGCTTCGAACGCCAATCAGATTTTAAAACAGAAACTATCCTTCTTGTAAAACAGAACCTACATTTGGCTCAATGCCTATTTGCTTGCATACTGTACAATAAATGTCTTGGATCTTCAGCAGTCTTATATTTTAGCAGTCCTATTGCAATAATATTGTTCTTGTTCCTGTTGGAGCTGAGAACTGCTGTTTTATTAGAAATCAGTTGTAAGAGAGGCTTTGCCCCAGAGCTAGCTGGTTGTTTTTTCCATGCTGTTGGGTTTAATTTGCTCCATTAAGTGCAGCAGCATTAGCAGACTGTCTCCTAGTATAAACTCACTCATCTTCACAATATGACTTATCCACAAGCAGAACACTAGCGCTGTCAATCAGGCTGCCCGGCTCATAATCCCCCTCTATCTGTCAATATGTTTGTGACTGAAATTGCTTTCCTCTTTACTGCTGTTAGCAACATTCACTAATGCTTCGGAAATCTGGGCCGATTGGAAAATAGTCGATATATACTTCACCTAAATGTCATTTCCTTTAACTCATGTAGCTCGCTGTGATAGACACGCCATTAAAACCTACACCCTACAGACAAAAAGGGATATTTCTTGTGTGTGTGTTCATGCACATAGATAAGATCATACTGTATTTGTGGTTTGATAGGAAAAACAGCATGCCTTCTATTATCCTGAATATATCAATATCAAGGCTTTTTGTCATAAGTACCATTCATTTCCTGTTTCTCCCTGGCTAAAAAAAATCACACACACACACACACACACACACACACACACACACACACACACACACACACACACACACACACACACACACACACACACAAAGCACTAAAAACAAACATCTTCAGCCTTCAGAATACAGACAGGACAAGAAAAGGACAAACTGACTGTGTAGATGTCCCTAGATATGATTACATTTCAGCTAAGAAGAAAGAGTAAAGATGCTGTTAAAGATCTTTGTTTCCATTTTTAAAAGTAAAAATTAGCAACACTCTACAAATCATTTTATAATGAGAATTAGAGATGGAATTAAAAAGATGCGCTCGTGTATGCCTTACGTCTCCGGCATTGTTCATTACTGTGGTGTTCATGCAGAGCCAGCAACCTGTTCAGTGTTAACAAATGCAGCCAGATCCCTCATAAGTGCTCTAGTTGTACATGTCTTGAGCTGAAGATAATGGCTAGTGGTTATCAATACTGCATTTGTCAATCATTTGTCAATATTAGAAACAAATAGTAGAAACAGTGCACTCAGTCTGGCAACCCTAAACTTACTAGGAAGCTCATTACTAGAAATGCTATAGATCCATCAAAAAAGCATGTTTCTCCACAGAATTTCTTTCTTTTTTATTTTCCCCCATTTTCTCCCTCATTCGGTCACCTACCAATTCCCTCCCAGTAGCCAGCTCTTCCCTATCATATGACAGGTACCCTCCTGGGAGAATAAACGCTAACATGCTTTGTGAAGCCAGCCATGTGAAGCCAGCCAACTGCATCTTTTTGAATTGCTGCTCATGCTGTGTCAGAGTGCAGCATAACACACTCAGAGGAAAGCACTGTCTGCCGTCTTGCACATACACAATCTCACAGACACCCAGGCTAATGTTGCTATGATTGATGGGGGAAGGAGAATAAATGCTATCCCTCCCACCTTGAGAGCATGGTCAATTTTGCTCCATTGGCTCCTGGGCACGAATGGCTGTGACACTGTTGGGATTCGAAACTGTGATCTCCCAACGATAGCGCAAATGCTTTTCTGTTGCAAGTCCTCATGAAGCTTATATAGCTGCACACACGCTTCTGGAAATACTTGCACCACAGATCAAATCTCTCTAAAATGAATATGAAGCCAGTGTTATAACATTCCTCAGGTCTGTGTTATTCTCCTGCTTTAATTGCACAATATTCATGCATACAATCCACCACAATTTCAGGCACTACTTAATGCATGCGTAGTCTAAACACTTGACACCACTGGTTGATGACCAAAGGTTTTTTTGCAGTGCTGGATGAGGACTTCATGCTATTAAAAATCTATTAAAATAAATGTTTATCAGTGATCTTTCTATAATTACTGTTTCATTTAAAAGCATAAATATTAAAATAAATGAACATAATTTATGCGGTCCTCCAAAAAAGAAAATAATTATAAAAACAATTCAGCATTGTTTTTTTTTTCTTTTGGTATCTGTTTTTAGCCCATTGTGTCCTGAATGCATTTTTTCAGCCAGGAATTTTCATTTCATCACTAAAGGAACTAATCACTCTACCGTCTTCGGGCAATGAACGTATCTGGCCAAACTGATAATGAGGTCGTGTGTAATGGGATCCACCAGGTTCCGAAAACTGGCGTAGCGATAAAGGACGTCATCCAGGGAGGTTGACTCCATTCCCAGATCCTACAGCAAAAAAGAGAGAAAATTGAGCTTTTAATGACTTCCGCAGCAGAGGACAATGCCAAGATTAACAGCAACCTTTTCCTTTATATACACTTTTCACAGTATGATATATTTTTACATTTTACATTCATTGCAATGTACATTTTGATTTATAGAACGCTGGTGTATAAGATTATATCTATGAATATATCTAGCCTTTGTCTGGACATTTAACTAATTTGATGCTTGAAATGGTCTTGTTCTTATGGCAGATAATTGTTCTTATTTCAAGCATCTATTTATAAAAATCCCATAATGAGAATTATTACATAAATTAGACCATTAGATCTCTTTTTTGCTGTAAAAAAAAAAGTGACTGTTCAAACCCATCGCTTGAGAGGATGAAATAGTGAATTATGCAGTGTAAAAGTCCATTTGAATGTGAAAATGAGACACTGCTGCACTAGCTGCTGGAAACTGAAAGTCTAATTGACATCAGCTAATGTTTTTCTTAAATACAGCCAACGGTTTTGTTGTGTGCCTCAAACACTGACCAAAGCTGAATCACTCTGCAAAAGATTATAAGTATTTCTCTCTCACTGGATAACCGTGACATATTTCATGGGTATTACAGCACGACAGCTCCCTGTTACTATATGAAAAAAACCAAACAAATTCATAATAAACAACCCTAAAGGTGAATTTAATCTACTTTACCCCAGGGCCTTGTTATCTACACAGCAACAACACAGGTAAAAGAACCAGCTCAACACATCACTCAGTGTCTTGGGTTGGTGTTCATGCAAAGCAGATTTACTATATCAAGAACGTGAAAGACAAGGGTGTGAGAACGAAAAGGAAAATGGAAAACATGCATTTTTTTTTTTAAATCAAGTGACATGAATTATATATGCACAAAACACACACAAGGACACAGAAGATGTATTCTAAAAGAACCAGACGGGAAAACCTTAAGGGTTTTCTCCTCATTAATGATTTTGTCCCTTATAATCTTCCTCACTCAGCAATACAAACCAGCAATGCACAATACTCATCAATGGAGCTACATTATTAATCATCTCCCTTTCAAACAAAGGTCCATCCATTATCACAGATCTTTAGGAAAAGGGTGAACCTAGCAACCAAAGGCATCTCACCATCTTTCTCTTTCTCATTAACTGCTCTTTCAATTCACATGGACTAATAGACTGAAATACCATTCTGTTTAATTCCATTATCTGAACTGCACAACTGAAATGACACATACACTGAAATCCCCCACTAAGAATCATGAGTTCATGCTGTTGGAGGATTCAAAAAGCATCTGGCCCCTGGCCTTGATCCCTGTTCTTCACAGAAGGCACGATGATCACAGCTCCCCCTTTTCTATAGGATTGTCAGGATCCTTTGTCATCCATCGTGCTTAAAGGAACACTCCAGCATTTTCATGTTTATCTATGTCCACTCCATCATATGTGCAGCATATGTGAGATTACCACAATGAAGAATTTAGATAGAAACCTGTTAATTCGAAACACTTATAATGGAAGTCCATGGGCAGTTTTTGACTTTTGTCAATAAATGTTTAAAATATGCAAATATTTATAACATATACTGTACAGCATAACACAATATATAAAATATATAACAGAAATTCAACACCAAAAGGTTTTAGGATGTGACAGCCATGAGTGTCTTATCATAGCTGATAGTTTTGTCCTTTCTAACACTTGAGCAATACATTCATTCACCCTATCATTCATCTTCAGTAACCACTTCATCATGGTCAGTGACTGTCTCAGGGATAGATCCAGAGCCTATCCCAAGAACACTCGGTATGAGACGGGAGCACACCTTGAATGCGACTCCAGTCCACTGCAGGGATCCATGCACACAAACTCATACACTTGCTTGCACCTTGGGGCCATTTGGTGTAGCCATCGCACTTACTAGCATTCTTTTGTTTGGTGGGAGGAAACCTGAGAACTATGAAAAAACCCACACGAAAATGGGGAGAACATTCAAAACTGTACACAGGCAGTAACTGAAGAGACCCTGGAGCTGTGACGCAGCAATGCTAGCTGCTCCTTTAGAGCCACTTTAACTATAACCACAGAGTGTTCCCTCTTAAAAAAGTACTCCAATCTCTGAAATTGAGAGATACCGATTTAAAAAAAAAACCTTCCACTATAGAATTCATGAAAGCATTTTTTAAAAATGTGTTTTTGCTTATCATTTATTGACAGCAACTGCCCTTAGACTTCAAGTAACCAAGTTTGAAATGTTTCACAATTATTGTCTGTATACATATACATTATAGAAGCAGCTAAGAGAGAAGTTGAAAATCTCTGCAGTATTCCTTTAGTGGTAGAAAGGAATCATAGACATAGTGAAGATCATCAGCAGCAAAATGTTAAATGTTTCTCTCAGAATTCCACTTCTGCTGAGCTCATTTCATCGTCTACACTCTCACTGATGGGTATGAGCCACAGTAGGGTCTTCTTTCCATCCTCGATCTCCATACAGGAAATCCTGTTACTCCTACACTCTCTTCATGATCCCTCCATCATAGACGGCAAGATCTAGAGAGTAAAAATGTCTACACAGCACAGTAATAAATCACACAGCCTTTCTAATTGCATCAGCAGTCCAGGACAGTCCAGCCGCTGGGCAACTGACTCACAGTATGCGTCCACT
This sequence comes from Pangasius djambal, assembly GCA_022985145.1. Taxonomy (NCBI): domain Eukaryota; kingdom Metazoa; phylum Chordata; class Actinopteri; order Siluriformes; family Pangasiidae; genus Pangasius; species Pangasius djambal. The sequence goes on along the minus strand of CM040988.1, from coordinate 10,897,378 downwards.
AGTGCATAGTGCAGGCACGGAGAAACTACACATCTGGTATGTAGGTGGACTTGTAGCAGAAGCCCCATGGAGCCTTTGGGACTTCTACAGAGGAGTCTTAATGTTTACCACCACTGTAATTGACCTGTCTATGATAGAGGGCTTGGGCTTGCTATGCTCTCTACTCCCACGTTGTCTTATACGGATATCTACCTTCCTTATTAAAGACATGCAAAGGAAAAGTTATGGCTCAAATTTCAGTTTTAATTTCAAATTTTATACCACTTCCCTCTGCAGAATGCTTGTTGGTTAATGGTAATGTGAAACGTGATCAATTCCAATATAAATAAAAAGCAAATATACGGTAGTGTGTCGCAATGACGCCGCAGATGCCTGCCTTGGTTGTATGCTCTCTGCTTGGTTTTGAATACAATTACTGTACCTATATACAGTATATAGACTGAGAAACACCTGTGTGATACATGCTAAAACCTCATCTTTGCACATTAGTTACACAGTAGAAGGAATCGCTTAACTGCTATTAATTTACTGATGTCGTTGTTTGTTGTGAGGGGCATGTGCAGAGGGTTAAGTTATGCTTGCAAATGTATTTTATTCATTAGTCAGTTTTTGCAACTGGGTGGAGTCAGGGTGAAATCAGGTTCTCACTGTAATCGAACTGCACTAGTTTTCATTTGCAACTGGTCTCAGCCGAACTAAAGGTCTAAACGCAACACCGTTTGACTGACATGGTCTACAGGCTATACTGCATACCTGAAAATGCCCTTAGAATATTGAGACCTTGTGGATAATTGTGCTAGGTACCTTCTGAAAATGTCTTCCAAAAATCTCCTTCATCTTTTTTGCATAATGATAAAGCACTCAGTATAGATGAACTACAGCTGAATGCAAACATTTGCATACTTTCAGGACAAAAACGAAGAAGACGAATAATTTAAAGAAACATGGGATTTATTGCTACAGTTTTTATAGATGTGCGCTTATTATTGATTCATCATTCATTCATCTTCAGCAGCTGCTTTATCCTGGTCAGGGTTGTGGTGGATCCTGAACCTATCCTAGGAACACTGGGCAAAAGCAGGAGTATTCACCCTGATCGGGCTGCCAGTACATCACACGACACCAAGCAAACACACACACACACACACACACACACACACACACACACACACACACATATATATATATATATATATAGTATTGTGCAAAAGTCTTAGGCACCTTATTTTTTTTTTAGTAAAAACTTTGTTATAGATTTTTATTTTACGACTTCTACACTATTGATTCAGTACAAAAACATTTTAGATTTCCAAACATTAGTTTTCCAGAACAAAATTTAATATTACAGGAAAATTTTGTATGTCAGTAAAGAAAGCAGCAGATTACATAAGAGACCACTTTTCAGACAAAAAAACATAATGAAGGCTGCTGGGTTTTGCTGCAAAAATAAGACGCGAGTGTAACAATCAGAGTCTCCAGAAGAGCTGCGGCTGCTTCTGCAAGATGCTCAGTAACACTTACAGCTCATTTCCTTATAAAACTGTGCAAATTGTACCTGAGACTACTATTATTTTTGTTTAAAGAAAAGGGTCGTCACACCACATATTGACTTTGTTTCATTTATTGCTGTTTACTGCTCTTTATAGTATTTTTTTAATTTCATTATTTTTGAAGGCATCTTTGCTCTACAGCATTTCTTTGCATGTGCCTAAGACTTTTGCACAGTACTGTACATATATATATATATACAGTACTGTATATATATATATATATAAAAATCTCCAGCTTTTGCCTTTGGCCTGTAACTGGATCCATTCTCAGAACAGCATCTGAAATTCTGTCAGCTGTAGAGTTCACCTCTGCTGATTTTGCTCTAATTCCACATGCAGTCAGCCTTATGAACACTTAACTGCCTCACAGACATGATGACTGAGTCACTGACAGCATTGTGTTCAGTGCTCTAGATGCAATAAATTTTGTGTGCAATATTTATCTGTGCAAAATTCTTGTTTTTAAAGTTACAGTGCAATAGTAATATAGTATATCGTTTAATAGCCTATCCACTTCTTTTCATAGCAAAGGTGTTGTCTCTTGTCATGTTTTTGTAATGTGTAATGTCTAACAACCTTGTATACTCTAGTATATTTAAAGCACCATTCTGATTATGGAATGTGATGAGAGTTAATTCTGCTGTTAAGGCCACTGCTTCTCGACTCCCGTACCTGTCGCAGGGTTTTGAGCATCTCTGTGGCCTCGTCTTGTTTGCCCTGCTTGGCCATGAGCATCATGTCCTGGATCATGCCCACACGGCGCTGGTATGGAGGCGGAGGTCCGGCGCGCGAGAGTCTCTCCCCAGCGCGCAACACGAGCGAGGCGCGCACGTCATTACTGCGCTCGCGCGTCGGTGTCCTCCTGCAGCGCGCGCTCTGAGGGCTGGCGCCCGCCTCATCCGGGCTCTTCGCCTGCTTCGCTCCCATGACCGAGCCAGGACACGCACACGGACACTCAGACTGACTCACGCGCGTCCCGCACTAGCCACAAGTTCGCCCAGCATTTGAGAAATGAATGTGAACGCGAGTTGGTCGAATAACACAAGTTTACAGCCGCGTCACTGGTTTGTTTACATCACACCTGTCCCGGAGAGAGTGCTGACGGTTATGCACACAAAACAAAGAGAACTAAAGCTGTGCATGACATCCTGCATGCATCTTCTGAGTTCAGAGACGGACAAGACGCGCGAGCTCTGAACGATGCTTTTCATCATCCATCATCCGCGTGCATCACAAACTTCAGCAATTCATTCCCTTGTCTCGCCTAAACAAATAAACAAAACAGCATGCCTGTAATGTTATATCCACTTGCAGCAAGGTCCTCCAAAACCTCCCTTAGCTCCAATATACCTTAAGAACTACCTTGAATGAATAAACCCATCATCCAATTAAGGTCAATCCGACAAACACGACATATCCGCTAAATATAGGCTAGAGGACTAGCTATTTCCTTTCGTGTCCCTCAGGTAGGGAACAGATCGCATGAGGATGCCTGGAGCATGGCCGCAGACAAGGAGAGGAAAATAACAGTCCAGTAATGCTCAAACTCGCATTCTGCAGTTATCCCTGCACAGCAATCCCATGTGCTGAACAGAGATTTCGTGTATCTTCAGGTCCGCCTACACCCCAGAGCAAAGTGAAGCGAGGTCAGAATGCAAGAGAAGTGCAAGAGAAGACGCATTCGCGTCGGTGGTGTCCGTTTTCCTCCTCGCCAAAGTCATCCCAGCTCTTTCCATCACGTGCACTTAGCCTATATTTCCGGGACGGTTTTTTCCCCCCCTTAATCTCTGGTTATGTTTGTATCGGTGCTTTGTTTTCTATAAGGTGGGTCCTGTCCGATGCTTCAGTGATTGGGTTTGTGTCTTTCTCTGAGACTAATGCAGGCTGTACCAGTGGATCATGGTGCAGAGAGCCTCCCACCCCATTCCCCCCTCCATCAGGGAGGGGTCGGGCAGTGTGCACATCATCCTCCAGCAACTCGCCGAACACTGAACTCAGTCATAATACTGCCCGAAATTTTAAACCTGAGTGCTTTACAAAGAGTGCCTGCTTACCTAATTGACCCGGTATATCAGGCGGATGCGGACTGGAATGATGTGACCTGGTTGCATTAAAAGCTACTAAAAGCTACTAATTATAGCCTATAGTAAGCTACTGAAATAAACACAAAACATGTATTTCATATCTAGGTAACGATTTGCATTGGGTCAGACAGTGTAACTGCGGCAAACAAGCTCATCCACTGCATCTGTTTCTCATCTACACAGTGCAAATCCCATGTCTTTGCATAGACTCATACTCATTACCACTACACTGCATGCAGTACACTCTACTGACACCTGGCGCTGAAGGAAGTGCATTTATACAGAAAGCACATCTAAAACGCTGACTAAAGCGCTAATGTTATGATGCAAAAAACAAAACAAAAAAACCCCTCATCTTTAAAGAGTTCTTAGTTTGCTAAATGTGTTCTAGTTTGGAGCCCTTTCTAATCAGGAAACACTGTTGTCTGCAAAGGGTTAGTGTAGTTGCAGATTTTTATTCCACACCTTCAAATTCAAGTCTGGGCACAAGGTAGGAATACCTTGGTATACAGGTAGGTATACACCGTGGATGAACGCAGGGCACCATGCACACACATTCACACACTCATTCACTACTAGGGGCAATTTATAATAGCTAGTCTACCTATGCAGCGCTAGGAGAAAACCAGAAAACCTAAATTACTGGGAAATATTCATGTCCATAACATGAACTGAGTCACTAGATTGTGAGCACAGGACTGACAGAGAGCCACGGTTGGGCTTTTAATTAAAACCTTAGCCATAAACTGCTCAGGCTTGTCTTCACTGTAAATAACTGAAAGAATAAAGTCATCACACTTTTAGCTCTATTCATTTACTTGAACAGGACTAATGATGTAAACGTTTCAGCTTTAAACCTTCATCTGTATAGTCATTTTATATCACGCTTTCCTTTTTTAAAATAAAGCCTGCAAGGCACCATGCAACATACATAAAGAGACATTACCTTTATTACTTAACACATGAGAAATATATTTATTATAGAGAATGCTTTAATCTTGAAATGACTAAATCTACTACTTCAGTCCATGCAACTGTGTTAACAGCCACAGACACTGTGATTGTGCAGGAGGAGATATGGTTAATTCCATGGGGTACACACTCAATCTGTTCCATTATTTCCGTGTTGCTTTGGAGGTTCCAACACTCATCAATACTTTCGCTTCTGGCTTGTAACAGAATGGTATAGAGCCAATAATCAATAAGCGAATATATGGATTGATTGTGGACAGAGATGCTGTTATGCAAGCTTCACATTCCAACAAGCCATCTGGAAAATTGGACGCAGACCAGGCTGAATCCCCCATGATCCCTGCTGACAGACATAGCTGACCATGAATAGCTGATCACTGTCCCTGTTGCCTGAGAGTTAAGCTGTGTCCTGCAGTCCAGAGATTGAATTGTACTGTTACACACCAGCACAAGGAATTCGAATGGCAATTTATAAAAAGGCTACTCAGTTTACCAGCTTGCTTCCACTTCATAATTTCTGGTTGGTCAATAAAGTGTAAATGAACATTCTTCAACATTCTTCTAGTCTTCAACATATAATAATCTGGACATCTCTAACCAGTGACAACTGGACAGTCGGAGGCTAAAATCTTATATATATGTGTGTGTGTGTGTGTATGTATATGTAAATAATCCATTGCTTTCACATTCATTCCATCTGCAACTCTATTTCACACCCAACTTCTCAATCAATGAATTAAGGATGTTTCAGTGTCATGGGCTAAAAATATCAGCCCAAATGGAGATTAACTCATACCACATAGTGTTTAATGCTGTATAATCAACTGACATGAGCTCAGTGTAATTTAAGATCATCTTAACTAGATGAGAGAGTGTTTAATGTGATGCTCACTCTGCCATTTAACAATGATGTTTGTGCTGCGATGCTTTTGGGAAGCTTGACCGTGACTGTTACTGATAGGCTGCATGAATCTACAGTCTGAGCTACAAAGAAATCAGCCCCAACCTTGCTTCATCATTCTGTTTTTTTTTTGTTTTTTTTTTTGTATTTTTCTTACAAGAAATGTTGTCATTGTTGTAAATGCAGATAAATATACTGAAAAAGGCCATAATATTCAGACTTAAGACATTTAACAGCAAATAATCTGATATGGATGCCAAAAAAAGAAACCTTAATTGTTTTTTTTGTTTTTTTTGTTTTTTTAAAATCTTTGAATAATAAGGCATTTAGTTTAGTTTATATCAAAACTGTATATGATTTAAATGGGACATTCCACCGAATGGGTAACATTTCTGTCCCCAGGACATTAAAGGTATAAAAATGCACGAAAATGAACTCCTCACCCATCCAAAAATACATTTTATTATTAAGCAAAGTGTCTTCACATTTAGCTAACTGCAAAATTTAGAATGTATAATTAAAATCATTAATAAAAACTACCTAGAACACTAAAGAAATAGCAGTTGTTGCATGTCCCCACTCCCTGCCTCTATAATGTACCATGAAATATTATGATTAAAATCCTTCAGAAATGTAATTTTTTGCATTTATGTGTGACTTTATATCCAATCAATGATTTCCTTTTTTTCAAAAGAAAAAAAAATCCATAACATTTTTGATAAAATACACATTTTAGTCATGTCCCCAGGTTTTCACTCAGTCCTGTTACCCTAACACATTCCCCCCTCTGATAAACTTGGAACATTCCAAAAGACATTTTTTCAACAGGAAATTGCATTATCCAGATCTTCTGAAGGCAATGGGGAGACCAAAGGTAAGTCCTCTCATTTTCTTTTCAATCTATTTGATGACATTTCAACTGTGTCTGAGAGGGTCAATGTCAACATACTGCCTCGTTACCTAAATTATTTTTAGATGTTATTTGTTCATTTTAAAAATACACATTTTTGATAAATCACTACAATTTGCTCAGTATCCTCATGCTATTAGCATGTGTGGCATGTGGCTATTTAGCATGTATTTGCTAATTCTATGCTAAAAACTCAGTCCTGTTACTCATATAAGCCATAACAGAGAAAGAAGTGTCGTATATCCAGTGGGTGGTTGTAGATAAACAGCACAAGAATGACCCAAATGGAAAAACATCTAAAATCACAATCAAAAAAGAGTTCCAGACCACTCAAGAGGAACTGCTGGAACATCTAAACCTGCAGTTGCACAGGTTTAAGAGACACACTTTTAACATCAACAATAAATTTACCCACTACAGGGCACTGAGACAAAGCTTAAAAGCACATGAATGCTTAATTCATGTTGACTTTTCTGAAAATTATCTCTGCAAGTTCAGCACAGAAATACAGGCAGTTCACTTCGGAGCATCACATCAGCAGGCAACGCTGCACATGGGTGTGCTTTATGCACATGCAGTCCCTTGCCCGATGTCCTTCTGTACAGTGTCACCCTCAAGAATAAAAGTACCCCCAGCAATCTGGCAGCACTTGTCACCAGTGCTTGATTATGTGCGTAGTGCCCACCCAGAGGTCTCCACTGTCCATTTTTACAGTGATGGCCCTTGCTCTCAATATAAACAGCGAGGTAATTTGTTTTTGTTAAGTACTGAGCTGTTCAGGCGAGGATTCACTGCTGGGACTTGGAACTTTTTTGAAGCGAGCCATGGAAAGGGTGCCCCCGATTGTGTGGGAGGGGCCCTGAAGAGAAGGGCTGATTGTCTAGTCAGCCAAGGTAGAGACATTCCTGATGCTGCAGAGTTGTTTGCTGTTTTACAAGAAACAGACACAACAATCAAGTTGTTTTTTTTGTCAGCGAGGAATCAATTGAGAAAGCAGTTTCAGAGATGCCCAATGATGTGCCACCAGTTCCATCCATTATGAGGATCCATCAGCTAGTGTCCCTAGATCTGAAATCTAAAATCTGAACTGTGGGTGCTTTAATGCAAAGCATTTCAAGTTCCACATTCAGCAGACAGCTCCCATGGCTCCCACAATGACAGAAGTTCAGTGGCAAAGCCTCGAAGTTGTTGGCAAATGGTGTGTGCTGAAGTATGATGGTGATCTATACCATGGCATCATCACAGATACAAGTGAAACACATGCTGAGGTCCGTTGCATGCAAAAGATTGGATTCAACAGATTTTTCTGGCCAGCCCTTGAAGACATCCTTTGGTACTTGTTTGAGGACATTGTGTGTATCATCCCACCCCCAAGGCCAGTCACAGGTCGTCACATTGAAATTGACAGAGAAATCTGGGCCAAACTGCAAAAGTCTTATTAGAAAGGGTCAGTATGTTTTTATGAATTGAGTGCAATTCTAGCTTAAGCACTGTTAGATGTACTTTCTGCAACTGAACATTTTTTGTTTGACCTCAGGAGCCAGAAGCACCCACCATGGCATGCTGAAGGAAAGGACATAGTTCCACCACATTCTCAATCTCTGTTCTCTCTTTCTCCCTCTTTCTCTTCTTCTCTTTCCATCTCGATTGTGATAAACTACATGGACATAACACATTCCTTCAGAAATCTCTCTCTCTCACACACAGGCTATGTACACACATGCACACAAACGCACGCAGAGTGTCTGGATATTCATTCCTGTTACTATGTGTTCATTCCTGTTATTAAATTGTTTTGTTCTAAGAAAAATGAGGTTAAACAACTGCTTTTTTCATCTGTGTTATGTTTATCATTTATCCAATAGTTTACTTAATTACATGACTTAAAAAATTATAATCTTGTAGTTTGGGTCTCCTGTAAAATAAAAATGGCTTTGCATTTTTTAAAAAATTTTTTATAAATACACCTGGTGTGCATATTTAGTGAATTTCTAGTGACAAATATAAATTATTAAAACTTTTTACCAACCATTTCTTTAAATGTTTAAATGTTTTTACAGTGTTGAAAAAAGATAAAAAATTAAGTAGAATTTTTAAAAGTTACAAAAGCAAATGTTAGCCATTCGGTGGAATGTCCCAAATACATTTATTATTAGGTAAGACTCATTAGGGCATTTCCCAATTCATTTTAGTAACACCGTGAGCATGCAAAAGGAAAGGAAAGACCGTATATTAAGAAAGGAAATGCATAAACATACTAAGCAGGATTCCCATATAAGAAAGCAAAGGAAATATATCAGTTTTTAGGACCTTGGTGTCTCAGAAAACAGACATTCTGTAGAGGACACGAACGCGCTGTTTTTTACGTCATGTTCACGAGGAGGTGCCCAGAGGAACGTCATCATTAGGCGACAAGTCAGCTGATGGGGTTCTCTAAACGACTGCAGCTAGTTGGCTGTAGGTAGACATGTATATATCAGTAAATTTGGTATATATATGTATATATAAAATGTACGTTATATAAGTTATTTTTAAGGGTACAATGTAGTTCTGATTTAACGCACTTTTTATTTGGTTGGAGTACACGGAGCTTCGCTAACTGTCCATCTCCATCAGCTAACTGCTAACAGCTAACAGCAAGATTGATTGTGTTGGTAAGCATTCTGATCATCAGAAAAATCCAGCACTATTTTGGCTTATTCAGTGCATGATGTATCCGATTAATCTTGATTCATCCCACACAGATTCTCCACATATAACCCTGAACGCCATGGCAAATTCATTTACACTTGGTGAAAGATTTCATGAGAAGATAAAAGAGTTACTGGAGAAAAAATGCTGTAATTCACCGGATCTCCTTGAGGAATTAAAAGCACTTAAAGAGCAGACCATCATCTCATTCAGGACTGCCAGGAAACTGCAGAAACTTCTTCAGCAAAATGGTAGGAAAAGCTAGGATCAGTGTGAAGCAAGGTCTGCATTCTATCTATCTATCTATCTATCTTACTTTCTATGGGATCCTATACAATGAAATATTTGTGCAAATCTGGTTTATTAGTTTAAAATTAGATTAGTCAATACCAAAGGCAAAACTGGAACTATTCTAACAAAATAATTTAAGATCATGGTGCAAAAATGAGTACACCCCTATGAATGTGTTAGGAGAAAACATAAAATAAAATTGTAATTAACAGGAATTCACCAGCAGATGAGTCTAATCAATCATCACGCAGGTGGCCACCTTTATAATTGACAATAAAGAGTGGTATTTAAGAGAGAAAATCCACTCCCATATAATGCTGACAAAATGGCACCACATGGAAAAGAAATCTCACAAGACCTGTGGAAAAAAAAAATTAATTTCTTTGCACAAAAAAGGTTATAAGAATATTAGTAAAGCATTGCTAATAAGTTTGAATACTGTCGCAAAAGTGATCCAAAAATTCAAAAAGGATGGATTGTGGGAAGCTGGGGGCAGTCGTGGCCTAATGGTCCGAGAGTCAGACTTGTAACCCGAAGGTGAACCCGAAGGTCGTGGGTTCGAGTCTCGAGTCTGGCAGGGATTGTAGGTGGGGGGAATGAATGACCAGCGCTCTCTGCCACCCTCAATACCACGACTGAGGTGAGACCCTTGAGCAAGGCACCGATCCCCCAACTGCTCCCCGGGCGCCGCAGCTAAAATGGCTGCCCACTGCTCCGGGTGTGTGTGTTCACTACTGTGTGTGTGCGCACTTGGATGGGTTAAATGCAGAGCACAAATTCCGAGTATGGGTCACCATACTTGGCCACACGTCACTTCACTCACTCACTCACCGAGATGTCCATGCCGTCCATGGAAGTTAACACCTTGTCGAGAGCGTTTTGTGATGAGAGAAGTTGAAGAAAATCGCCATGCAAGTTCAGCACAGTTGACTAAATCATTAGAAAGTCAAACTGGGTGAGTGTTTCCCGTGACACCATACGACGTACACTGCAGAGGAGTGGCATGCATGGCTGTCATCCACGAAAGAAGCCACTGCTGAAGCCCATGCGCAAAAAAGCCCATCTAGAATTTGCCAGGGCTCATGTTGACGAAGACTGATGGGACTCTATACTTTGGAGTGATGAGGCAAAGATTAATGTTTTGGCTCTGATGGGTTCCAAACTGTATGGCGTCACAAGGGTGAGGAGTACAATGAAAAATGCACGGTACCAACAGTAAAGCATGGTGGTGGCAGTGTTCTTGTGTGGGGTTGCATGAGTGCTGCAGGTGTCGGGGAGTTGCATTTCATAGATGGCATCATGAATGCACAGAAGTACTGGGAAATACTGAAAGAGAAGATGCTACCATCACGCCGTGCCCTAGGTCACCGGGCACTCTTTCAACACGATAATGACCCAAAACATACAGGAAGAACAGGGTAAAAGTGATTCAGTGGCCAAGCATGTCACCAGACCTCAACCCAATAGAACACTTGTGGGGAGTTCTGAAAAGACAAGTGGAATGTCATTCTCCATCCAGCACCCAGGATCTAAGAGAGTTCATTCTTCAAGAACGGAGAAAGATAGATGTAGCCGTATGTCGTCAACTTGTTCATTCAATGTCTAGAAGAATTGGTGCTGTTCTTAAAAATCAAGGAGGCCATACGCAATATTAGATTTAGTTGAATTTGTTGTAGGGTGTAATCATTTTTGCAATACCTCATTTGAATTACATGTATTATTTTCTTATCTTAAAGATGTTAGGTGACCACACTCTTAATAAAATTTAATGTTTAATAGAACTGTTTTGTAAAAATGCAGCAAATTGGTCTCATTCACTGAGAAATGGATAATCTTAATTTTCAAAGGAGGTGTACTCATTTATGCTGAGCACTGTGTGTGTGTATATGTGTGAATATATATATATATATATAATATTATAAAGTATGCTTTGCATTATTGTACAAAAATCTTTAGACTGCAAAGTATAATGCAGCACAACAGAAGCGTGCTTTGTCACAGTGTTTCATGTCCTTCTTCAGACACTGCGGCAAGGACGTCTAAAATAGTACGATTGAATGATCTGTAATTCTAAAAGCTAACATAAGGAGACTTATTCAGATCTTATTTCTCTGCAGGATATCCAGTTTACCTTCATGAGCTGTTTGAAGACAGCATGCTTCACCTTCCAAAGGTGGAGCCGCCTCCAAGAGTAAGTGAAAATAGTAGTATTATTATTATTAGTAATGCATAATATGGCTAAATTGTGTTACTTATAAACATAACTGTGGAAATACTGTGAGCAGAACCCTCAGTTAGTGGCTCGTCTGGAGAAGATTAAAGCAAAACTGGCAAATGAAGAATATAGGAGAATCACACGGAATGTGAATCCTCAGGTACGTGCTGATTTTTTTTTTTTTTTTTTTTCCCCACACCTCTGCTGTCATTAACATAAATTCATTCTGAACTTTTAAATCTACAATCTTATCTTTTTGCATTGACAGGAAATTACAAATCATGGAACCCTAGCAGACTTTGGAAGACAAGGTCAGCAAAATCCTATTTGGAGGATATAACTGGGGTTTTAAAGAAGGTGTAAGGGCCACTATCAGTTCAATTGTCATAAAATTTGGCAGACTGACTGAGTTTGCCCTAACAAAATTCCTCACCAAATCTGGCGCATGTACCACCAACAGCAGCTTGCATTTTGAGTTGTATGTCTTTGCAAGTGTGGTTTAGCGATTTTAGCTTATCTGGTTCTGATTAGCCAAGGTTTGAATGTACTTTTGATATTTAAAGGCATGTGTCCATGAAACATTAATAAACAAAGACACCATCACTCTCAAACACATTGTCCTTCTGACATGAAGTGGTTATTAGTCACACAATTTTTTTGTGTGTCTTTTCACAACAACAAACATTTAACCTAAACTTAGGGGTTTTTTTTAGGAGTTTTTGGGTCATGCATTTTTAAAAAAAAATTCTTTGCTTTTTAAAAGCATTTGTCTGTATCATTAGAGCTGTAATTCCTAAATGCTTTGACAGATTTTCACAAAACATAACAGATTCACGTGGCAGACCATTTTGAGGTTGTCTGAAACACATGTCTTAATAAGGGATCCTTCTTGTTCTCATAAACCCTCACTGAATTCACGTTCTTATTCTCATTTGTGTCTCACAGTGCGATCTGTCAAAGCGGTCGTCGTTACCGTGTTTAATTTCTTGGTAACGGTGGTTGCAGCCTTCGCTTGTGCCTACATGGGTAGTCAGTACGTCTTCACAGAAACTACTGCGGTAAGAGGCATACTTTCAGGAGTGCTCGCTGAGAACAGAATAACAACCGACTGCATGTAACTGAATCTCTGTTGAAATAATTAACTACATCTCTGTGTGGTTTTCCTAGTCAAGCGGAAAATCTTCGGAACTGATAAAATTCTGTGTGGTTTACAAGTTTGTTTTCTTTTTCAGAGAATAATATCTGCAGTGATTGCAGCGTCTGTAGTTGGTCTAGCAGAGCTTTATGTCCTGGTTCGCACTATGGAGGGTGACTTGGGAGAGCCGTAACACCAGCCCACACTGGAAAAAGCTCATTAGTTCCAGGACACTGTCAAGAACCACAGTAGACTGTATTTAATCCTAATTGTCCATTTGGAAAGGAAGGGAGAGCTTCAAAATAAAGATTTTTCAATTTACCCCAGAAAGGTGGAAGCTCTCTAATAATCACACATGAATTCTGATCGCAAATGTGCACCTAGAAATTCTTGTGTTTCACGTAAGAGTTATATTATTGTAAGGATGTAAGGGATGTGTTTGTGTGTGGAAATTTATCCGTATATGTTATCATCATCATCATCATCATTATTATTATTATTATTATGACCGTCTGTATTCAGTAACTCTTATTAATCTGACTCTCAGGATTATGGAGTTCAGTTTATGTCCACTAGATGGTATATAAGTCATACAAAAAGTGCCAGTGGACTGGCATATTATTTTGTAAAGCTGGATTAAGGCTACTCTAGTAATGAGTATTCACATGTTATGTTGTTTAGAAGACATAAGAATGAGATACGTCATTGATTTGGTCCTGGTTAAACAGATGTACAATAACAAACCAGGATCATCTTTATGTGGGTGAAGTTTTGTCCCAGAAAAATCCCCGAAAACTGTAACCTCTGCCTGATCCACTGTGGGTTACTGAGGACTGTTTTTCATCAGAAATGTTTAAAGCTCTTAAAATTGTATGAGGTCTAATTTCAAAAAATCCTTTTTGTACTTTTTGTTTATTTTTCATTTCAATAAATATTTCAGGGTGACACACATTCTCATATTCGTTTTGTATGTTTATTTCTGTCTCCTACATAAGAATTTAAATTATTGGCTATATTTCAGTGTAGTTTTGCATGTACATACAGTAAGTATCACATAAAAACAAATTGTGATCATTCTTTAATATGAATCAAACTCCACAAAGTCCAATATGGAGTCGTTTGCACCCTGAAAATTAATGCATATGCAGAAACAAAAGTGCTGAAACGATGAAAAGTGTTACACATACTAAACCATGTCCACTGCTGTTAATCCAGCTTTATTCTTCCCAAAATGTACAGCATTTAACACTACCAGGTGGCATTTGTTTTGGATGCAAACACACTTGGCTGTTCATGGTGTAAAGACTTTGGCAAGACTTGTGAAGTTTTATAACAAATATAATGGACAAACACAAAAAAAAAAAAACTATGTTGTACTTGAAACCACACAAGATTATTTATAACAAGATAAATAAAAAGCAAATAAAAAAGTGGTCTAAATTCTTAGAATATATTGTATACTTTTCTGTACATGTCTATCTCTGAGTTTTGAAAAGTTTGTGTATTTGCAGTCTGGCATCATTGCAGGTGAAGTTCAATCCCTTCAAATTCTTTGCCTTTTGGTAAAAATACATCGACGCATAAAAACTCCATCGGCTTTCCCCGTACTGAAATATCACTAACAGCTACACGAAAAGGAAATAAATAGGCTTTCTGGGCCTTTCCTGGTAAAAGCACACACAAAACCACAAAACATGAGGCATATTAAACGAGAGCAAATCACACAGGTGTTCCTCCTCATCTTTCACCTCTCCCTGTCATCATATGCTGAAGTGGAGTCACACCCAGTCCATCAGGGGGCAGTGTAGTACTTCTGGCAGTTTCTGGATAGAAAAAGTCTCAAACTTGATAAGATGGCTCACTCAAACTTGCGTAGGTGGTTATAGAGAGACTGGACGTAGGTGAAGACACACATGGGGTCAGGTTTTCTGCCCATCACCATCATGTCCTCCACCTCAATGAGCCTGTCACAACCAGCCTTCTTCCTGGAAGAGAAAGTTTCATCAAGAACGAATGAATTATGGAAGGGTTAGATTTGCTGTGGAGTTGTTTTGTGTTGTATATATAGCTTGTTTAAGCAAAAGTGGAAAATATTTAAGCAATTAAAGGTCATTAGTACACTTACACTACAGTAGTAGTGTTAGTACACTTATACTCCAGTATAGTTTCTGCACCTTTGAGTTTGTATGAGTGTGACTTAAAATAAATATTTGTACTCTTACTCAATTACATTTTCAGTGAATATGTTCGAAATTTTCATTTTGACCTAAGGATTAAGTATTTCATTTAGACCAATTACTGCGTACAAATCTCAGAAATCATGATTGAATTGTAACATCATTCACTTAAACCATCAAATCCATACCAATTTGTATTGATACCATAAGCATCATCATTCCTCAAGGACTATTCTTTACACATTTACTTCAAAAAAACAAAAAACAAAAAAAAACTGATCTCATATGAAATGAAACAAACCAAGGTGATGTAGTTTCAAATTCATACTAATGATGTGGGAAAGGTGACCCTAGCCCTTCGTAACTTTGTGAATTTGGGGGGAAAATGTCCTGACTTTTCATTTCAAAGCAAATACATTAGTTCATTTTTACTGTGAACACTTTACAATTTTTATTTAAGTATAATACTGACAAAAATTCTGTTTTATTCTGTATAATAAACTCTCATTTATTATTATTATTATTATTATTATTATTATTATTCACAATTCATGACAATGCAGCTAGATGAAAAACTATAATGCTATACTTACTCTCTACAGTGTAATATAATGCTTACTAGCTACTTGCAATTTGTAATTAAGCAAGCTTTTGACGTATTACCCATACTTAACGTGTAGTATATTTTATGTTATATTTTATATTTTATAATATACAGTATATTTTTTCTGTACTCTTTCTAGCCCTGTAAATAACTGATATACACATGTGCACCAGCATGGAGGGAGTTATAGGGTTCATTAATGTCTGGCTCCAGTAATGGAAAAATTGAGGCTGTGGGCAAGAAGAGGCCTGGGGTTAGTTGCCTTGGCTTTGCGGTTTAAAGAGTGGGATATGTTACAGACATGCAGTTCTCAGATGCATTGGAAAGTCAGTAACAGTATCTCTATTGCCAAACTGAGGAATGACGTGATGCAGCTCAACTAGAAGATCAGCTCGTTTTAAAAGATTCTGCTAAGGTCAACGTCCTCATCAGTCAATCTTCACTTCACTTCACTTCACTTTTTAACACTATGTAAAGAAGTGGATATCTGGTAACTGATATGATTTTTTTTCCTAAGAATTAGGTATAGGTCTGTCCTTGGTCCTGGTTTGCGGAGGTTTATGCTCAGCTTTAAGCATATATTTTCCCATCGCTGAGTGTGAAGATAGAGGCGGTACACTAATGCATTGCAGATGACTGTGGAGATTATGGCACCAGGAAAATATTTTCACATCAAAGCTAAAGAGTGAGGATGTTGCAAGCACTTACTCTGCAGTGCTGAAGGCCAGTTCGAAGTTGTGTTTGCGTTCGGTAGGGGACAGGGTATTGTAGTCGAACTCAGTGGGGAAGAATGAGTGGACTAAAGCGCAGAATGCCATGCCATCACTCCAACTAGCCGAAAAGTTCTGGATGTCGATGTTCTACATGAGGAAGAAAGACATATTATATAACAGTGTTTCCCAATCCTGCACCTGGAACAGTGGTGGGTTTTCCCTGCTCTAATACACCCAATTTAACTTGCCAACAAATTAACAAGGACTTTACAAGGTTAAAATGGCACCATCTTCAACCAGAGCCCTACGGAAAGACGAGCTCAGCTGTGAAGGAGAACAGAAGAGGCAGTGCGTAGTTCAACTCGCACCTGACATACAGAAAAAAAAACGCTTTTCTTGCCAAGTTCACACGGTAGCACTTTACAACCATAAATCTGTTGCAAGCTCTGTTAGGTAATATTCATGCTTAAGAATAAAAGGGGTGAAAAAGTAATGGTACCCAGTAAAGTCTTCCCATTTACATTTACAGTATTTAGCAGACGCCCTTATCCAGAGTGACTTCCAGAAGTGGCTAACAGTCTCCAAGTTTAAGAGCATTAGAGCATGAAAATACAAGACTCAGGGTAATAATTACAAATGTAAACTGAAGATCTTGGAATTATGAGGTTATAACATCTATATATAGCAAGTACCAAATCAGCCAATCATGTGGCAGGAGCACAATGCATAAAATCATGCAGATACAGATCACGAACTTCAGCTAATTTTCACATCAAACATCAAAATGGGGGAAAGTGTGATCTTAACCGCGAGTTTAACCGTGGCATGGTTGTTGGTGCCAGACGTGCTGGTTTGAGTATTTCATAAACTGCTGATCTCCTTGAATTTTTCACACACAACAGTCTGTACAGATTTTGCATAATATGGAGAGAAAAACAAAAAGCATCCAGTCAGCAGCGGACCCTATTAGAAGTCAAAAGTTTGAACTATGATCTTTGATTAAAATCACAGAATTGTCATATAGGATGGTATGGTTCCATGGTCCCAAACTATATACACTGCAGAACACAAGCAAGCGTGTGATTTGAAACGTTTCATTTTACAATTAAATCACATGTTCAACAGCCAACTCAAAAACAGCATCAAAAGCAACATGGCATCAAATCTAAAGGAAGATTTTCCAAAATTATTGCTGTTTTCCCTAACATATTATATAAATAAATTATTTACTCAAGCCCTTATCATCTTCATCTGAATGTAAGAATCAAGTTCATATAATTAAGATATTATACATTTCTTAGTTTGAAATTAAGATATACACTATTTCTGCAGACATTTAGTCAACTGTTTTTGGCCTGTAGTATACATGACACAATATGGTGTATGTATAATCTGTTGTAGGAAAAGTTCATCTGCAGGGTTCGCACACTGGATAGTTATAATCCAAAGCACATTTTGGTCAAGTGTTTGTTGATGTTATCTGTCAAACATTATTTCTGACCCTGTTGGTCACAGGATGAAGTCACCAAAAAATGAAAAGTTGGTTTTTAGAACTTTTTGAATGTTGTAATATTTTACATCTACCCCTTTACAGCTTTAAAGTCTTTCAGACTCTGCTCTTTAATTCTATGCCCTCAAATTCACTTGGTAAATACAACCCCATTGTTCAATGTAAAAGCATACATCATCATACTTGTCATGAATCCAGTGTTCTATTGCTCTGTGTTTTATATATTGTTCTGTTTTTGTGCTAAATGTGCCTTGACCGTGACGGCACCATCTTTAACCAGGGCCATATGGAAAGACGAGCTCAGCTGCGAAGGAGAACAGAACAGGCAGTGCGTAGTTCAACTCGCATACTCCCCATCTGACGTATAGAGAAACCTTTCTTTTTTTTGCTCAGTTCACACAGTAATACTTTACAGCAACTGCTCCATAAATCTATGAGGTAAGATTCACTCTCAAGAACAAAGGAATTCAGTTTCAGATGACAAAGGAACTGCAGCCAGCAAGTAATGGTACATTTACACTATTTAGCAGATGTTCTTATTCAGAGCAACTGAACAGTCAAAAAAAAAAACTTCATGCTAGAAAAAATACGTCAGTGTCTGAGAATACCATTAAGCTAAAGCTCTGTTAATGAGGTTTAAGTCTAACAAGTTAGTATAAAAATGAAAACAGAGTATATCTCTCTTTCTGGATTTAATGAGTGTGGTTAAGTGTTCAGTGAAGAGGTGGGTCTTCCGTCTTCAGTTCTGTAAATCCCTACTCATAGATTGAACATTTCTTTGAATATTGTTTGCATCATTGGTGAAAGGTCTAATTACCATATTTAATTACCATGTTGTACATTACTTTGTTTACAGTGTCTATAACCTGGACCTATTGGAGAGCTTTTAAGAACAAAACAAACCCTCAAAATAACAAAATAATTCAATGTCAGATTTGGTCTCACTATTTTAAAAAAATATATATAGATCACATAGGAAAAAAAAGGATTAAAAATTACATTAAAACAGAATGAAATAATAAAAAAAGAATAAAAAAGAGCAAGGTCACCAAAAGCGATGCAGAGTTAACCTTTTTTCTTGCTGAGCAGTTAAGATATATTCATTGTTAGCTAGCTACTGAAACAATTCATTCATTCATTTGTATTTTCATCATTAGTGATTACTTTATCTTGGTTAGAACCATGGTGGAGCCAGAGCCTATCCTGGGAACACTGGGCAAGGGTGGGAATATACACCTTGCATCTGGAAACCAGCCATGCACACGTATTCACATGGGCAATTTACGCTCATTCACACGGGCAATTTAGTGTCACCAATCTGCCTACAACCATGTTTTTGGCTAGTTAGTACCAGCTGGCTAGTTTGTCAGTGCTTTATCCATTTGGATAGTGTGCTCCACTTGGTTTACTGCCTTGTTTTTTAGTTATCTAGCTAATAGATGGTTAGGCCTTACACTTCTGAGACTGGTTGTGTCTTCTATGTTTGAGTCAACTGACATATCCCCAAAGGTTATGTACTGCTGCTGCTGCTTTAAAGAAGTGTCATATTTGCTCAAGCTTTTTGACTCTTTTATTAGAAGTAAAATGCATCTGAAATGTCTTACCTGATATCCAATAGTTTTGGAGCGACACCACTCTAAAAGAATCTGTTTGATGCTGCTTGCACTGGACACGCCAAAGCTCTGAGAGCGCTTCAACTTAGGCTTAGAGTCCACCGGTTTGGTTTGACTGAAACAGACAGGAAGCAAAGACAAAGAATGCAAAAGCTTAGAAGAAAGAAATATGAGCATGAGATGAAGAGATTGTGGAAACAAGGCTAAAAATCCTTCTACCTGTTATTCTCAGAATCCAGTCGCTCAAAAATGGACCTGCGTGCCTGAGCCCCAATGCTGCGGGGGAGAGTTTGTGACCTCACGAGCTCACGTTTGCGCTCCATGCCCCTGCCAAAGGACAGCTCTCCTGCAATATCTGCATTCCTGATACACACAATATCCCTATTACATGCCTCAGTTATTCAGGGGGTCTTTACAGCATGTCTCTGGACTGGAGCACTAAAGTATTGTGCATGTTTTCTTTTTCCAGGGTGAATATAGCATTCAAGTGGCTTAAAAAAGTATTCTTTGATTTCACCAACCTTTCTGTGTTGTGCTGGTTGAGCGCAGAGTAACCTGAATAAGCCACAGATTTGGATGGCACAGAAGAAGACATTTTCTCTGCAAATTACAGAATATATACATTTAGGTTAGGCAGGAAGTCAAGTCTGTTTTTCCCCTTTGTTCTGTAGATATTTATCCGCTGTGTATTCTCCTGAACTCAAAACAGCAATACCATCATATAATGAAGCACATCATTTAGTAACTGAGTATATCAGTGATTTGCCTAAACCGACTGATCAGATGTTTGATAAGCAAATTTGGTTTCCATCTGATGTCTAAACATATACACAAATAGATAGGAACAAATAATTCATACATTTGCACATTATGAATTTATAATAAATATCTAAAAAAGAATGAAACAGTATTTGACTTTACTGTTGATACCTGAATAGCCCATTGTCCTCACTGGACTTGGAGTCCATGTTTTCACAGAAGACACTAGACGAACAAATCAGATACATAAGAGTTAGACTGAAGAGGAGAAAAGGAACAGAAACTGTCGAGCTGTGATGACTGTTAGCCATCTGTTACCTGCATGAACTGGAGATTCAAGTTGTGGTTCGTTGTTATTGGAAGCTGGTTGGCTGTTGGGCTGTGTATCCGTTACAGATGGCAGTGTCTGCATTGGGCTGCTTGGCGATTCAGGGCTCTTCAGGCCAGAAGAGTCAGCGATCTTGGTAGTGGCAGTGATTGGCAAGTGTGGCATCGCCATACATACAGGGGAGGAGTTTTGTCTTGACAGACCAATAGGTGGAGAACTCTCTCTTGCAGGCACAGTGGAGTTTTCTGATTAAAAACAGACACAGCTGAACTATAAACGTGTTTGATTAGTGGTAAGTATTATGTCTGATTGAGAAGCAATGGACCATTACCTGTGGATGTGTGTCCATTCTCCAATTTAGATGGGGCTGGAGCTGGATCCACCTCGATGGGCTCATCTCGCTCAATACTCTGGAAGACATAAGCACACCCTTCATTCATTCATGCATTCATTTTCAGTAGCTTTATGCTGGTCAGGAATGTGGTGGATCCAGAGCCTATCCTGGGAACACTGGGCTTGAGGAGGGAATACACACTGGATGGGTCATCAATCCATCTCAGTACACCAATTTAGCATAATAGATTACTGGTATGTTTTTGGGAGGTGGGAAGAAACCAGAGAACCTGGAGGAACCCAATGTGGACGGAAGGGAAAATATGTGAAACTGCACAGAGAGTAACCCGAGCTCAGGATCAAACTAGGGCAACTTGGCGGGCAATGCTAGCTGCTAAGCCACTGGACCACCAACACATAATTCAAAGGAAACTCATAATATTTAAACATCTAGGCTCCAAAGACTAGGAGACAAAATATGCTTGAACAATATAACAAAACAAATATGGTTTATGAGCCATTAATAAAACATTGTGGAGTTTCCTTGTGCCTGTTTTGTTTGCCAGGTTATTTTTGTGCTAGGACATTTGGATAGGTAAATACTAAGTCCCTTGGGTTATCTTCTCTTGGTGTGTCAATAACAAGCCTAAACAGCTGACCATGTCTGTGACGAGTGCCTGTCTGGCAGCACTGTGTTGAGAATACCAGCCTGCAACACATTGTTTCTGAAGAAAGCCATCAGGTCATGGAGACCAACACAATATATGTTATCATGATGACATGAGCCACAGTCTTTGAATAGGTTTTTGTATAATTATAGACATTCACTATGGTAAATTGTTTTGTTGTAATGTATTATAGATAAAAGATACTCTGTGAGGTGAATTACACACATCTTTTCACAGCAGTATTTAAACTGAGTTCTACTAAGAAGAAAAGCGCAAACAGATTAAAATGAAATTTGATGTAATTATCCAATAAGGCCTAATCAGCGAGATCAAACAGACTAACATTCTTCTAAGGCTCCAGATACTCGATGAGAACAAGATCTCATCTCCTGGAGCACTCAACTGGATAACTGAGTGATTTAATCTAATCAGTCTATCTTGACAGCTAGACTTACGCATTTCCTATCAGGACCACTAGTGCAATCTGTCTGCCACTATCACCTCCAATCTCCTTTAACCTAAAATACCTGGACTCGAGGACTAAACAGGGCTCTGAAATCATACGCACATCATGCATAGCCATTAGTCAATAATCTTGTGCTTAAAAAAAGGTCACCTTCCTAGAGTAGCTGATACCTGACAAAGCTTTTTGCAGACTCTTCCTACTCCATACAGATCCCACAATAGAAGGCCTAACTGACAAGGAAATCCACTTTCAGTTTTTCTAGAAACTCTCTGCTTCTTCATGTGTGTCCACACAGGCACCAACATGCACAAACCTACACAGGAGTGTAAAACCCCAACACACAATCATGTCAGAATATTAAAATAAATTGCATATTGACACATGCACACACTAGCAATAAATGAAAAGTAAATTCCTAAGAGTGATATGCAGAGGGTAATTGAGTCTCTGGTGGAGAACAGAAGTGACATAAGTGTAGAGGAATGCTGAAGGGTGAGTGTTTTAGAGGGTGAGGGGCTTCAACAGCTGTGAGGTAGAGGGGAGATAGAATTCACCGCTGAATCGTGGAAATCGTGCAGCTCCAGTTCTCTGGTGGAACACACATCCAGGTTCACGTCAGTGAGCTGTGCGTTATGTGGCATTATCCTCAGAGGGAGTGCTGCTGAAAGGTCAGGCTCTCAGGCTAGCAAAGATAGAAAGCCTGCAGTAGTAAGCCCACCATGCAGTCCATGCACTTGACCCATAAAAAGTAGAAGATAACTTTAATCATCTTAAGCCTTTCTGGCATGTTTACCATCTTCACTGAACAGAGAATAACTCAGTTACTCTGACTGAAAAGATAACCTGGGAAAATAAAGAGGCTGAACACTCACACACACACACACACACACACACACACAGAACATGACCTACACAGTCATGCAAGATCTTTTTCTCTTTTCCAGGTATAATAAATCTTATTTATTTCCAAGAATGCATTATAACATTAGCAGGGAGCAATACATGAAGCAAACAGTGGCATGAGAATTGACCCTGATTCTAGGCTTTTCTGATTTTCAAGAGAGCTAAACTCTTTGGCCTATAGGGAACAGCCCTATAATTCCTCCTGGAGGTTCTAGGTTTCTCTCTTGATGGCTCCCAGAAGGTGATGATGATGAGGATGACCTTACAGACACAGCTTCAACTGTAATTCATCAGTAAGAGGTTAACACTGATGCTGCTACTAGTACAATTCTTGGTAGGGCTTTTGTGTAAATTACCAGGAAAGAGGATGATGTCCTATTGTGTCACAAGGTAGTGTAACACACTCAGAGGAAAGTGTAATCTTCCACATACATGAGCTCACACACACCCATGATTGCTTTTGAGGCAACCAATTTAAAACCCTGGCACAGTGAAATCAATGACATTGGTGTTATAATGTTCTAGCTGGTTTAATGGGAGAATGAATGAATGGATGATATAACCTTATAATACTAAGGTCATTAAATGACAACAGGAGAGATGTCTGCAATCCAGAATGACTCAAAAATGAGAAGCATTCACCCTATCACTGGTAGATGGAGAGTTTGAATCCTAATCATGCCACAGCCATCCCTGGCTGGGAACCAAGGGTGAAAAAGTGGCCATGTTCTCTGGGTGGGAAGAATGGCATATTCTCTCTGCCCGTCAATCACAATGACACTAGCCAATCATGGGTGCCTGTAAGCTCATGTATGTGGAACAGAGCAGATAACACTTTCCTCTGAGTGTGTTACACTACCTTGTGACACAGCATGAGCAGCAGTTCAAAAAGATGTGTTTGGATAAGAGATGAAAAGTCCAACTAGGTAAAGGTATGCTGAAAATGTTCAGAGTTTTGAATTTAAAAACACTTGATTTTGAATTTGAGTTATAAGTGTGTGGTGTGAGCACTGCCTATTTAGTCAAGCATAGAGCCCTCATTACACTCACGGATGAGAAGGTGGTTCCCCATTACTCTTTTGTTTTTAATTAAGCAATGTTGCACAAAATGGTCTGTTTTCCACCATTCATGGAAAGAAGAAAGCAGCATTGGTTCTTGTGCACAACCTGGCCAAAAAGTGGAACGAGAGCCAGCAAGTGAGACAATGGACTCCACTCAGAGAAAGGCTTTCATGTGAGTTTAAATGTCAGACTTGTCCCATGTGAGCATGCCGTACTAAAATGAGAATTCCCCCATGCTGGCTGTCTGCCTAAAAAATGTTGGGGTGCGAACAGGAGGATTATGTGTGCATGATCACCGGCTCACGCTGGATGTGTTCTCACAGCAGCCCTGGTGGTTAACATAATAAGAACCTCACAAAAATTGGGGACTGCACACTGTGGCTGAGCAGGCATGTAACTGCCTGAGCTATTGTGCCAATGCTCCAAAGCCTGCACGGGGGAAAATTGAATGCTGAAAGAATATGGGGGGAGGTTGGGATCTTAGGCATATATGAGATGAATATTTTAGCTGTCGACATTTGAACAGTGTGGGTAAATGGAATGCTGACTACAATGGGAGCATGTTGTGAGGAAACTCTGGAGACTGAGATTATTCCACATAGTGACACTAACCCAGTGACACCCACTAACCCTGCTTTGAACTTTGCTTTGTATAAATGTCATAGTGAAAGTACTATTCTTATGTCCCATCATATATAGCTCTGGACTTGCTCATGGAGCACAAGGCCTGATCTCAAAATAAATGGACGGGGAAGGTATAAATTGTTCAAGGGGAGATGAATCATACATAGCATGCATGGAACAAGAATGAAATTGCTTGTAGAATTTGTGGAAAATTTCACCTCAACAGTAATTTGACTTTTACTACTCCTTGCTCCTGTGAATGGAAAGTCAGTGGGAGGCAAACCTCATGAAGCAGCATGCAGAAACAAGCAGCGAGAGGATGGTCTTATCATAGGGGACTACAAGGGTCTAATTTCCTCATGTAACTTGCATCTTTGTAGGAAAAGAAGTCCTAACACCTGTTTTTCAAAGGGCACAAAGCCTCCAATTTCTATTTCTAACGTAAGACACAACCTGGATAAAGGTAGAGTCAGCTACTGTAAGCAGTGAGAGCTTAGAGTACGTTGCCACTGAGAAAAACACACAGACATATTCTCTGTCAGTTCAGTGCTGCATGCAAAAATGTGCAATATAATACACTGTTTACATACACTGGCAAGGAAATTAGTGTGTGCATTAGCCTTGCAAATAGCCATAGTTAAATGATACTAAGTATGAGTACGGAGGCTGCTCTTTAGATTAGTGGTATGTGACTGTGTAAAGATGTCTAGTAGCCTTGGTGATGAGTACAGTACAGGGTGCAGGGACACACGAGCACCTTTCATATGCACTTTTGTGGGAATTTAATGCTAATTAATTGGGAATGGATTAAGTATGCACGGAAGACAGGAGTTCCAGGAAATTTTGACGTGGAAATCAACTAGGATGACATCTCGTACAATTTCTGTGAAATTACTGGAAGATGTATGTGAAATATATTGGGCTTGTGTGTGAACAGATGTCAAAACTTTACTGGGAAAAAATTGGGGACAAATTTAAAACATTAGCACAATCTGGAGGAAAAATAGGAGGAAAAGGCTTGAATTGACTAAGAAGAGGAATGGGAAATTACAATAATTAAGTAATTAAATAGATGTTGGGCATTTGCACAGAGAATGAAATTATGGCAAATTCAGGAGAGATGAGTGGCACAGTCCAGGATGTGATAATTTATGAGTAAGTCTGAGAGCAGCAGACTCCAAGAACATGGCATAAATAGAGAAAAAAGCAAGTAGTAAAAAAATACTCTCATGTTTGAAACTTGAATACCACCAAATATGATGCCAACTGCAGCAGCTGTGGATACATCCTCTGTGTGTAATGGGACTTTCATGTGAATGGCAAATGTGGGTATATCCCAGTTGATGCATCCAGTTGATATTTCTGAGCATGAAATCTTTTCTTTTTAGCCCCACCTGCAGGGAAGTAAGACAAGGCCGAGCCAAGGGTCAGGCACAGCACTCAGGACGAGGAATGGAAGGAGGGAGGAAGATTTTAGGCCATTTTTCCATGACGACATAGCAGTTGGCACCCTGGATCTAAGAGCCTTAGGCTGGTTTAGGGTTTCAGATCACCAGCTGCAGAAGATCTTGACCCCTCGGCAGACTCAGCTGAAAACAAGAAATATATTGGAAAAAGACACTGGCTAGAGGAAGAGCTGAAGCCCAAGTGTCACAGAACGTCTTGTGTTAATAAAAGTAATAAAAGCACAGGGCTCTATATCAGGTTAATGCCAAGCACAGCCGGACACCTCTTGTTTGAGCTATATGTGAGTATGTGCGTGCACACAAACACACACACACACACACCTTTATGGCAGGAACAATAAGTCTAGAGGCCAGTGAGGTCACCCTATAAACTAGAAATTATTAACCTGTAACCACGGAGATGAGAATACATGGTATTGCCTGGAAATAATCAGGAGAGCCAGGGGGCAGCATGGGAGCAGTCAGATTCTTCAGCCCCCTCACCCACCACACATACACACACTGCTCTTCACTTCACTATATTATTAGCCACTCTACAGTTTTTGTTCTATTCCTTCTACTCTGGCAGGAACCTGTGCTGAACATAGAGATCCAGGCAGGGCAAGAGGAGATTATATACTCAGTTCCATTGTTAGAGTATTGGCACTTGGCCAAGAGCCTCTGTAGCCAGGCTTAAAATGTCATGCATATCACACACACAGAAAGAGAAAGAGAGAGAGTGAGAGCGAGAGAGAGAGAGAGAGAGAGAGAGAGAGAGAGAGAGAGCATCAAGCAGCACATTCAAAATGCCTATAAAAAACACAGTCTAACCTAACCAGGTGTTTTGTTTAAATATATCATTTCAAGACACTACATGCAGATCAGTCTTTGCTAATACAGGCATGAAGTCAAGATCACATCTTTGCCAGCATAATGTCAAGGCCTATGAAAATGTAGAAAATTTGAGTAAATTAGGCCATAGATAGATCTAAGTATACAAGATGAATAGACATTCCTCAGAGCTTTATGTAACTGAAATATCCAGGATTAAGAAAAGCTTTGGACGCATTTAACGGATAGCCATAAAATCAGATATGCTGGCACACTGAGGTAAATGGGGTAATAATATACACTGTCCTGCCAAACCCCATCACACTCACATGTGCTAACCATGTGAGGCAAAACCTCGGAGCCAAAAGTGCTGTGGGACCAGTTAGAAAACATTCATCTTAGACCATACCGAGGTCCATAACGACAGAATACATCAGCTTGTTTACAGTTCAGTGCTGATTGTAGCATGCACGAGGAAAGGTGATAAGGCTGGGCTTATGAACATGGATTGGTCCTGATGAAAGCTAGTGAGCCAGTAATTTGTGGTACAACCACCTCCTAAATGACGCACTTTACTCTGAGTTCAGCTTGGCTGTTCAGTGTAAGAAATATGTCATCAATTCTGTCATGATTAAAACTAACTTGCATCACTGGTTAAGAATTTCAGATTCAAATATGTCAGACAGAGGTTGGGTAAAATCCCAGTGTGGTGTATAAAATACGTGTGTGTTTTTAAGAGTGCTAAAATATTTTGATATCAGGTGTGTCTGTGTTCTCTCACTGAGACACACACCGTCCTCTGGTGCAGTTTCCACAGATAATAGCCATACACAACTTATCTCACTCCACACCTCTCCCACACACTCTCATGCCCCTGCAAAGCACACACGCACATGCACGCACGCACACACACTTACACACAACACACTTTCTCAAATAAGCTTCCCGTCAGAAGGCACTGTGTGATAAATGCTCAGTGGCAGTGATATGTGGTGGTACGAAATAATCTCAGATAACCCACGGACCCAAATGCAATTTGTCGACCATTACCAGGAAAAGGCAGAACTGAGCATTTCAAGGTACAGCACAGTACACTTACTAATCTGAATCCAGAACCATCTGTACCGTGATCAATCTATGTAATGTAACTACTGGAAGCACGTGTAACCATGAAACAAATTCCTTGTGTATGCAAGCAAACTTGGCCAATACAGCTGTTCCTTCTTCTTCTTCTTCTTCTTCTGTCCCTTTCTCACTGCATAGTGGTACTCAGGAAAGTTTTCCATTGTATACAAAGGGAATGTTAACAGGCATCATACTTAAGAACCATTGAAATACTTCTACTGAAAATGACTGTGCTTTAATGCTAAGTATAAACAGTTCCAGCTAGCTAATGCTTTCTTTTAAAATAGAGGTTGACTGACTCAAGTGATGGCCCGTATGCAGCACTGGCTTCTGACCATAGATTTTGGTAGGGCAGGATGACATAACATTGACATGTTGATAATGACACCTCAGACAAAATGAAGTTGACTGGCTATAATACTTGACTTATGCAATAGGCTACAATGTACTGAATTTTTAGAGTAAATCCATAATAGGCAATTGAGAGTCCACAGCATACAGTCATCCAGCATACAGTCTATCAGCTCGTTTTGAGTGGTTTTAGATATACTGTGCCTTTGTTCATCTGTGCTTGATACAGCAGGTTTGTTCGCCAGGTTTCAGCAAATTTTCCGGCCCAACTACAAAATAACTGAAACTAGACCAAAATATGTAAAATGGATGTCCAGATATTACGTACTCCATAATCCTCCTTTCTTTCTCCCAAGCTTTGCAATATATCTTATAATGGTTCTGTACATCATAGACAGACTTACGTCTGCACTTCTACTTTGCCATTGTCTGCAGAAATGCATTAGATTTAATTCTGATTATTTGCTATAAAACAAGATCTTGCCACAAGAATTTTTAAACTAGCCCAATTTGGCAACCCTGCCAATATCCTCAACTGATTATTCCTGTCCCAATTGGCCTCTATTAGCAGTGCAGTAATAACTCTCTGGAGCTAAATGGGGCAGTGAGCATGCTGTTAGAAATGCGAGCAAATCATCACAGAATTTAAAATGTATGGAGTTGTGAATGAGGACTTTAACATTTGTCGAAAGGCTTATATATCTTTCCCACCTGCCCCTATGGACAAGCTGCCACTGCAGCTGGGAACTAATTGCAGGTACAAACTAAAATTCTGAGTGGGGAACTGAGGAAACATCAGACCATAGAATTGGTACAAGGAATCAACCAAGCCAGTTGTTTGGATTTGTCACCTTACTGTGTCAATCCTAGTTTGCATAGAATTGTGAAAATCTCAATTCAAATGTTGTTTGTTGCTTGTCACTGTTGCTGAAATTGTGGCTCTGTGTCAAACACATACATAGAAAATGTCATTTTATCTCAATAGTCTGAACCTAGGGTAAATGTCCCTGACACATAAGGATGAGTGAAAGGGGAAAGGATAAGAGGCACAGTGACACCTAGAACTGTACAAAGCCCAGTGGAAAGACAGGTGCAGGGAGAGAAGTTCTGTCCTGGGTGTTCATCTAATCCTCACTCTCAATGTACTTCAAATGAGGCAGAATGTTGACACAATGGCCCATTGAAACCGCAGAAATGCAGCAGTAATTGGCAACAGCAGCAGAGGCTGCACAGGCAGCACAGAGCAGAAGGGTGGGTGGTAGTGGTGGTGGTGGTGTGGGAGGGGTAGAACAAGATATTATTTGTAGAACACTGAGGGCATTCCTCTAGTATACAGTCCTGCTGGAGCTTGGCATTAAGGGAGAGGAACACAGCAGAATCCTCACCTCACCAAAGAGACTGAGTTAATGCAACCTGGGCTGTAAAGAGTTCACAAAGGCCATCTAGTGACAAAGTAAGCATATGTGTGGAAGACAACCTAAGCAATGAAAAGAGAAAAATTGGATGAATACATTGGCTACAGACCAGGACTAAGCACAGGATAAAAGGAAACAAAAGCAACCATAGAGGGATAGAAGACAGAGATAGCCAGGGCTACAGATATGTAGAGAGAAGTGATCGTGAGAGATCAAGTGTGATATTTCGTAGATATGATGTCTGCAGATGTTCATAGCAGAGTTGCATAGACGACTGCTATGGGACAGGCTAGCACACATCCACACATGAGGCTTGCCTCCTCTCTGTCCTTTTCTCACCCTCTCTCCAATATAGCATCATAGCCTGGAGCAGAGGGAGTGCTCCTCACACCTGCTGAAACACTCTCTGTGCTATCCAAGGCCAGAATCATACCTCTCTCATTACGGAGCTTGCAGGTGTGTATGTGGCATAAAGAAAAAAGACTTATGCTCACTCTCCCTCATAGCTAAAAGCGACAACAGGGAAACGAAATCTGTTGAAGCCAGAAACAGTTGTTCCATTAACAGGAAGTTACATATTACTTACAAAACCAGTGAATACTAATCTGCATGCACTGTACTTAACAGTTTTTCATACTCTACATGAAGTGAGGCTAATTTGCTGAGCTTGAGAGATAATGACGGGTGAAGAGATATAGAGTGAATGTTGCTCTAATTGTGTCTGGGTCTGAGTGGCTGAGTCAAGCATCACTTTGAGTTATAGACTGCAGCTGCATGCTGAGCTCAAGAGGGAATGGGGTCACTTAATGGAATAAAAAAAGTGCTTTTGTTAGTCTGCAATTGCTGGATTGAGAGCAATTTCATGTGCAGGCAGCATGATGACCTCTAAACTATAGCCTTAAGTAATCTTCCCGGAGGGGAGTCCACTTAAAGAAACTCAAAGAAAACACCAACATAATTAACCCTTAATCCAATTATGGGAAAATGTCATCAGTTCTGGTTTGAATAAATCCAGTTTACTTAACTTTTTAAATATTTTTCTGGTTTCAGTCAGATTGTGACTGCTAATAGCAGAAGATTAAATTACAATGAAATAGTGAAAGTTAATAGCTCTTGTCCAGGGCCAGTTTAAAGTAAATCTGTAAGACACATATGGAGACAACACTAAATAACTCCATATGCTGCCACTGGTCATCTTGTTGTACTTTGCCTTTGGGACCCTTCTTAGCCCTCATATTCATCTTTTGTAGATTAAACCTTTGAAACCATCTTAGTTGTTGGAAATGTTTTACAAGAGGCATAGTGTAAAATTATACCTTGCCCAGTCACGCACATACTTTTCAAATGGTTCTTTAGTATCTGCATGTCTAAATTTTCCAAGCTTCTCTTGTAATCATAAAATCTGACATCATTGCACTTCTTGGCTTAAGAAACACACACTGGCTTCAACTCTCCTAACCCACAAACCCCACCCTCTTGTTACTTATGCTATTTTCCTGCTGAGGTGTGTGTACTCACATTGGTCTTGCTGCTGACAGAGAAGGTAGCTCTGCTGGAAAAGCGCGTGGCAATGGGGCTGGAGGCCGAGCCACTGGGGGTCGTCGCACTGCTGGGTGAAAGAGGTGACTGGGTTACTGCCGGGCTACTTTGGGGGCGGGTTGGCATCGGTCCTGAACCCAGCAGAGCACTCCTGTCACACACTGTGCCTGTCAGCATCTCGACCTGGCGCGTAAGGGCCTCCAGCTGGCTACGTAGCTGCCGGTTCTCCTGCTGCAACTGGGCCACGGCTCGGCCGAGCGGGCCGCTCATGTGCAGCGCTTCTTCCAGGCGCCGCTCCACACCGAGCTTGAAAGCACTGACATCCACGTGGATCTCACGCACGGCATCATGCAGTGTGGTCTCGTAACGTGCCAAGGCGGCACATACCGTCTCACCTTCTGGAGGACCCTCACCTGCCAGTGCCAGCGCTGGACCAGTGTCCATCTTACCCAGTCCAATGCTCTGCTAGTGCTGCTCTCTTCACACACTTTCTCAGAGGTCTGGGGTTCTCACTTGGCTGCACTTCACTGAGATATTCTTCTCTGTTAGTAGACAACTCAAAAATCCCAGGCAGGTCTACAAAGATCCACCAGCAGCGTCCTGTTGAGTCAGCACCAACTTGTATTAATTTCCCATTCAATCAACAAAAACAACTTTCTTGTAAAACTATATGAAATTCTACCAACACATAGCATAGTGAGGGCATGTGAGCTGTGAGTAAAATCATTAAAACCATTTTGGAGCATTGTGAATATTGTGTATATATCTACAGACCTGTGTTGCAGCTGTGTCTTCTTAGTGTACCAGTTCTGCTTTCCCAGTTGGGTGAGAGTAAGTGCTCTGCCTGCCGTGCTGTTTTAAAGTACAACTCTCACAGTCAGGTTAATCTCCCCCTCCTCAGCCTGGGGGAGGGAACAGAGAGAGAGAGAGAGAAAAAGGGAGGGAGAGAGAGAGAGAGAGGGAGGGAAGAAGGGAGGAGAGATGAAGTTGCACTCTATCCAGCCCTCTTCTAGCTGTTGGAAATAGTCCCCTTTTGTTTTTGTTGTCTGTTCCCTCCTCTCTCTCTCCTGTCCCTCTTTTCCTCTGTCCAGTGTATTTACCACTCTGTACTTTCACAACGCTCTTTGTCTCTTACTTTCTCTGCCACAATCTCTTAGTCCCTCCCTCTCTTTCTTTTCTGTCATACATCAGAACAGTACAGACGGGCCTTTTGTTTGTTCCAAATCCCAAAAAGTCTAATTAGTTAGACTTTTTGGTATCATAACTTTTTTTTGTCAGATCGATTATCGACAATCGTTATTGCTGTTCAGATAACAGAATTTATGTTTTATATGATGTTCACCAAAGTTTCAAAAGAAAACTGGGTTACCTACAGGCCATGGGAAAAACAGAGGACATTTATCCTTTCAGAGATCATGCAAGACTTTTGTCTTTTCAAGATTAGTGTGTGCATTAACCTGAATGATGAAGGATTTTAGGATTGTAATGTCACATAGTGCAATATGACACCAGGAAAGTAACGATTTAGTGGTTTTCTGTGCATGAGGTTTTCTGTGTGAGATACCAGATCCCAGGGAGAACAAACGCCCCTTATCAAAAGAATGGCACAGAGGAGGGGTGTGAGGGTGTAAGGAGGCACAGTGCCAGTGGCCACGCAGACCCCACAATGAAGCCAGGCACACAGCCTGAAACAACTTTACATTCCAACCCTTTGTTTACTGTAAACACTGATGGGCTGAGGGATGAGGGACATAGGAGGTAATTTATAACTGCAATATGTCAGCCTGGACAGTCAGAACTCCCGCTGACATTACATTACAGATCTGTGTGCGCTACACATATGACACTCACAGGAAGTGTCCATGCTGAGCGGGAAAAGAGAATCTGTCAGTTTCAGAGGACTGAAAACCTCATTTCAACAATATTGAGTGAAAGATGGAATGGTGACTCTTCAGAGCTTCCAGACTCTGAGTAGCTGTTGTATGATTTCCATCTTGCAGTGATAGCGAGTCTGCACATTACGCTCAGGCTGTAAAAGTCTCACAAGATTAGTGGGAGAAGCCAAGCAGGGAGGTCTCGACCTGCGTAATGGTGCACTTATCCATGGAGATTTGTTATTGTATCTAAAGCTGCAGGGCTTTCTTGCCCACCCTTACCTTGCTCCTTATCAGATGTGGTATGGAAGCAAGGAAGAACTGATCTCAGCTGCCTGAGTGGAACCAAGTGAGCTCAGAGAGGCCCCCCTAAAGAGTGTCAGCACTTAGATGTAGCAGGACCTCACAAGCCTGGACTAGAAAGAGCATGCTTATCAGATCAGATCACTCAGGAACGATAGCTCATTCAGGTATTGCTACATTATAGAATACTGACAGGCAAAGAATGAGGAAGTGACCGAAACAAAAAAAACATGACATGACATTTCCTTGAGAAATTCCAATATATCATAGGATTGAGCAACACAAAGACAGTTTGGTTTGTTAGTCCAGACTCAAGTTACTGAACTCTACACCCTATTTGTCTCTTACAGACGCATAATATATACCTAATATAAATGAACTTGTAGAATTGGATTTCCATATGATGAGGCAAATTACCAGGGCTGGCAGTGTTTCTAATACGAACAGCACAGCAGCTTCCTAATAGCTGGACATGTCAGCAAATTCTATCCAGCATGTTGCAAAAAAAATCATGATTATTATTACTGTGTGGTTAATGGTTTCAGGGGTTGACAAATCTTAATCATGTGCTTGCCCAGTCCATTTTCTATGGTTGCCCATAAAGCTAATTGACTAGACTAAAAATGGTAGCTAACATAATGTAATAAAGTATGGTAAGCTATTTGGCTCATTAAGTGCATTAATGCAGACACAAACAAGTATATAAATTCCTGCGTAGGGGATGACTCAGCCGTATCATTACCCTTTTCTAAGAAGATGTCTGAGGGAGCAGGTAGTGTTCGTGCTAGCGTCGATGTATTTTCTAGCATATTTACCCACGAGGCGACTGTGCTAGCTTGTGCTAACAAAAAGGTTATATGACGGCTTACTGCTGCACTTTATTTTGCCTGGTTTCGTCTGTGTTTCCACACACTTGTGTATTCCTGCTTCTGAAAAGGCATTATCTGTGCATGCTAGATAATCTACCTGAAAGCAGATATGTGTGGTGTAGCAGGCAAATGGATTCAGAAGGAGCAGTTCATGCTAAAGTTACAGAATTAATGTGCATAGCACATTTTGTTTAATATACATATCAAATAAAAATTTCAACTCAAAAGCAAGTAGGCGTTTTCTTTATTCTGGTTGTTGAACAAAAAAGTGCTGGTGACTGCTATTCTAACTGAGCCCACTTGTTTTCTGGGAAACTATGACTAAAAATACTAATAGCCCAGACATGCAATCTTCTTGTCCTGGTCACCCAGGCTAGTGATTTGTCCACTCCTGTGTTTACAGGATTCCATGTGATTAGTAATGCCATCATATTTTTTGCTAGCTAAAACCTGGATGTTATCTAGGTGGCCATGTATGTAGTCCTTGCCACCACATGGGGAAAAAATATATATAAACAGGTTGATTTGTGGTACGGTAATACTTTAGAAATGAGTAATAGGTTGACCCTTAATAATTTATTACAGGCCACCAGTCTGGTTTCTGAAGGATATCTAGTGTTAGCTAGCATCCAACAGAATGTTAACAGTAGCTGATGTCATGCACCTCTTATAAAATATATTTCTGTATGTCTAAAATTTTCATTGTATTTTAATGCACTTTTAGTTACAGTATTTCATCATTTGAAAACATTTACATTTGGAGTTTTATATATTATGTATCAAAATTATGTTTATACCATTTTCACCCTCCATCACTGTGTTAATCAATTAACATGTATTTGATGTAATCATACTGAAATTATTCATGGTTCTCTTATTAATAATATATGTAGTATTTTTGGAAATTCTGTAACTGTTAGGTCCTTCCCGTTTCCATCTTTTATAGACTAATTTAACTTTTCTTAGTTAAATTACCAAACCCAGCCCTTCACTCCATCTGTGAGAGATCAAGTGAAGTATGGTGTGTATGGCAGTAGTAAACATTAATGAGGGCAGTTGAAAGTACATGTATTGCGTCAATGCACTTTTACACATGTACACAGAAAACACACTGATAATAGCCTCTACACACACACGTACGTAGCCTACATCTTTTGAGTACTCCCTTGTTTACACTGAGAAAAATATTTATCACACCATTTGCCTAAGAGATGATGCTCTTTTTCTCTTTGCGTACAGAGGGATGAAGTGAAGGAATGTGGGGAAGGATGTAAGCCCTAGTGGCTTTTTTTATACAGAAGAGAGTCGACGACAACCCGCTGATCCATTTAAAACGCAACTCTACTTTTTTCCCTGCATGCTGATCGTTGCTGCTTTCCTGCATAGCAATTACATCAGCGTTTCCATGGAAACCTTAACATCCAAACACGTCCAAAAGAATAACAACCGGTTGATGATGTCATTGTCACCTCAAAGTCGTAACGTAATTAGGTACATGTGGTGCCAAGAGACAGAGAGGTGAGAGAGGGAGTGAGAGGAGGGTTTGGAGAGGCAGACAAGAGTGATTTAGACATGTTTTTAAAATATTCTTGGCAGTATGCGTAATGTGTGACCACAGGCAGCCTTTGACAGGCAGAGGCAGGAGGTGATTTATGAGGGAGGAGAGGCTTTGCTCATGCAGCAGGTCTGAACTGCAGGGGGTTGTGTAAAAATCTTACATACACACTCCACGCGTACAGTCAGCATTAGTCATTACACACTTGACTAGCAAAAGACAGACACACCAATGAACACATCTTATATATTGCATTAATCAGCTGTCTGGTCTTCCCGAAAGCCCCTCGCTGTCCTGCTGGTGTAGGACACAGGGGTCCAATGAAAGCTTCACTGGAAGAGGTGACCTTTGTGGTGGAATAAGATAGAGAGAAAATAGAAGAAGGGAATGAGGGAGAATGGGGAGAGGGACAGAGAGCAGAGGAATGCATTCCCCATAGCCTAGCTGACCTCTTGAGAGGACTGGCTCTGAATAATTACAGTCCTGCTCCCCTGCTTCGAAAAGGGACATGAGCATACACTGCGCTGTCCTTCTACACACACTGGGCTCCAATTTCAACCTGATGAAACCAAACCCCAAACACACACAATCACCTCTGTATATTTACACCACATAAGAACTGTGACTACATGTTTACTGTATTGCATGTATATTAATTACACTATCTGTATCTGTTTAGTATTGAAAATATTCATATCTGACAGTTCCTCATCAGTCATAATTGGCTTCATCTAGAGTTATTATTTTTGTTTGTGAAAGGTCATGATATATTCTAATGAATTTAATTGGCTCTATTTCCCAAAATATAAACAAACTAGTAGCCTAATTTAAAGCACTGCACGTGGTCTTTAGTCATTTGTGAAAGTAAAATCCTCACACTCATGTGACTTTTTTTGTTGCATCTCATTGGAATCCAGTTCTGATGCACACCTCAACTCTCAACCAGATGCCATGTGAACCTTTCTGGCAAGCTCTCTAAAAGTTCCTATTCAGAACCCATTCTGCTCAATCCAAATAATCTATCTGTATTCACTTACATCCCTACTTGTTTACATAAAGACTCACTTAAGCTTCCCAATCAACACTCCTTTAAGTCACGTCTCGCTCCTTGCTTGCAAATACTGCCAGGATGTGAGGACTAAGACATTCATATCACCTACAAATAAATGAAAACCTCAAGAAGTTATAGAAATCACTGTGAATCAATAATATGCCAAAACATACGTGTCATGAAATGGATTCAATTTGCAAGTTAAAACATCGCACAAGTTAAAACATATGCACTCTCACATTCTCATTCACACCTAGGGGCAGTTTATCATAGCCAAGCCACTAACTGGTATGTTTTTGGGAGACGGGAGCAAATTGATGCAGATACAGGGAGCACTCTCCAGAAAATCCACACAGACAGTAACCTGAGCTCACTATCAAGCCCAGGACCCTGGAGTTTGAAGCACTGTGAAGCAGTAATGCTACCCACTGCACCACTGTGTCACCCCACCACATGCTATAAGTTTAGATATTAATAGTGTAAAAAGCTCAAAATTATATCAAAGGATTGCATCTTCCTTTCTCAGTGTGATATAAATATTCTTTAATAAGCTGCATGCTTGCCATGGCAAAACTTCCTTTCTGTTGATTCGGCTTTTATTACATCTAGGAATCCTTTTTGTTTTGTAGATAAAATATAAGGTTTTCTCCCAGACACAAAAAGCTACAAAATTTTGGTCTCAGTTTTGCATAAGCAGCAAGTTGAGAGTGTGTGTAGATAATAGGGAAGACAGCACATCACTGGCACTGGAAATTGTACTGACTTTCACTCAGACTTCATAAAGGAAGGGGAAGAAACTGTCCTATCAACACATAAGGAAAACCAAACACACAGCTGTCTCTCTCACAGGGTTTCAAACAGAAGCTAATGTAGTCAGCCTTTTCCTGAGAAGCAGGAACAATCAGTCATTCGGTAGTTTAGACTAATACTGATATGTTGCTGATGACACGTTCTCAAGGAAGCAATGTGTGCACTGATGTCATAGTTGCAGCTTAAGCCAAAAGACATCTCTATCATATCCCTCAGTCGTTCCCACAATCTGTCTGTCATGTTCCGAAACCCGACTAAATCCCTCCAGCACTGAAAGTCTCGTTCAGCATGACATCACCCTCTTCCTTAAGCTCGTGGTAGATGAGAATGACCAGCCTCTACCAGAAACACACACAGTCAATAAACCATCAGGGCTATTATGACAAACAGAGAAACCTCAGTAATGACTACAGTATGACTTGTCGCATGACTGAATTTGAATTTGTCAGTTAATCAAAAGGTGAAATAAAATCACTGAGTGTTTTTGTACACATACGTAACCCCTTCATTCTTGGTAGCAATCATCAGATTTTACACTGCAAGAGAAAAGCTGTTGGACATAATCTAATAATGTTGAGGATTTTAAAAATGAATTTTGCAGTCAGGTATCTATCTTCTTAAAAAAAAAAACCCAACTGGTGCTTTAGCATGATTCACTTTCTCCAAGTTGCTAAAGCAGGTGAAAATGTTCGCTCTCTCACCAAGCTTAATAAACCTTCACAGCCAAACAAAGGCTTGTGTAAAAGAGCTGCCTGCTGTTAAAGTTTCCTGCAGTGTGAGATATTTACTAGTGAGGCCTGGTTTGTGTTGAAACATAGGGATTTCTGCAGGTGAACCAAACTAGGTGCGTGTGAGCACACATTCAAATTCAAAATTCAAATTCAGATTCAAATTTTATTGGTCACACACACAACAATGCACAGGACGACGTGCAGTGAAATGCTTTTTATGTTTTAACATTAAAACAGAATTTACATATACCAGAATTTACTTGCATACAAGTAGAAAAAGAAAAATGTAAAAATAGATTATAAAGGATATAAAAGGTAGAATTATGGACTATATGTGGAATAAAGTGCAGATATGTGCAGTTGTATGTTGTATGTGTGTAATATCTGAATTTGTATGTGCTCATATATGGAACATTGAGTAAATTTTAGGAGTGACAAATTACCACTCTACTTCTTCCAGTTAACACATGTATGTCAACACATCCTACAGTACACCTGTAGCAGAAGCGTTAGTGGTTCGTGCGATGAGTAATTGTAAACTGCAGCCTGTCACTGTACACACGCCGTTACTGACGGTTGTGCATGTGCTCACCTGCTGAAGGGAACAGTGCCAGGTGTTGTTGATCACTCTGACACCTGCAGTTGAGTGAGAGTGCTCTCTTTGGCACTGCTCAGATGAGCTCATCCGCAGCAGCTCTCAGATCCGTCTCTGTTTGAAAAACAACATTACTGCCAAATTTTTAAAGAATTATATGTTTACAATGGGTAATAAAGTTTAATTTTTGATGCATCATCCACATTAGTCATCCAATCACCTGAGGAAAAAGTCACTTGCGGTGTGCCGTACTGTCGTCTCTTCACTCAACTAATCACTGTTCACCCTAAATAATCGCTGATTAATTCATCCATGTAATAATGGCTAAATTTCTTTTTACTAATGTCTTTTCATTCGGCCATTTAAACATTTTAACACTGATCTGTCCAGAGTGCTCTTCTCTGCTTTGATGATGATGCGATGGCTGAAGGGCGCTGTGGACAGCTGGTATCTGATATCAAACTGAACTGATTAGAGGTTTCACTATAGCATGTAACTATCCAACAACTTGATCAAATTGAGAGAAAAGCACACTTAGCTGCAGTAACAAGAATTTAGACGTTTTTAGGCAGATTTACTGCAGTTACTGCTGCATTTGTTAAACTGGTTAAAAAATTATCGAATAAAAAGTTTTCCAGAGTTTTCTATGTTTTTGCCTGTTTTCCAGACTTATATGAATGTGCAGTGAATATATACAGTGGTGTCCAAAAGTCTGCTTCGGTTTGGCATTCTTTTAACACAAAGGTTTTCATTACACATGATATTATCAGCAACAACTTGTGAAAAGCAGAGTCTTAGAAATAGTTACATAGATTTCAGAATTTCTAAGTATTTCCCTTAGTATGTCCCTTTTTTGCTTTAATGCCAGTGTGCACTCAAGCTGACACAAAACCTGATGATCCATGTTAGATTCTGCTGGCATGTCATCTGAACATATGCTTCAATGGGAGGATTAAGGCTCACAGAAAATCTGACCTTTTGTACAAAGGAGTTTACATTGTCAGTATCACAAATTTCTTTAAATAGTGACCTTGAAATACTGGAAATAAGCAGAAAGTTTTAGAATTTAAAAAATTCTAAAACTTCATGTTTATTTCCAGCAAGTGAACAGTCAGTTCTCTAAGTTGATTTGTTGAAGCAGGAAAAATGGGCAAGCTGAACGATTTTGACAAGGGCCAAATTGTGATGGCTAGGTGACTGGGTCAGAGCATCTCCAAAATGGCAGGTCTTGTGGGGTGTTCCCGGTATGGTTAGTACCTTCCAAAAGTGATCCAAGGAAGGACAACCGGTGAACTGGCGACAGGGTTATAGGAGCCCAAGATTCAATGATGCTAGTGGGGAGTGAAGGCTAGCTTGTCTGGTCTGATCCTACAGAAGACCTACTGTAGCACAAACTGCTAAAATGTTAATGCTGGCTATGATAGAAAGGTGTCAGAACACACAGTGCATCACAGCTTCCTGCGTATGGGGCTGTGTAGCCACAGCCCTGACACTAACCCCTGTCCACCACCGAAAGCACCTACAATGGGCAGGTGAGTATCAGAACTGGACCATGGAGCAATGGAAGAAAGTGGCCTGGTCTGATGAATCATGTTTTCTTTTACATCATTGGGACAGCTGTGTGTGTGTGTGTGTGTGTGTGTGTGTGTGTGTGTGTGTGTGGCTTAACTGGGGAAGAGATGGCACCAGGATACACTTTGGGAAGGCAAGCCGGCAGAGGCAGTGTGATGCTCTGGGCAATGTTCTGTTGGGAAACCTTGGGTCCTGGCATTCATGTGGATGTTACTTTGACACGTACTTCCTACCTAAGCATTGTTGCAGACTAAGTACACCCCTTCATGGCAACTGTATTCCCTATGGCAGTGGCCTCATTCAACAGGATAATGCATCCAGTCACACTGCAAAAATTGTTCAGGAATGGTTTGAGTTCAGGGTGTTGATTTGGCCTCTAAATTCCCCAGATCTCAATCCGATTGCTCTGTGGGATGTGCTGGACAAACCAATCCGATCCATGGAGGCCCTACCTCGCAATTTACAGAACTTAAAGGATGTGCTGCTAACATATTGGTTCCAGATACCACAGCACACCTTCAGAGGTCTTGTGGAGTCCATGCCTTGGGTCGGAACTGTTTTGGTGGCAAAAGGGGGACCTACATAATATTAGGAAGGTGGTTTTGAGATATATATATATATATATATATATATATATATATATATATATATATATATATATATATATATATATATATATACATACACACTATATTACCAAAAGTATTCGGTCACCCATCCAAATGATCAGAATCAGGTGTCCTAATCACTTGGCCTGGCCACAGGTGTATAAAATCAAGCACTTAGGCATGCAGACTGTTTTTACAAACATTTGTGAAAGAATGGGAGTTTGGGAACAACAGCAACTCAGCCACGAAGTGGTAGGCCACATAAACTGACGGAGAGGGGTCAGCGGATGCTGAAGCGCATAGTGCAAAGAGGTCGTCGACTTTCTTCACAGTCAATTGCTACAGAGCTCCAAACTTCATGTGACCTTCAGATTAGCCCAAGTACAGTACGCAGAGAGCTTCATGGAATGGGTTT
>CM040988.1:10826466-10855680 GCA_022985145.1 Pangasius djambal | reverse complement strand
GCTTTTGGAAGAATGGTCAAAAATTCCTATAAACACACTCCTCAACCTTGTGGACAGCCTTCCCAGAAGAGTTGAAGCTGTAATAGCTGCAAAAGGTGGACCGACATCATATTGAACCCTATGGGTTAGGAATGGGATGGCACTTAAGTTCATATGTGAGTCAAGGCAGGTGACCGAATACTTTTGGTAATATAGTGAATATATATATATATAAAGGAGAAAGAAGGCATGATGTACAACCAGATGTTCTTAGTAGTACTCCTCTAAACATGCATATTGACCATTATGTAGTTTAGCAACAGATGCATGGCAGAAAAACAACTGCAGTCTTAGCCCAACTGTGATTTCATTCTAGGGTCTTTCCACCTGAGTATTCTTTCTGTGCTCTGAGATACAACACCATCTGCCCAGCTTGCACGCCAGGTATGATATCATGTCTGAAACAGCTATACGCTTGTTTAAACCTAGTTAATATAATTCACTTATTCATGTATGAACAGGGGCCCTTCCAGATTTTTCAGAGAAGTGGTAACAACATTAGGAGGTGGGTGGGTTTCTGGGAGCATCAAAGGAGAAATAAGAAGGAATGCTTTTAGCATGGAAGCTAGTTAAACACATTTGTGTATTTGCTAATTCTATGCTAAAAAATAGCAAATAGTGAAATATAGTGAAATAAAAAAAAGAGTGAAATATAGAAGGTAATCATTTTGGATTGGTTAATCAATGTTTACATGTTTGCTTAGAATCAATGTTGGAAAGTGAAAAGAGATCAACAGGTTACAAGAGCTATTATTATTATTATTATTATTATTATTATTATTATTAATGTGTATTTAAAATGCTATCCATATACAGAAATTAGATATAGAAGTATATTTTGCTTTATATTATAGTTTTAGGTTCAAATATTATACAGTATACTATATTACCAATGCACTTACTATATAAGAGCAGCAGGATGTTAAGTATCTACACTTTAAGAACTTTGATTTGAAAAAGCCTATGGCTTCTTTCTCTTCTCAGCTAAATTGTTAGCTAGTTAGGATGCTTTCGTTTCATGTTGTAGCTAAGGCTTTCACCTAGCAACTAACTAATATTACCTGGTTAGTGTGCTAACTAACTGAGCCACCAAGACTAGCTTGATGAAGTTTAAAGTGCTACTTTAGGATATTTTGATGTAACTGTAACTGAAATTGTAGTCATAGTTAGCCGATGTAGTTAGCATTAGAATAGATATGTAGGGACAAGTATGATTCCCTCACATTAGCAGAGGTCTGTCATCTTCTTCACCACATGCTTTACAAACTTGCATTCTTCAGCAATATGTTATCTGCATACTCTGATGGACTACCATCCCCCACAATTACCCCACAGCAGTCCCTCCATTTTACCCTTTTGGCTTCGTCACTACATTTGGATGGCTGGGTTGCGGCCAGGAAGGCCTGGTGGGCGTCTGTCACTGTTAATGATAAGAGCAGGGGAAAAGACATCCAGACTGAGAGCCTGCTGGAGATTATCATTGTGGGGGAAGAGAAGAGCTATGAACAAAGTGTTGGTAGGTTTCCTTCTGTCCAGCTTTGTTGACACTCTTATAGGAATATGCCAATATGTTTAACCTAATCTCTAAGCTAATCTAAAATTTGTAGTGTATTTCCACAGACAATAATTTTGACAGACTTTCCGACTTTCAGTTTCCATAAACTGCAGATAATGCAGTATCCATGTTTAATCTAGCAGAAAATATTGTTTTCCATGGTTACTCTTATGTGTTAGTAACCCTCTGAAAGCATAGCCATTTTTTTGAAGGGCCATTTATACAGATTTAGAGCTTTGACTATAACTTTAACTAAAAGTATTGTACAAAAATGTGTTAGTTTCTTGACTGCTCCAACAGCTACCCTTAGTCATCCATTATTAGCAAGTTTCGAGTAAACAGGTTTTCTGTTCTTTTCTCAGTACAGGGAATCATGACTAAATTTTTGTCACTGGTATTATATATGCACATACATAGAGCTGTGGTATATAGAGATTAGGCTGAAAAATGATGTAGTAATCCTTTCATGTATGGCTACGTTTGTCAAATATAACTTGATCAGCATAGAAGGAAACCACTTTAGGTGATTATGATTACTTTATGGTGGCCAAAGGGAAAGAGCACAGGACACAGCAGGGAGACATTGTGTCTTAGCCTAGTACCTCTGCGTCCACACCCTACACTCCCTCTTTAATGATTATCAGTAGGTCTGAGATCCAGGGCTGGGCTGCTCTGACCCCAGGCCACGGAAAAGGAGGATCAATAGATGCAGTGCACCACTGTGAAAAGAATGCATCCCAAGTGTATATAAACCAGTAGAGAATGTGAGATTTATGGACGTAGGAGCAGAAGTAATGAGCGACTGACCCTGCCTCTGGGCCTCTACACTGTGATCCTGTCCTCAGTTCTGTTGATACTGATTTACACTACTCTTTATTGTGAGCAAAAATGAAGAGTGAAGGACTCAATGACGTCATTGTTCGAGGACAGTGTCATTCTCGCTTCAGAACAAAAACACACATCAGAAGATGAGAGCAAGCTTTTAGTTTTAAGAAAGAGAGGACAACTGTGTATGAAACCCAGAGTGAAATAAAAAAAGGAATCAAATGTCAACAAGAGACTGAAATGGACACTGAGGAAGTGTGTAAAAGAAAGACGGAAAGGCAAAAAGTCACAGAAAAAACTAATGCAGAGTGAGAGTGAGAGAAAGAGAAGTGCTGGCCCCTCAGAGGCCTGATAAAACGTAGTGTGCATGACTTCACTTCCCAGCAGCGAGGCCTGAGGGCGTACGGGGAGGCAGCCGGCCTGCACAGTTTTCCATCCCAGTTCACTATTTTACCGGCTGGGAATCTTTTCATGTGATCCTTCTTGAGGAATACAACAAGGGAGGGGCCTGATCTTGACCTTTGACTCCTCAGCTGGTTCTCTCTCTCAAAAATAGCTAATGTCTACTATTTCTTTCAGCAGGTCATATGGATTAGATTACCTGTCTAAACACTACCAAAGTAGCAGGATTCCTGGAAAGCATGACTCATTTTGTCAATTCATCTTCTAAGAGATCAAACATTGATCCCCCTATGAGGTTCAGAACCCATTCAAATCTCCATTGGAGGGATCTGCTGAAGAAGATGAATAAGTTGTGATAGAGGGGGGGGTTCATTTCAAAGTTCCTAATTTGCAGCCTAATCTTC
Source organism: Pangasius djambal (assembly GCA_022985145.1). Lineage (NCBI taxonomy): Eukaryota > Metazoa > Chordata > Actinopteri > Siluriformes > Pangasiidae > Pangasius > Pangasius djambal. Next base: position 10,852,455 of record CM040988.1, on the reverse strand, counting down.
CATCAGAGCAATAACAGCTGAGTGGAAGATTGCTGCACTTAAATTACACTGCAGAGTAATATGGACCCATGTGGAAGTATGAGCAATCAACCAGTGCTTTGGCGTCAGCCTATTCTGAGCCTCACTTAATGGATTCACCTTTCATTGCCATTGCATCTGGAATTTAGAAGCATTTAAGAGAAAATAAAAAGCTGGAACCATTTTTTGGCAGGCTTCAGAAGCTAATCATATGGAGCTAGAGCACTAAAGCTATAAGCAATGCAGTGTGTTGTAATACGCCTGATTCGTGCATGAATGTCAGTTTATTCAGCTCTTTCATTTGCTATTGGTTTTTTAATGACTTTTTTTTATGTATGAACAGGATTTTGTGTGTTACTCAGACTCTCAGCATCTGTGCTGGATTTAAAAAGAAATATTCATGACGCAACTGGTACATACAGTATGTTCATTTATGCAAACTGAACCTCATAGTCAAAGAACGGAATATTGCCTGAAACCATTCACTCACACATTTTCAACCTTCCATAATCCTGCACACACCAGCTGTGGGGAATTTGTTTCATTCATTAATTTTTCTTCAGCACTCGCTTTATCTTGGTCAGGGTCATGACGGATCCGAAGCCTATCGTGGGAACTCTGGGCATGAGGTGGGAATACTGGTGGGAATACTGGATGGGATTCACACCTAGGGGTAATTTAGCATAAACAATCCAACTATTGGCATGTTTTTCGGAGGTGGGATGAAACCAGGAAACCCAGAGGAAGCCATGAGAACATGGCGACAACAACTTATTTGTGTATGACCTGATTAAATATGCCTCCCTTTTTAAAATGTATAATAAAGCAACAACCCTATTTAAAATACTTAGAAATCTGCATCATACATTTTCTTTTTTGAGCAATAAACTATCTATAGATATAATTTATGCATTTATATCACTTAGTGACATACTGAAATGTCATATGAATCATATTTCACCATATGAATTCCACGTTCAATGTGTTAACTTAAAACTGTCCATGAGAACGTACTGGTTTCTGCACCTATTTATACATTTTATTACCAGAGTAGCTCACTGGATTTAGCCCTACTGGTTCTTCTCCACTTTGCCCCTCTTAAGTGGAACATTAATAAAACTGTGACCAGAGGCCTGGCTGCCTTCAGCCATTTTTAGAAGTACAACCCATCCCACAAGCGTGTCCTCAGAGTTCCTCAAAGATACTGAGAAGAGACACTGTGTATCCATGAGTACTATTTCATGGGCCAAAAACAACCTTCCCATGGTAACAGCTGGTCTCTGCAGTTGATGACCACAATAACAGCGTGAAAAGACAGTTAGGGGATTGGGGGTGGAGTGTGTGTGTGTTTGTGAGTGTTGTAAGAGTCAAAAACCATGGATGGATTACGCAAAGAAACAGGCCTAGAGGTTTTTCCATGCTCAGGACACGGTGGGTGATTAAGCTTAAGAGTGCAAGATGAGCATTTGGAGTCTGCTTTCACTGCAATGCCCATGCAGTAGAGGGGATTAGTAGTGAACAAGGAGTAATGAGGTTAGAGAGGTCAAATTAGGTCTAAACTATTGCAAATGTTTATGGAATAAAATGGCTGGTGATTATATAAATGGCTCACTAACTACAAATGGTGAACAAATGCTTTCAGCAAAGTATTAGGTCATCTGGTAAAGGCAAAGACAACATAATTATTGCGTACACACAACCACAAGCCCAACTATTTGTGCCTGGATCCAACCACCGTCTCCGATCTCTCCGCCATGATGAAATGTGATCTAATACCTTAAGCATACTCTCATTTCCACAGTCAATATCCAATGGTAAATTTCCTGCTGGGTCCAAGAAAAGCTTTAGCTGCCCATTACAAAAACACTAATTCAGTCATTAGTGATTTTCCCAGAACTTAGAGCTCTGTCAGTGGGCTTACAGGTGCATGTGCTGGCAGAGTGCCCTAGACTGCCCGGCTTTGGAAACAAAACAAGCTCTCCCTGGCCACACGTTGACTTTTATTACAGACTCCCTCCAGCTCCCAGTGTGAGCCAGGCCTGTTTGTTTTTCCTCCCCATCTGTAATTAAGTCAGAGCCACATGCTCTCTCACTGAGAAAGAGATGAGCTGAAGACTACAGACGCATTAGTGTAGCCGGCTTCAGGAACTCACTAACACCACTCAAGGGGGTCGATTCAAGTGGAGCTGGATTTGAACTGGCCTTAACTCCAGGGTCTTAACTCCAAACAAAACAGTCTATTATGGAATAGTTCTAAAAATGTCAATTGACTAAATGGAAACTGACGGACGCAATGGCAGGATGAGAGACTCGCTGATGTAATGCAAACTTTTCATTTTTCCACCCTTAAGCTGTATTTGAGCTGTTCCCAGAGGAGCCGTTTCCACTTTAGCAATTTCAGCACTGTGGTGTGTGGCCAAATGCTGACCCATAGCTGTTCTGACTGCTGACCCCCCAGGCATGTTTGTTTCCAGAGATCCTTTTGCCTGAGCCGTTCATCTGCAGTTCAGTGTACATTTTTATTCCACACTCAACTGGCTATTCACTGTCGATAACAAATGATAACCTGTAATGGTAAGAATCCAGTATAAACTGGAGAGGAAGTATGATTTTCAGTATTAACAGGAAACACTAGATCATAAAACTGACTTCAGTGAAGATAAGTAATTGATAGCTGGGTGAAGAGATATCAGACATGGAGTAGGGAAAGGAAAGTACAGAGAGGCATTGAGGAACAGCTGTCATTCCTAACTGAAGTGTTTATAGTGTGGTAGCTAATGGAGTATTGGGGTGCAACATGACTACTTCATATGCAGAGGTGAGGATCTAGCCAAGCATATGCCAGGATACCTCAACGGTCTCCAAGCTGGCCACTGGAGTCATGTTTCAGCCAAAATGAAGAGATGTCCTAACCATCTCATGCAACACAGCTGATCTTACTTTAAGCACTGGGGTTTACCAATGTGAAAAATTGTCACTCATATAGCAATAAGCAACTTATAATACTTATGTTTTTATAAGGTTCTATCTAACAATTCTGTGATTTTGAGCCTCAATAAAGTCAAAGCAGATAAAACTATTCACCTTGAAATGAATTCAGTGTACACAATATTGTTTACATATTTTTTATTATTTTATTATTTTACTATTAATGAATCCTGGAGAATATCTTAAACATAAACTATTTAGTTTTGCTGTATTTTCAATGATGGCCAGCAGCAGCCATCGCAAACAAACACAAATTAATCCCAACATCTCATCTAATTATTAGTATTTTATTATTTCACACTATGTGATTTTGCTAATAAAAACATCATTTTGGCATCCATCTTACAATTAAGTTCAGAGGACTTTGTTATTCCTCACATATGGCTCCATTAGCAAGTATAAATACCCTCATAAACCAAGAGATCAGACACTGGCGTTCACAACAACCTCTTTAGCTGAAAAAGCTTTTCCAGCGATGCGGCAGGTACAGCAGGGGAGGTGGAGGGAGAGGGGAGGAGGAAGAGGTAGAGAGAGAGAGATGCGGTGTTGTCTGTCTCCATGGAGTGGAGCAATAATTCCTCTTGCATGGGCCCTCAGAAACTCTGCACACAGGAGACACTATGTAAACACACAATGTAAACAGACACATGGCAAGCATATGCACTTATACCCCTACACACACACACACACACACACACACACACACACACATTGGTTTTACTATTTGTGTGGCAGCTTAGGAAAATGTATTTCTTTCATTATAGGGACCTTTGGTTCTCACAATGGTCTAAACATGCACACAATTGACATAATTATTAAGTAAGCTAATTAATGCTGTCTACACCTAAAAATAACTCTAACCTTAATCCCAGTAATCAGAAGGAAACCTTTACATAAGAAAAAACTTTAGATTTTAAATAAAAGCTGGTGCTGTGGGGGAAAAAAACAGCTTTCCTCATGGGAACCAACCAAATATCCCCACAAGGCCAATACTGTAAGATATTCCTATCCTTCCTATCCATTTGTTCCCCACTAAGACATAAAAACATGCCCCCCTACACACACACACACACACACATATATATATATGTATATGTATATATATATAGACACGCAGAATGTTTCCCTCACCTTTCTTGCTGCTTTTCTTCTTGCTGTGACAGAGAAAAAGATATCACATATTCATACTGTACTCTGTTAAGTACTACAATTATATTAACATAAATACTTCTCATTTACTAAATTCTAATTGAACAGTATGATCTGTTTTTTTCCCTATTAATAGGGTCTTTTGAATCACCAGTGACAGTGAGACATTCAGAATATACAAAAAAGTTAACGCACCATTAACGCAGATTTATTTCAGACATTAAAGACATTAAGCACAGGGCTTGAGCCAAACTTAAGCGCCTTACGCAGTGAGAGACCAATTGGATTCACATGCTCAAGGCCTTATCCAGGTCTCAGTGAGGACACTGACTTTTCTCCTTTCATGTAGCCTCTTTCGGGGGTTCCATTTGGGTTTATATGCATTAGTTTATGTATGCATATGCAGTGCATTTATCTTGCACATGTACATAAAGTACATTTAAATATAATTCCATGTTGCCTCTTTATTTTTTTTACTTCATGTCTAAACTTCACTTATATTGTCTGTCTTGTTTGTGTAAGTGTTATATAAATAATCAACAGACCTACTGATAATGGATCATTCACTTCTTGCATGTTCTTGTATGTGCTGGGGTTCCTACCTTTTTTAAGATGAGAATTATTTTGAGAGTAGTGGCCACTAGATCACTTGTAAAGATTTTGACACAGGTGAGGCTATTTACTCATTTCCTGGTTTTACCAGTGTTTGACACCCAGACGAATACTTGCTGAAGCCAATACGCCTAGGGGTATCAGGTGACTTTTTACACGTTTTGAGCCCTCAAAATAAAGGCTGCAAATTGTCCAGAGTCTTTGCTCTAACATTGAGATGGGCCAATTTTCCTTGTTTTTGCTGGCTTGATTTTCTCCCCTTTCCAGTGCACCTGTGCCTTTTTATTTGGATACTAGATGCACTCTTTGCAAAATGAAAATGATTTAAATCTCTACAAATAATATTTATTTGGAGCTAAATAGTTTTTTTTCCCCCATTATTAAAATTATCATTAGATTTCATTTGGTATTATATATAGCCATAATATCTTTGCTAATGGTGGGTTGTGATTTCCACCACTATAACAAAATTAGAAAATCATGTACACCCAAGGTGAAAACCATAGTTATATATTAATATTACAAAAAAACAACAGAAAATAATGATTAACGTAACATGATTTCACAAAAACTCTTACCAGCAATAAACTGAGGCAGCAGCCATGTGAGAATTCCTAGCATGACAATTATGAATCCAAATACTAAGATGTACCATAGTGTGGAGTCTTGCTCTAAAGAGTGAGGAAAAAGGAGAAATTTAGAAAGATATAAATCTGTCTAGCCAAATGTGATGTTCAAAGATCTTACACCTTGTCTGCCATCTAGTGGTAGATAGATGTTACTTTAGGGGCTTTCCAAGACGGGAAGTTCCAGTTTGACTTTATAATACATAATAAATGCAGGGTAATTTTCCAGTGAGTGTAACCAAGTCTGCTGTATTCTACCTGTGACGACGAGAGTGAAGCTCTTGCGGATTGGTGTGCGCAGAGACTGATGTTGCACCCGGCATGTGTACTTGTACCCAGAATCTTCTAGGCCAGGCTGGAGCAGGAAGAAGGCTGAGAGCGAGTATGTGCCATCCTGATGGTGGCGGTGGCTGGAGTACAGAATGTTCTTCAGAACCTGAGGCAGGAGGCCTGAACCCACTGGCTCTTGCAGCCACTCGATGGTCACATCGAGCGGGTAGTAGCCCTGAGTGTCACACACCACCGTTCGCTCCTGACCCAGGGTTAAAGACAAGGTTGAGCCCACGTTCAGTGTTACACGTGGTGGTTCTGTTGGGACATAAAAGACAGTCGCAAACATCAGTAAACTCTTGATTTAGCTATTGGGACATGTGTAATGGCAGAAATGAGCTACATCAGTTACAATAACAAGCAAGATTAAATTGTTGATTAATGACAAAGTTTTGCCTAAACGTTTGGATAGCAATAGTTAGAATTTCTAGTGCATGTCTAAAGTAAAATCATTTCCATGTCATTCTGGTAAAATATATTTTTGGCTTCTTAAAGTTGAGTACACTATATGACCACATAGTATTTGAACAATTGACCATCATACCCATATATGCCCATTCGAAAACCATGGGCATTAACATGGAGTTTGTCCACTCTTCTGGGAAGGCTTTCCACTAGATTTTGGTGCGTGGCTGTGGAGATTTGCGTTCATTCAGTCATAAGAGCATTAGTGAGGTCAGACACTGATGTCAAGTGAGGAGGCCTGGGGCTCAGTCAGTGTTCCAGTTCATCCCAAAATTGTTCAGTAGAATTGAGGTCAGGGCTCGGGACACCCGAGTTCTTCCATACAAACCTTGGTAAACCATGCTTTCCATGGACCTTGCTTTGTGCACAGGGGCATTGTCATGATGAAACAGATTTGGGCCCCTTAGTACCAGTGAAGAGAATTCTTAACACTACAACATACAAAGACATTGTAGACAATTGTGTGCTTCCTAGTTTTTGGTAACAGATTCAGGAACGCCCACATATGGGTGTGATGGTCAGGTGTCCACATACTTTTGGCCATATAGTGTATGTTAAAGGCTGTTTTGCAATTTTGGCCAAATTTCATTCAAATTCAAATACAGTCACAGATCACCACAAAATGAAAGTATATGCTGGAGCAGGTGAAAGTGTCTTTCATAAGATTTTGGTCACTAGTACAGAACCTTGATCTACTGCTGATCTACAACTGCCCTACAGCATTTATAACCATTACTTCAAGACTCTGTTTCTATTCCTTTGAAAATACATGCTTGATTATCCCACCTTGAATGTTGAGGACAATGTCACTGTTGGAGTGGAGCGGTGGGATGAACACAGAGCATGTATATGTGCCCTCACTAGTCCGCTTAGTGAGTGGTAGTTTCAGAGAGGCATCTCCTGCTGCAAGGGTTTTCATGGACACTCCGCTGCCTTCACTCTTGCCTGTGCGGCTCGAGTAGCTGAAGAGATTATTGCGCTCGCCACGCCACTGATGTATCCACTCCACTGTCACACTCGCCTGCTTGTGGTCCACAGCGAACTGACAATGCAGGGTCTGCTCCTTCATGAGGCCCACGTGAATGATGGGTGTGCGTGTCAGGACAACCATCGCAGCTGTTGAAACAGGGAAGAAGGCCATGCTATCAGGATGCAGTAGAGGAATATAATACCATGAGAAAGCTCTGCTAAGAACCCATCTTTTAGATAGCTAGCGTGCTCATGATTACCTGAGGTGGTCAGAAGCTCTCTGTCTCCAATTTCAATCCTCTCCTGAAAGCCTTCCTGTGCAGGTGTGTGTCTGAGGAAGGTGGTGAGGTGAAACAGGCCCTGACTATGGCGGAGAATACAGGTGAACCAGACATCGTGCTCCTGTGCGCCCATACCAGGCCAGCGCATTACAATCCCTTTAGTGTTATATCTGTGGATCTCACATTCCAGCGAATCCTCGCCACCTTCCACATAACGCCTCATATCCACCTTTGAGGCTACATAAAACGTATATACAGTATATATTTTCAGACAAATGTTTAACATATACAGGATGTTCCATCTTTGGTGCATTAAATGGTTTCAAAAGCTTTCTGCTAATCATATACTCACTTGTGACAAGGAAGGTGATAGCATTGGGGTTTATAGGACTGTCTCCTGAATTCCCGAACTGCAGTCCTGCACTTCGAGCATGAAACTTGACCTCTTTATGCCCCTCATCATTTATTTTTACCGTTTCATCTTGAAACTGACATGGCAGCCACTGGACATCATAAACAGACTGAGTTCCACATACACCTGCTCACACACAAAATGTCATTAAACAAAATGTCACTGCAGGTTCGAGCTGGAGATGAAAATAAGGTTACTTGAGTTTAACTAAAACTAGAACAAAGCATGATTGCTGTACATCATGTTTAGATTAGATATAATTAGATATTTAGATATAATTAGATAAATTAGAAATTTTAGGAAAGGAAAGACCCTACAGCCAGAAATGAAAATTATGGGCATGTCATTACGTCATGCCTAAAATAGAAATGTCAAAACTCAGCAGTAATATTTTTATTTTACATTCACAACCAATGTATCATCTTAAACATAGCTTTGGAAAGCTTTAATTTTAACTGCATTAAATCAAATGTAAGTATATAACTCAAGCTGTCAAGTGGTTTACAGAAGGTGAGCTTGGAATGAGTATTTCCTGGTTAGGTATGGTGTAGTATGTCATATTATATATAAAGAAACAACAACAGCTAAAGATCAGACATCACATAACCTCACCTGAAAACAACAAAGCAAGAAAAAGTCCACCAGAAGCAGTAATCATGATAGACCTGGTTTCAGAGACCTGCAGTCGGAGCGCCAACAAACCGCCATGCAAACACACTGCTTTCACTTTCGTTTCACAATAACTGCAGCTAACAGCTATTCCTGTACAGTCATGCGCAGTACACCTCTCCCTCTGCCTTCACTATGACCTGAGCAGCATCCAGCTCTTTCCTCTTCATGACGTTTCCAGAACTGACTGGAGCACCGTTTTATAAAATACACTCAAACAAAACGGCTATGAATTTGGCAGGACTGTATAAAACTCCTTGACCGCACGGGGGCGCTACTTACACAGAGCCATACGTATTTGTATTCCTGTAAGTTTCTCTTCTCTGCACTCGTTGATGCGGAAGTATGTACAAAAGTCTCTGCTTTGAAACGCTCAGTCCGCATGACAGAATTGTAGCGGTAAATAACACATGCGTCAGTCTCACAGAGCAAATAGACAGTTAAAATCATAGTCTTTGCGACTTATAGTTGTGGTTTAGTACCGCAGTGTTTTATTTACACTGCAGTCAGGACGGACGTTGCCAAATAATCTGCAAGAAATCAACACATGGTCTGATTTTCCCCCAAAGTTCCAAGCTAAGCAATGACGGACCAAGGTAATGCAGTGTTTATTTGTATTCATATCTCAGGCATATTCTCATTCCGTTCTGAGGCTTGTGTCTGTGAATCATCTGTGAGACATTTTCACTAAAACTACAGGCTCTTGCAGCGTAGCAATTTTTTTTTATGTGCACTTGAGCTACACAGTTATTTTAGTCTGTTGATGTTTTAACTGTAATTGGTTGTATAACAGATACTTGTGCGAATGTGACTAAGACCATTCATTCATTCATTCATTCATTCATACACTCCTGGGCAAAAAAAAAGGGCTTAACCCAAAATGGCACATATTAAGCTTTTAATGGTCTTAACAACAAATCAGTGGTCAGAAAATGAGCAAGAATTAAACAAATGCACTCCTGAGAGCTCCTGTGCCACCATTTGCTTGATGACTTTTGCCTCAGTGAACTGTTTGGGGGAAAAGCTAGAAACAGGGAAGTTCATTTATACAGTCTTCTTGTACACAAAGGTAAAATCGTGATAATGATTAAAATGTTTGATGTACAATTAAAACTAACATGTCTGGGTGTACAAAACTTTCCAAAAATATCTTCTAGGATTTTTTTTTTTCTTTTCTTAAAAGATTAGTCATTATTTGGGTATCTACCATGCATGATGCAGCCTATCAAGGCTTAAACATTTAAAGAAATCAAAGGGAAAAACTATCCCATACTAATTTCCTTTATCTACTTGTTTAATTCTTTTTAGTTTCCTGACTGACTATTTGCTGTTAAGACCATTAAAAGCTTAATATTTTGCCATTTTGGGCTTGGCCATTTTTTTTTTTTTTTTTGCCCAGGAGTATACATACATACATAGTTAGTAATTAAATAAACACTTTATCCTGTTCAGGATCAGTAGATCTATAGTCTGTTCCTGGAATGCCAGTCATTTGAAGGGCCTCACAAACACATTCACACATACACACTGAATATAAACATGTTTTTATAATATATATAATGTGAACTGTGGAAAAAGGTCTGTTTTCTGTTTATTTAAAGTGACAAAGTGAAATAAAACCATTTTTATTTTCTAATTTGACTGAATAATTGTAATAAATAATCTTGATATTGGGTAAACTAATCTATTTTTTATCTATTATCCGCACTAATATACACACTGTTTCAATCTCTGTGTTTGCGCTACTGTTTTATAGCTGTGTGTGTTTGAAAGTTCACTCTTTTTTGGACCTGTATTACTACAGTACCGAAAACACCTGTGAAACCATTATTCTACCAAGATATTAAGACTACAAATTAATGATTAATGTGGCTTGCATTGCAGTTGTGAAGCATAAAATGACCTGGATACAAAAAACTTACAGGCTAAAACTGTGATTGTGAAAACGTTTTAACAGCTACCTTACATTGTTGTCTGTTTTGCCTTCAGAGCCCTGGCTGAACTGTGAGAAGACTGCTGTCTTGCAGGGAGGATTTCTGCTGGCAAATCAGTTATGCCAGCCAGAGCCTCTGTCCTCACTGAGAAAAGAGGACTGGAAACACATTGGACGCCCTATTGTTCAGGCCGTCACCGAAGTATGTGGACAGTTGTGTGTAACCAACCATGAGAGACTTCACTGGAGAAAGAGGATTCTGTGCATTCTATGGAGCAAAATTTTGGAGAATGAGAAAGGGGAGGATATTGATATCAGATGGAGGGAAGATCCATTATTTGCCTTTCAGAATAGCCTCCCTGATATTAATCATACAGTAATGTTGGAACTGATCAAATCCATGGGCTTCTTCAGCATCTACGTTGAGTTGCTCCATTGCTTTGAATCAGTCCAAAAGTGCACAGAGCTGGAGAGATTAGTGAAACATGTTACAAGGGATAGCACAGAAGCTGATGTGAAATTCTTGCTGGATGTGTGGTGGGAGCTGTTGAAAGGAAGGAAAGAAACAAAGGACAACCTAGACCAAATCTTTACTGCCCAGTGTGTCCGTTTCACAAAGACCCTCCCTGACTGCTCACCACAAGCTTCAAAACGATTTAAACCTGACCCAGATTTGGACGTGTCCACCACATGCATAATGTCCATCCTATTCCAAGGACTGAAGGACATAAAGGATACTATAACTTCAACTGAGATATGTTATTTTGCTCTCTCCAACTGCCTAGACATGCTGTACACCTTCTATCTGTTGAACCATGCAACAGACATCCCAGCTGAAGTCAAACTCCAAAACATTGCTCGCTCAGTAAGCCTGCGAAAGAGAAATAATACTTTGGAAGGGGTTGACCTTATTCAGGCCATACGTGAGTCTCACAGAGATTTTGCTGCTATACTCACTCCTGCTGAGAGCAAGCCATGTGGAATTACACTGATCAAAGCCATGGACACAGTACTTGAAGTAATGCGTGTATGGGAAAACAGAGGGATATTGAGGCCCACTAATGACCCGAGTGCTTTAGCAATCCGTCTCAAGGATAGTCTGGGCAGGGTTCTTAAGTCTTTGGAAGTCCAGTCTGGGAACCTGGGGGGAAATGAACAGACGGTAAATAGTTTGAAAAGAACTTTGGAAGATTTGCTTGCGTCCTTATCTTTTAATGTGCCTGAAAGTCCATCAAATGAAATAGCAAGTGTTGCCATAACGATCATTGACAGCAATCTGAAGGGTTTTGAGGATCTTCCTAAACTTTTTGCCTCCAAACTGAGCCAGACTTTCAGTGATACAGAGTGGCTAAACTGCCTTGAGAGAAACAAAGGTGCATTTCAGAAAAAAGACCTTGTCATGGCCTTGGTCTCTTCTCTTATATCCAAATGCCAAAGTGATGCTAATGTAAAATACTGCAAAAAGCTCAAGGATATTGTTGTGGAAATATTTTTCCAGCTGCCTTTACCAGACAAGAATGCAATTCTTTCTGAAATTCTTACCTTATCAAAGAAAGGTTTGCATGGCTGCCTTCCCAGCTCTGTAACAATAGGCTATGATGAGGAGCTTAACCTGGCTTTTAATTGCATCATTCAAGGTGAAGCAAAAAGCAGCCTGAGTTCAGCTGTCAATGCTGTGGCTCGCGTGGCCTTCCAGAACCCTGAGGCCACCATGCACCGGTGCTGCCACATGGCTGTGGTGAACCTCGGTGCTCATACTCTCCTTGCTCAGATTCTCCATCAGCTCTCTGGACTTGTGAGCACACCAAGGGACCCAAATGGGACAAGAAACAAAGAATACAACTTGTTATGCAGATGCCTGCAAGATACTATGTGGAACAAACTCTCTTCACCTCAAGAGGAAGACCAGTTTCTTTGTTTTCTGTCAGCATTAATGGAGTCTAACATTACTGGCCAAAGGGGAGAAGAACTAAGCTTCCTCCTACCAGAGGACATTGTACATGCTTTTGTCTTGCCTTACCTCTCCCTTTCATGCCCCCAACCTTGCAGACTTGAAGTGTGCCTTCGACTTTTCCAATCGGCTTTGGCCCGTATATCCACAGATGATGATACACACTGGATAATGAACTGCTCCCCATTTGTGCTCCTATACTGTCTTGCTCAGCTTTTGAATAATTGCAGTAAGTGCTGGGAGCAACAATTAGAGGGAGATATTGGTTTATCTCTTGAATCCAAAGAACTGTTGATCTCCATTGTGACCACAATGGGCAAGGCAGTTGGCAAGGAAGTGGCTCTAGCTCCTAATACTTGGTCCAGAGCAATTTCTTGGCTTTATGCGAAAGTGGAAGAACTTGACTGGACTGTTCGCATTCACCTAAAAGAAGTGTGGGGAGAGCATTTCAAATATGAAGTGCCAAGCTCTCTCATGGCTGTATCTGAGCTTTCTGAGCAGGAGTGGTCTGGATTGGTGTTGCCTCACTATGGTCAAGGCACTGGCCTATTGGCCTGGATTGAATGTTGTTGTCTCTCAGATCACGTTCAGGAAATAATGCTGGATTCCCTATGTCTAAACTTGCTCAACCCAGAGGAAGTAAACATGTTCAGTAAAGGCCTGTTGGTGGCAGTGTCTCAGGTTCTCCCCTGGTGCACAGTTGGTGAATGGCAGCGACTACTGAAAGTGTTGCATGAACTCCTACAGTCAGATAAGCTTCATGTACCATACTCCCTGGAATATGTGGACTTCCTCCCATTTCTTGACCTTCGTTCTTTTGCTCATGACTTGCAGGTGTCCGTGTTCCTGCTGCGTATGTTTCAGCTGCTTTGTGGCTCCAGCTGTGCAGGATGGCTGCCTCCCCAAGGCTGGGCACATGTAGGCCGGCTCTGTGCTACTGCCATGAGGGGCATCATAAACTCTGTGAAGAACAAAGTGCCACTCCAATCCACTACCACCTCCCCTAAAAACCCCATAATGAGTAGTGGAAATCTCTGTAAGGAGGTTCTGTTTGTGCTGACTCAGCTGTTCTGCCATGTGCTACACATGCAGGTGATGATGCCTGGACAGCCAGAGCCTTTGTTTCTGTGTGCACTGGACATTCTTTCCCACTATGAAGCAGTACTGTCTGCATACCCCAAGAGTAGCACTGCCCTACAGGTAGCCAATACACGCCACTTCCTTACCACCATTACAGACAATCTGCAGTGCACAGACATGAGAGCTGTCCTGCACCAGAAGATTGCTCAGCTATGAGGATAAAATGGCAAATGAATGTTATTGATTTACAAATAAATCTCTTTAGACTCTTCCATTCACTCTCACAATAAAATGCTATTAGGACAACATTTACTGGTCTCTTGTTAATTGACTTGGGAGATTAAAAAAAAACAAAAAAAAAAACAAAGAACCTTAAAACATTTTAGTTAAATCCTGAACGGTTACATTTTTCAACTGTAAATGGGATCATAAATTAAACTACAAATTAAACTGTGTGAAATGGAACCATAAAATCAGTCTTTTATTTAAGTTTATCTTTTGATTTGGTATTGTTCTTATGGAAGTTGTAAATAATGCCTAGAGATCTATACAGGTACTAGGTCCCTAATATTTTACTGCAGAATAAAGTGAAATTAAGCATCATAGGCACTCATTTTATAATGTAGACCAAAAAATGGTGTATTGTATATCTAATGAATTTGTGACCAAATTCATTAGTTATAGTATATGACAGCAGTATCCCTACCCTTGGAACCCCTAGCAATCAGTTTATACTTTACAAAAGTATAAATGACAATTCTGGGGGGGGGGAAATGAACTTCTGGGTAGTGCTCATAATTTGAACCTTGTCCCAGATGAAAGGGATTCTACCTGAAACTAACTGATACATTCTAAAACACTGCACATTGTGCTGCATCTTAATGATTTCCATTTCATAAACAAATGGTATGTATAAAGAGGCTTGTTTTTCAATGAAAACTATATCTTCCACCCTGATTTGCTATGCAAATATTCACCAAGAACATATTAAAAATAACCTTCATCTAGGGATCCTGGAAATGAGGAACGTGCCTGTCCCAAATGACCTTAAGTCAATTGGGACGCATTTAATTGAATTTGGTCCCTGAAAATGCTAACCCAGCAAAGGCAATGATAAGAACATGGGTGTCCTTGTGAACCTTGTAGGTCATTAGGTCCAAATACAAGAAAGGTTTTTAATTCTACATGTACACTTAATTCTCGAGTTTGGAGACCATTTGAAATGATGTAACTTGACTTACCCCAGCATTCACATTCAACTTTGCACAGTGTAAAGGGTAAAAATAACTTGCAGGCATCTATTAAACATGACTTTTAAAAACATTATGTATCAGTTACATATTATAGCAGCTATTATTTGGCAAGGGAGTTGCTTGAAGCAGAACCGAATTTGCCATTGTGCCTTCAGTGCATGTAAGTCACTACTTTTCAGTCAAAGCTAAATTAACTTGTTTCTAATTGGTCAGTGAAGACAGTTGTTTTTGCTTCCCATATAAATGTTTATACACTTAATCACAAGTCACTATGAGTTTCATCTATAAATACTATCCACAAATTACTCATATGTTTTACAGTACGAGTACAATTTTACATCCATTAGTCCAACGGATGCCACTGATGGGTGACACCATTAACAAGCAGACACAAAATGTGAGCTCCGATCTACTATACAAAATATCCCCATCCTGTCACGTGCAGAACAGATTTAAAAAAAAAAAAAAAAAAAAAGGCTAAAAATGTATGCAACTAAAGCAATTCAAATTAAGCCTAGCTTTAAAATTAAAGTCAAACTTGATAAATACAACCTCTGTCATGGTTGTCTGCTGCCTCATAAGCACAGGAATTTCATCTGGCAGATGCTCATTGTCATGTGGGTATATTATTAGAAGTAAGTGACAGCTGAAGCATGCACCATGATCACATTCATAGCTTTTTTTTTTTTTTTTAATAAGCTGGTTAAATGTGCCAACCTTGTTTCCCCCCCCATACACAAAATTTAGTACACAAAATACACGAAAATCTGACCAAAAACAGTAGATTTAGCTCTTGGATATAGTACACCACATAGAATTTATGACAGCCTCTGAACCATTAGAGAACGATCTATTTGGGTATAAGGTCCAGAGTTTATCTCAGGCCAGGCCGCAAAACTTCTCGCTCACTTCCCAGAGCTTCTTAGCCACTGCGTCATCCCGAGCCTTGGCCTGAACGTTCTTTACTCCACAGTTGGAGAAATATCGACCACTCAGGCCCTCAATGCCTTCCTGGAGTGCACAGTATAGAGTAGTCTGGGCACCTGACTCCACATCTTTGAAGAAAAGGGCTCCTATTAATTTCAACACCTTCTTGAACCCTGGCTGAACATTGCGAGTCAACTCGGAATTGATAGCACCTGCAAAACATAAGGAAGGACATATTTAAATCAGGTCTTAAAGGAAATTATGAAGAATAACTAAATAAAATGGCAGGAGAATTGTAAATACTTTCATGGATCCCTTATGGCTACCCCATAGGGAAGAGAGAAATGCTGACCTGGGTGGAGGCTGTAGCAGGTGACCCGAGTTCCTTGAAGCCTCTTTGCCAGCTCGTGTGTGAACAGCACGTTGCACAGCTTACTGTTGCTATATATCCTCAAGACATCCATGAGAGAGTTGCCTTTTCCAAATTCCTTGTGAGCACTAAGGAGGTTAAAGTCAAGGTTCCCAAAATCATGACACACAGAGGATACTGTAACAACTCTGCTTGGCTCGCACTCTTTGAGTCTATCCAGTAAGAGATTGGTCAGGAGGAAGTGACCGATATGATTGACTCCAAACATCAACCCAAGACCATCCTCTGTAGTGCCCTGCATATAAACCCCTACAAGAAAACCACATTTGAGCATTAAGAAAATGGGCTGTGGAGGAAATATTCAAAGCATATTCAAATATTCAAAAACCCAAGAGCTATATCAGGCCACGCCAACATATTCAAAATTTGGCTGCCAGAGTCCTTACTCATACAAAGCTTTCAGCACACAATATACAGTAGCTGTACTCAAACAGTTATAGTAGTTACCCGTTTCACAGAGAATCAAACAAACTCCTATATGGCCTCGCCATGTCCTATCTCTCCGACACTCATACCCCTTTTCAGTTTCTCAGGTCCACCAATACTGATCTACTGGTGGTGCCTAAGACCAGACTGACAGGGGCAAACCTTTTACTACCATGGCATCTAAACTTTGCAATACCACCCACCAAGACCTTCACAACTGTTGTTCCTTCTCCCAAGAGTCATTTCAAACCTTTAAATTATAACGTGACCTTGAGTGTTACATAAACATGCTATTGAATGTTGTGATACAGAACTCAACCAAACCTGCATTGTTGATAAGAATGTCCAGCCTTTTCTCCGTTTTGAGGAAAGTTTCAGCAAAAGAGCGAACAGACTTCTGACTGGCCAGATCAAGCTGCATGAACACCACGTTATTGCTTTGGCTCTCCTGAAAATAATATTTTTCATGAAATAATACTGGGTGGAGTACTGTGGTCAAACAGAAGAAACTTAAATGTCTTGTGGTCAAAACAGACATATTCTCCCTAATTGCAATTATGATTTTATTGAAAATTAGATTAATGTTTTACTTCTTCAGTTGGTTATTAGCATTGCACCCCATTGCATTTAAACATAGACAGAGGAGTAAATGTAAATTTTCCTCACTCTTTTGACAATAGCCAGTGCTGCTTCAGCTCGTACTTTATTGCGGCAGGCCAGAATAACACGAGCTCCTCTCCGGGCCAAATCTACAGCTGTTTCTCTACCGATCCCCGTGTTACTGCCTGTAGACCCAACAATCCAGGTGATGGTATAAATACATGAAGGTAACATTATGTTAAGTGAACAGGACAAGATACTGATCTCAGAAGGTAAAGTTACATGTTACATTAGAATACAATACAAATCATAAGAGAGCATAAGTAAAAATGAAAGGATAGAATAGGAATTTACAGAACAAAGAAAGCTGTGCAAATACACAAATAATTATAAATAAATCCATACAGGTATACTTACACTCACTGAGCACTTTACTAATACTGGGTAGGGCCTTTTTTTGCCCTCAAAACAGCTTCAATTCTTTGTGGCATGGATTCCACAAGATGTTGGAAACATTCCTTTGAGATTCTGGTCCATGTTGACATGATTGCATCATGCAATTCCTGCAGATTTTTCAGGTGCACTTTCACCTGAATGCAAATTTCCTGTTTTACCACATCCAAAAGGTGCTCTATTAGATTCAGATCCGGTGACTGGGAAGGGCACTGAAGAACATTGAACTCATCGTCATGTTCACGAAACCAGTTTGAGGCAACTTTTAATTTGTGACATGGTGTCGGAAGTAGCCATTAGAAGATGGGTAAATTGTTGCCATGTAGGAATGCACATGGTCAGCAACAATACTCAAATAGGCTGTGGCATTCAAGAGATGATTGGTATTAACAGGCCCAAAGTGTGCCAAGAAAACATTCCTCTCACCATTACACCACCTCCACCAGCTTGGACTGTTGACAAAAGGCAGGTTGGGTCCATGGATTCATGGTGTTGGTGCCAAATTCTGACCCCCATCATCTGTGTGCCTCAGGAGAAATCAAGATTCAGACCAGGCTACTTTTTTCCAGTCTTCAACCGTCCAGTTTTGGTGAGCCTGTGCCCACTGCAGCCTCAGCTTTCTGTTCTTGTCTGACAGAAGTGGAACCCGACGTGGTCTTCTTCTGTTGTAGCCCATCCACCTCAATGTTCAACAAGTTGTGCATTCTGAGATGCTTTTCTGCTCACCACAATTGTACAGAGTGGTTATGGGAGTTAATGTAGCCTTTCTGTCAGCTTGAACCAGTCTGGCCATTCTCTGTGGACCTCTCTCTTCAACAAGGCATCTCTGTCCGCAGAACTGCCGCTCACTGGATGTTTTTTCTTTATTGCACCATTCTGAGCAAACTCTAGAGACTGTTGTGTGTGAAAATCCCAGGAAATCAACAGTTATAGAAATACTTAAACCAGCCCGTCTGGTACCAACAATCATGCCACGCTCAAAATCACTGAGATCACATATTTTCCCCCATTTTGATGGTTGATGTGAACATTAGTAGGAGCTGCAGGCCCATATCTGCATGATTTTATGCATTGCACTGCTGCCACATGATTGGCTGATTAGATAATTGCATGAATGAGTAGGTGTACAGGTGTTCCTAATAAAGTGCTCTGTGAGACTATATGTACCTATGTACAGCAGTAATTCAATTACTATTAGTGCAAACGTAATAGCTCTGCTGCAGATACTCAAATCTATACAAGTAGCACAAGCAATATACTTTAAATAAAAACTGCATAAAGCTCACTTCTTGTTTCTACTTTTGATCTACTTGCACATGTTGTTCATGCTCAGTCCACACTGCCCTGTATAGTTTCAGGTTTTCCCTGCCCCAACACATCTTGTGTACAGATGATAAAGGGCGATGATAAAATTATCATCCAGATAATTTTATTATGCAAAGTTTTCCGCGACTGATTGACAGATCAATCTTTTTTATAATATCACGCGCGTGCGCCTCGATTTCTACACACCGTGTGTATATATATATATATATATATATATATATATATATATATATATATATATATATATATATATTTTTTTTTTTTTTTTTCCCCCTACACATCGTATATTATCACAGTAGAATGAAATTAGCCACGTTTCTTCAAATAAGCCTGGATTTTCTTCTCTCTTCGTCGAATATCCACCAGCTATGATACCTGAAAGTGGCCTGCATACTTCTGAACACACTTCTTACTTCCGGTACGCAGCATAACCTCAGCACAGGTATCAAAGGTCATCAGAATAGCGTTAAACCGCGAGACCGAAAATAATTAGACAACAAAAAGTGAGTTTTAAGGCAGACCAGGCAGCACAGCACCGACACAAACACTTACCGGTAATGATAACCGTTTTGCCATGCAGTTGTACCTTGCTCTTACATCGCTTTCCTGAAACAATTTTCCGAAATAAAATAAAAACGCCTGCTAGAACTCCGGCGAGCAAGATAAGGACAGACATGGCTACTCTGATTTATACACGCTTCCGGTTCCCACACGGAGGTCAGCTTTAAAACACAAACAAACTGGACCAACAAGTTGAGCTGCTACTGTCAGCTAAAACAGTGTATGCTGCTTACTTAGGCATCAACACCTGACATAGCTCGCATTGCCAGCTTTTATTCAGAGTTTACAGAGAGAATATATATATATTTTAATTTAATAAGCTCCAGTTTATGTTTGTTTAGCACTACTACCCTACTAACAGTATGGCACATATTAAGGGAGAGTGGGGTCAGTTGTGACATTTTGTCACTTTTATGAGTAAAATATTCTAAAGCTCCAGTTTTGACATACAATAAGTACATTTGTCCTAACTATTCATAATAAACAAATCTTAAATGTTAATATGTAATTATTAAATGTAAAGAATTTCATGTTAATATCATGAAGATATACAATCACCGTCCACTTTATTTGGAACACCTGTACACCTGCGTATTCATGCAGGTTATCTAATCAGCCAATTAAGTGGCAGCAGCACAATGCAAAAAAAATCATGAAGATACAGGCCAAAAGCTTCAGTTAATGAACAATAGAATGACGAAAAATGTGATCTCTGTGACTTTGATTGTGTAATGGATGTTGGTACCAGATGGGCTGGTATGAGTATTTCAGAAACTGCTGATCACCTGGGAATTTCACACACACACAAGTCTCTAGAGTTTATACAGAACAGTGTGGGGAAAAAAAAATTGAGTGAGTGACAGTTCCATGGGTGGAAACACCTTGTTGATAAGAGAGGTCAGAGGAAAATGGGTAGGTCACCTGGTCTTTTCCAGTCTTCAGCTGTGCAGTTTGGGTGAGTCTGTTCTTGTTCTTGGCTTACAGGAGTGGAACCTGATGTGGCTTTCTGCTGTTGTAGCCCATCCACCTCAAGGTTTGAGGTCTTGTGCATTCTGAGATGCTTTTCTGCTCACCACAGTTGTAAAGAGTGCTTATTTGAGTTACTCTAGACGTCCTGTCAGCACAGGCCTGTCTGGTCATTTTCCTCTGATCTCTCTTATCAACAAGGCGTTTCAGCCTGCAAACCCTCCACAAACAGGATGTTTTTTTGTTTTTTTGCACCATTCTGTGGAAACGTTCTCTAGAGACTGTTGTGTGTGAAAATCCTAGGAGATCAGCAGTTTCTGAAATACTCAAACCAACCCATCTGGAGCCAACGACCATGCCACAGTTAAAGTCACAGAGATCACACTTTTTCCCCATCCTGATGTTTGATGTGAACGTTAAATGAAGCTCTTGACCTGTATCTACATGGTTTTATGCATTGTCCTGCTGCCACATGATTGGCTGATTGGATAATTGTATAAATGAGCAGGTGTACAGGTGTTCCTAATAAAGTGGACAGTGAGTGTATAAAATTAAAATCAAAGGACCATAAATTTACAATGGGGTCAACTGTAACATCTCAATTCAATAAATCTGTGGAAGATATAAGTATATTTTTATTTTATATTTTTTTGAAAGTGTAGTCTGTTAAAAATCTCATATATAAATCTTGTATTAGAAACTGATGAAAAAATGCTTTCTAGAAATCTGGTTAGCCCTGTCCAAGTTTTTATTTCCAGTGTGGCACGTGTAGTAAAATGCCTCTCCTAAAACTCTAGCATACGCACAGCTATAAAATGTTCAGCACAAGCAAGTTTCTGCTTTCATGCTGCTTTAAAACCTGCTCATCAATGCACTGAGCTGAGTAAGCGGCTGTGACAAAAATCTAGCATCCTATTGAACAAGAGAGCCTCTAACGCTCATGTCAGACATTTATTTTATAATACCATACATTAAAAATAAAAAATATCTGTTAGGATGATGAAACACTGTTATAAAGTGATGTAGTATATTAAAAGATTAGCTTTAAGACATTTGTTCCTATGGTGCATGTACATTAATTCTTAAAAACAGTTCTTTCTTTTTTTGTTGACTAAAGCAGATACCATTAAAATAACAATTGTTATTTGAAGGACAGGTCCTGAAAAATACATGCATTTATGCATGAACAGTATAGGATATTTTATGTAATTTGTTTACAATTAATATTTGGTGTCATTTTGCTTATTACTATGGAGAAATGAACCAAAAAAACCCCCCAGAGAATTAATGATGCTACTCACTGACCTTACAACCTTGTCCACTCAGTGAGATTTAAAGGTATCAAAAACACAAGAGGACACAAATATATAAAACATGCATAAATTTATTTGACAAAAGTGTGTGTGTGTGTGTGTGTGTGTGTGTGTGTGTGTGTGTGTGTGTGCGTGTGAGATAGACATACAATAACCAATTTGATCGTTTATTTTTCCCCAAAATAACATCTGTGTACCATAATCAGATTGGCTGATCTATTGTCACATTCATAAATGGAAAACAAAATTCCAGTTCTACATGTTTTATCACAGCCTCTCTGTGCTTGTGAAGAAGACTAAAACACTTAAATGAATAATAATAACAAATAAATAAAAATTCATTATAGAGAGACATCAGTTGATTGATGACGGTAGGTGCATGCCAAAGTCTAGGCTGCAATCAGCACTCCAAGAGTTTTCAGGAATGCAGCTGGTGTATCCTTCACAAACTGCAATGGCCCATAATTCTCTGTGGCAGTCTGAGATTTGAAGACAATACCAGAAAGCAAAGGCACAAGTATGTGATATCATGTGATCTAATTTATTAAGCATTTTCATTTTAGAAAACATGAGAAAAAGGGTAATTCTCTTGTCCATATATAATGTTTTAAAATTAATATGAGATCATGTAATTGTCAGCTAGTGTAAAATATACTTAGTTAAGCATATTTAAATGTGAATTCCTTTAGTGATTTATGCCATGACTGAAGTGTGGAGCTTCTCCAAGGGTGTGCCCATGTGGCCTTTTTGTGCCTTTTCTTCTCATTTTGTGTGACTAAATAATTAAAAGTAACTGCCTAGGCTGCAGCCTAGACTTTGGGATGCAGCTAGTCTTTTATGTCAGTAGTTTTATCTCCAGCTCTTTGTTCCATAACTGGATAAAAACTGTAAAAGCATTGCTGCTAGACCACCAATATTGAATCTCTACAAAAATAAGATCATATTTTCCACACTCTTTGCAGTACTTGTGGAAATTCTCTGACAATCAGGATATTTACACCCAACCAGGAGGGGGGGGGGGGGGGGGGGGGGGGGGGGGGGGGGGGGGGGGGGGGGGGGGGGGGGGGGGGGGGGTGAGAAGGGCGAGATGAGGACAGGAGGAGGTCAGAAAACAGGAGAAAGGTACTGGGGAACCTCCACAAGGCAAAGAAAGGCTTAAGGTCCGGAGTGTGGACATAAGCAGTATGTCTAAATGGAGACTTCGTACTCTCTTGTGTCCTGTAGATCATAAAAAAATACAACATTAAATGCAGAGCAGGACAAATAAAATAGATATTTTGTTATATATTCAGGTTCTCAAAGTGGGGTTCCAGGGACCTCCTGGGGTCTGGGAAGCATAGACAGAAGGTTTTTTTTAAAATTTTTTTTTTTTTTTTATAGTGGTGGTAATCATAACCCACCATTATCAAAGTTATTATATACAGTATATTACTCAGAATTCTTACAGTTATTGGCCTATTTGACTGGTCAGTTGAATTGAATAAATTTAATCCAAAGCTCAATAACATGACATGTAGGCCTATAAATATTGTCACCTGGAACTACCTCAGTGGAAAGCTCAAAATAAAAAGCTCTCTGGCTCCAATAAATAGGCAAATTATTATTATACATAATGGAATATGTATAATATAAAATAATGAGCCTAATATTTGTGTAGTTGGATTACGTTCATAAACTTGTACTGGACTTAATTCTACAGTTAAAGGGGTCCCTGGCTGCAAAATGTTTGAGAACCACAGGTATAGATGATGTAGCTGTAAGAGTAAATATAGTATGGAGTTGAGAAAGAAAGTACAAATCAAAGTCAGTGCAGATGTAAATGCAAACTTAAGATGGAAAAAAGACACCCATCACACCTATGGTTCCAACCTGCTTTGCTCCAAACAGTGCTATGCCCCCGATCAACTCTCCTTATAGGGTTTCTCATAACAACAGTATCCTATAGGGAAGAACCGCTGGTGTCTGGGCGCAATGATCACTCTCTGTTCAAACATGAAACCATCAAAAGAAAGGCAATGCAGAGGTCATGAAAAGCCAACCAAAGCTGATGAAATATTTCAAATAATGCTGTGCAAAAGAAACCATGGCTTTGGGAAAATGCCAGTGTACCAATGTCAGGACAAAATAACAAAAACATAAAAGGTATGAAACAAATCCCAGACTGTGTATGCAATAAGTTCATACTGGTTAGTATGCTGCCAACCCTCAGGGCATTTGTACTTTAGATTTTATAAATTTGTATGTGAAAACAGCTCCTAGCCTTAACCAACTAGAGGACATCTCAAATATAAAAATAGTACACACATGAGGGAGCTCATCTCCAAAGGCAGTGTTTCCATTCACGCCCCATGGAGGTGCTAATGAGTCTGTCTTTGCTTCTCACTGACCCACTTAATGTGAACACACAAACACACACAAACAGACTGGACCCCTGGGCTACAGATTTCACAGCACTACATGGAAGTGCATCATGTGGCCCTAATCACAGAGAGAGATGTCAGAAAACAAACATTACAAACAGAAGGTGTGAATTGAAGCCACTCTTTGACACAAGCAGCCCATAACAAACAGTTAATGGTATTGACTAAGTGCTGTCAGATATACTCACCTCACTGTTCTTCTGGGACGCAAAGAGAGGGAGAGGGGAGAGACAGAGATTCACAATGTTAAAGCTTTAAAAATAGAAAGTGCCAGGAGGACCGTGAGAGGGGAACAAGGACAATAGGATGATGATGATGATGATAGGATGACCAAATAACCTTCAAAATGATGCCCTTCCTAAAGCATATGCATCAGTGGAATGTATTTTAAATGAATGTCATAGTGTTATAAACATGAAGCTTGACAGGGTTCCATGCTACATTTCTAAAGGTGCAGAATTTCATTTAAAATCCCGAAGCTCCTGAAGCTAATTAGATTTGGCACATGAGCCTGCAATAAGGTAACACAGATGGTGTTTTCAGATCATAATTTTAAGATCATAATTTCACCCCAGGTGTACAATCATAGTCATGAACAGCTGAATGCAACTTTGTCATGGAAACTAACCACCACAGAAACTACACATCAGTGGAGGAAGGATGTAGAGGGCTTAATTGAGAATGTGAGGTACTGAAAAATGAAAGAGACCACTGAGCTGATGTGTGTACTCACTGCTGTCTCATAGATGGGGTTCTCAAAGGCTGTCTCGCCTCTGATCTGGTCATACTGTGGCGATGAAGACAAGGGCAATCGAAAAGTCTTCCCTTGCACCCTGAAAACAGAATGGCAACAAAGACTATATCCAACACTCATCTACAGGAAAGTGAAATACTGAGAGCTGTTTCAAAAACAGCTTTTTATCCAAGCTTACCTTGAAAAATAGAAGTATATGGACAAGACAATTAACATAATTATAGCTACAGGGATGAAGATGGCAAAAACCACATTGGCTCCTTCCATGCTGAAATCTGTTCTGGCAACTAGACAGAAAACATTGACTACGTTAGTGTAGTAATACAATGCAGTATGTACATAGCAGTATAAGTTTCCAAGGGCTGTCTGGCCAGACATTTATCACAGTAATGCTTATCTAAAGCTGAGTTCATGCTGTTTGTGCTATGATTGGCACCAGATATTATTTGAGTAGAAACCACTGTTTAAAATATGAATGGGGCAGCATACAGCATTCAACATGATGGCTGTATTGGTCCTGCCACTCAGTAAAAATGTCTGGTCTATCTGCTCCATTAGTAATGGAGAAACACACATGCCCAGTAGCTGGAGCAACCTGACACAATATATATATATACAGTCAGGTCCATAAATATTGGGACATCGACACAATTCTAACATTTTTGGCTCTATACACCACCACAATGGATTTCAAATGAAACGAACAAGATGTGCTTTAACAGACTGTCAGCTTTAATTTGAGGGTATTTACATCCAAATCAGGTGAACGGTGTAGGAATTACAACAGTTTGCATATGTGCCTCCCACTTGTTAAGGGACCAAAAGTAATGGGACAGAATAATAATCATAAATCAAACTTTCACTTTTTTAATACTTGGTTTGCAGTCAATTACAGCCTGAAGTCTGGAACGCATAGACATCACCAGACGCTGGGTTTCATCCCTGGTGATGCTCTGCCAGGCCTCTACTGCAACTGTCTTCAGTTCCTGCTTGTTCTTGGGGCATTTTCCCTTCAGTTTTGTCTTCAGCGAGTGAAATGCATGCTCAATCGGATTCAGGTCAGGTGATTGACTTGGC
>CM040988.1:10793974-10817634 GCA_022985145.1 Pangasius djambal | reverse complement strand
GATTTGGATGTAAATACCCTCAAATTAAAGCTGACAGTCTGCAGTTAAAGCACATCTTGTTCGTTTCATTTGAAATCCATTGTGGTGGTGTATAGAGCCAAAAATGTTAGAATTGTGTCGATGTCCCAATATTTATGGACCTGACTGTATATATATATATATATATATATATATATATATATATATATATATATATATTTTTTTTTTTTCCATATTTTTTGTTTCAAAGACCACACATTATTTACACACATTATTTATCCGAATTTAAAAACACATTCCAAATCTGTTCTGAAAGATCATCTTGTCGATCCAAAATCGAACCGATTTTGGGTTTATGGGGCTCTCCCCATTCAAGTAGATGGGAGTCTGGTTTTGAAAATAACTGCCCGGGAGCATTGCCAAGATGGCCACCGAGTGGACAGACTTTACTAGGAGGACATCAGGTAGATGTTGAAAACCCGAATGCCAGTGCCCCAGGTTGAACAAAAAGTGCACACTGGTCTCTGAAGAGTGGAGGAAGGTGAATTCTTTGAGGCAAACTACCATAAATATACAGCTATTTCTCTCCTATTGGCTGAGTGCCATGCAGAAATTGAAATCAGTTGACCTTTCTGCCTCTGCACTCATCTCTGAGCTCAGTCGTAGTGAAATTGGACTGAAAATAATGTGTTTGAAAGCGCTGTGGCAAATCTTCCCTGAACAGTGTGAAACCAGCCTAAGGCAGTGAAAAGTGACAGTTCTTACCATCAAGCCTGCGCTCATTTACATACTCCAGTGCTGCTGCTGAAAGAAAAGGAGGGAATTTTTTAACAAAGAAAAAAAAAAAAGAAAGAAAACATTTTAGATTAATTGTTTTATATAGAACTACTAACACTTCAAATTGCAAGACTATGCATCAGTGTAAGAATAGTGACATCTGCTTTATGATGGGCTGAAGATAGAGGCTACCTTTGCACACTGGAGGTGGGTGACTCCACTTTGAGGGGCGACTGGGGACACAGCGAATATTTGCTTCCCCAATGAGCTTATAGCCACTATGGCAGGAGAAGTGCAGTATCTCTCCTGCTTGGTAGAACTGCTTCTGTGATACCTGGACACCAAATGCTGGGATTCCAGGGTTCCTACAGGCTTCATATGTATCAGCTGTAGAACAAAGAATGAATACACACAACCTGAGTGTATATCAACTTGCCCAAACCCTGTTTTTTGTTTTTTTTTTTGAAGATTATCATTACTAAGTCTAGTGCTACAATATATTGGTATTGTTTGCAGATGGCATTCTCACATATAGCCAACATCAGCACAACATGTGCAATTTACATCTCAATGACACCAGATGCAGCTCATTTGATAAAAATGCATGTCATTTTTTGATTACCATTAATGTATTGTCTAAATATTCCATTTTTATAGGTTATGTTGCAATATTTATTCAGTTGCTGACTGTAGTCAGTCACGTGTTACCAGATAAACAATGGCAAACAAAAGGTAGATTACCTTGATTTGAGTCATCACAGGGTGTGAGTGTGGGGATTAAATAAATCAAGATTACCAAAAGGGGGTGCTGTCTTGCAACAGTGATGAGTTTAAATTACCCAATTTACTCAAGAATGTTTAAAACAAGCACACAGTCTTATGCAGATGTCTTGCCAGTTAGCAAACAAGCTGCATGCAATGTCACTGAGTAAATCTGGGTTGTGATATGAGGTAGGAGGATTATAAAGACCTGCCCATAAAAGGTAAGGCAGAGATGCTCTATTTTCCATTATTACACTGCAACACCCTTGATTTTAACTAGCAGATTGAACCGTGAACAATCTTCTTTCTATTTAGTTTGCTGTGGTTTAATAGAGTAGTGCAATACATTACTGCATGGAGAGGGTGTACTGGAAGGTAATGAAAGTTCAGCCTGTATTTTGAAAGGGACACGTCACATCTATATTCCCTCCTTATTTCTGGAAAAAATAATAATAATAGCAACTCTGGCCTTCTTCAGCACTGGATATTTCCAGCATCCCCATGGCAATATCACGGGTATATCCCAGGCTGCTTTACATGCAGTAAGCTCCTGCCATGTTCACAGAGCATCTGAAACACATCATGTAGGAAAGCAGCTGTTTGTGGATGCCTGTAGATTGCCCAGGGTCCTGGATGTCAGAGACTGCATGCATAATTACATGCACTCCCCATAAAATCATATTTACGTAAACCATAAATGTGTCCTTTCTATTAATGTGGTTTGTGATGCAATGGCAGAGATAAGGCTGCAACATCCTCAGAAAGTCCCAAAGCACTCCACTGAGTTGCTTTGATGTATTGTAACTTTAAGGCAATCTTTTGCTTCTTTCTCTGCCTCACATCAGCAAGCTTTTTTTTTTTTTTTTGCATTGTACAGCGGTTTTCAGTTTATTAGTAAACCAAGTGGCTACTTTGTCTCAGGTTCTCTTGGTTTGTACACAGGCACCTCTGCTCATCTATAAACCACACTTTGCTTTGCCCTAATGAATTTGTTGTTTGGCCAGCACAGGTGGGTAAAAGGTTAGAGATTAATAAAATTACTGCAGCAGTGCTTTGTGACCATACATTTTGGTGGGGCATTAACAACCACATAGCCTCTCCACTTAATTTTGTTTGAGGCTATCATGCTTTACTACCATAGGCTTCAGACTAGACTTTTAGAGGAACCCCTCTAAAGTGGTTGAGTGGTTTTACATGGTTCTCTTTGGGTTGCCAGGTTTCAGCAAAATATCAAGCTCTTCATCTCAAATACCACACTAAAGACCTGTAACTATACCGCAAGAATCCAGGCAATTGAAAATTCTTCTTCTTGTTCATAGACTTTAAGTGGGAAAAACCACACTGTACACAAATTTCTGATGTATGGACATTATCTTCTCCATAATCCCCCTTTCCCTTTTCCAATCTTTGCAATATATCTTACAGTAGAAATGGTTCTGTACATCATAGACACATTGTCTGCACTTACACTTTGTTTATGGAAATTTATTCAGTTTAGTCTGATTGGCTCTAAGAGATAGATTATATTTTCTGATTGCTATGAAACAAGATCTTGGCAGCTGTGGAGTATTTGAAAGTATTCCAATTTGGCAGACCCTGGCAACTCTTTCCTGTCCACTGCTCCTCCACTGAAATTGTTCATAGGGCAAGTATAGGACAGCATAATTCCATCCCCAATGTGACTCCCTTCCCTTACTGCCACTTGTTGCAGCTCCCATTTTTGACCACTACATACAATAATACTATGAATCCACCAATGCTATACATCCAATAAACCTCTATGGAGCACATCCCCACAATCGTGCAATATCTACAAAGGCGAGCAAATCAATCAAACACTGTTGAAAAACTCAAAGGAGGTCATTAGTATTTCATTGGAATAAAATATGGATTTGAGGACTTTCTGAAGATTAATATTTGTTGAATAGTGGGGCTTGGTCTATGGATAAGTACTGATAATAATAATCACCAAAGCCTTCTAATTATTACAGTCCATCCAACCACTTTACACATAATACAGTCTAGTAGCTCTTGTAGCTCTCGTAGGCTGTTGTACTTTGCGCCATAAAAAACAAGGCCCAACTGATTTTCCAATCTGTTCCCCCATCCCTCATGCGGACAAGCAGTAACAGAAACTTAATCAAACAGCTACTAATGAAAATGTCACAGAGCAGTTCCTTGAATATCAATCTCCTAATGAAACCGCTGGACAAGCTTATTACATCTAATGAATCATGCTTAGTTCTGAGGAATGAAAATGGAACTCACGGATGCATTTGGGTGGCTTCTCACTCCACTTGGGTCCAGTGGAATCACGGTTGTAACAGGAAAGGAGACTGTTTCCAGACAGAGAGTAGCCCTTGTTGCAGATGTACTGCACTGTGGAGCCTACAATCAGTCGAGGACCTGACATCACTCTGCGGCTGTGCTCTGCCATGCCAGGATCTGGGCATGACAGCACTGAGGAAACACACATTAAAATACAGGATGGTTTGCTACCAACTCCTATTCTTCATTCATTTATTCATCTTCAGTAAAAGCTTTTTTCTAGTCAGGGTCGTGGTGGATCTGGAGTCTATCCCGGGAACACTGGGCACAAGACAGGAATACACCCTGAATCGGAACAGGTCTATTACCTGCACACCCACACACTCTTTTACACTTAGTGGCCATTTACAGTAGCCAGTCCACTTACCAGCATGTTTTTGGAAGGTGGGGGGAAAAAGGACCTGGAGTATCCAGGGGAGAAAACACCAGCTACCACTGTAGCATAGCCAGGAGACATTTGTGGATCCTGTCTCTGACCTGTACTCACCATGAGTCTCTCTCTATGTGCAAATGTAATTTACAATGAAACTTGATAACGCATTATACCAGTTCTCACTCTTATGATTCCCCAAAATGCCATGCAAGACTCACTTTTACCAATAGGTGGCATTAAAGGACCATAACTGTGGTTAAAAACGAACAAGAAAACAAACAAAACCCTTTTATCAGGCCAAATTATAAAATAGTTTTATTTTGGAAAAATAAATGATAAAATACTTTTATATTTAGAGAGCAAATTTGGGAAACCTTAAAACTGCATCTTATGAAATAGGTTGACAGATGTTTACGTTCATTCATTCATTCATTCAGTCATTCATATTCTGTAACCACTTTATCCTAGGTTGGCTGTGGATCCAGAGCATATCTCAGAAACACAGTGTGTGAGGCTGGCACACACCCTGATTGAAATGCCAGTCCATTGTAGGACACCATGCACACACATTTACACACTCATTCACACTTAGGGATAATTTAGCGTGGCCATGTTTTTGGGAGGTGGGAGGAAACCAGAGAACTCAGAGGAAACCCTTGTGGACACAAGGAGAACATGTGAAACTAGACACAGACAGTAACCTGAACTCAAACCAAGAACCTTGGAGCTGTGAAGCAGCAATGCTACCTGCTGAAAAACCATGCCATCTTTAAACCATATATATTTTCATAAGGTACATTTTAACTGTGATTTATTAACTGTTTATGTATTTTCCCCTCCAACCCACACTGTTTTTGATGATCAGTCAGTGGAACACACGTTCAGTAGACGGATTATGGATTTAATGGATTTAATGTTACTCTGTGTTTTATCACTCTTCTCTGGAAAATTGCCAGTTTGTTTATGCTGGCTACCCTATTGAGACTATTCCCCAAGGTGCTTCTATAAGGACAAACTACAGTTACTGAATATAGCAAGAACATGCACACCTGGATTTGTTCCCACCCAGGCAGCCAGCCAGAGACACACCTTGATCTGCCTTTGCAGTGGGGAAGGACAGTCATCACAAGTAATAGAAGGAGAGCCTGTGTCCTCTAGAACACAGAATAATAAAAAAACCCACACACTAGCCCAGCTGCAGCACACAAACCAATTTCTTTTCCTGGCAGGACAGCATCAGGTGACAGGATGCTGGGAGCTCTGCATCTCTCCCACGCCTGCTGCTGCTTCTATTGTGCTTCCAGAGCAGGACAGAAAACAGTGGGTGCATGTAGAGAGGCTAGGATAAAAGCCTGAGCTGTTATTGCAGTCTGCATGTTGACTCACTGTGCAAGTCCACAACTGATGCAACATGGAATGGGCAGAGGTTCAATCTTGATGTCAGTGCACCAATGACACAATGACACAATCTGCTACATCAAAAGACAAGATGTGCAGCTATCCTGAATTCATCGTTCTTTGATAACAAAAAGGGGCCTGAAGGGGACCCCTGAGTATTACCAGGGGGCAGTGCTTGCAAAAGTCCGATGTGTATGTAAGAGTGGCCAAGGGATGATTTGAAATGAAACCACACCTTCAGTCTCCATCCCACGCAGCAGAAATGCAAGTCATTATCCATCAATCTCTCCCACTCACTATTGTAAAGTTCAATGCTGCAAATAGAATCTAAAAATGACATTTAGTTGCTGTCCAGTGCATCAGTCCTGATTGGTGGCCTTTCTAATATTGGCTATGTCACAATCTGTTTAGTACTCCAGATATTTGTATCTGTATTTGGAGTTAAACCTGAAGTGGGCATAGCTTAAACCATAAGTTTTTTTTTAAAATAGAGATGTGCATGACACTGTTTTTTTCTTTAATTTTTTAATTTGTTAGTTGCTTTCTAACAGATTTAGTTGGTTCCATTTCCCAAAAAATAAAAAAACTAGTAGTCTACCACCACATTTATAGCACTACAACCCTGACCAACCAGCTACTAAGGATAAATGAATGAATGAATGAATGCTGTAGATGTGCCATTGTTCTGTGAACCTTTCTGGCAAGCTTTCTAAAAAATGAATATAGAGCCTCCTGTTAGTATCTCTATTAGTATCTGTTCAAAACACATTATCTGTTTAATCAGAATGATGCATTTGTATTCAGTTACATCCCTACTTTTTTTATGTATGTGTGCATGATTCACCTCTCTCACAGGTAGGCAGGTCTCCACTCCATGTCAGGTCCCACTGGCACATGAGCATTTCGGTGCCCACCACCTCGAAGCCTGGGTAACACTGATAGGTTACTACTGTACCATGCACCAGCTCAGGGTGAGAGGTAGTCTTCCAGCCATTAGTGATCTCAGGAAGCTCTGGACATGTGTCGTTACGAGGAACCTCTGCAAAGTGAGAAAGAGAGAGAGAGGGATTCAAGATTATACAGCCCTTGCTCATCAGGCATTGGACTGGCATTGGTGGTTTGAGAGGCAGCTGCCAG
Source organism: Pangasius djambal (assembly GCA_022985145.1). Classification (NCBI taxonomy): domain Eukaryota; kingdom Metazoa; phylum Chordata; class Actinopteri; order Siluriformes; family Pangasiidae; genus Pangasius; species Pangasius djambal. The sequence continues at coordinate 10,810,880 of CM040988.1, read as the reverse complement.
GTGATTTGCTGGTGCCCACTTTGATCATGGTGAATCTGGTGTGGGCATGTGGCTAATGAGTACAAACGTGTCGTAATTGTTTGCATCACTGCCAGGCCAAATGGCCAAATCCCATACACCTGCAAGAGCTGGCAGACGTTTATTCACATGGGGTGTGATGGGACTGCAAATCTCTCCATTCCAGTCCTCCTCGTTCTGTATTCTGCTACCTACTCACTCCCTTTTTGCATGGAATTCATTATGTCTTATCAGATCTCATTTTATATTTTGGCACCAGTGAAAGCTGATGGAATGGTAGCCTCCTCTCTATCCCAGGGGGAAAGTGCTTGACTTCAAAGTCAGCTGTCTCTCTTTCTTCCTGCCTCTTTCTCAAACCCACATGGGCTCTACCCACTGTTCTGCAATAAAAATTAGTAAGGCTGAGTGGAGGGATGAGATCTGTTTCAACTATAGCTCTAATAAGCAAATATTTTTTTTCCCTCTTTTATTACTGCATACAACTGTATTTCAGAATGCTCAAGATGATATGGGTGCAGTGTTTCTTTTCTTTTCCAAATTAGTGTTGTGGTAGATATATTATAATAAATAAATGCAAATAAATTACAGATTACACAGTGAAGTCCATAATTATTGGCACCTTCATGGGAACTGTCAAAATGAGTGTATAAAATAAAAAATTGTGATTAATGTTTTTCCACCCCGACTGGAAAAAATATTTACCTTTCCTCTAGCAAAAATCAATCTCATGAGGACAAGATAATGATCCCAGCACACATCTGAGTCAATACAGAAATGGATGCAAGAGACAAAATCATTGTGTCGCAATGGCCATCTCATCTCTAGATTTGAACCACGCTAAACCCATGTGGTGTGAGTAGAGAAGGGCAATCCACATGTGCAAACTTAAAAATATGATGCACCTTAAAATGTGCATGCAAGAGGGTCAAAGATCCATTACACCCGATTTAGACATTACAGAAAGAGGCTCACTGCACTGGAGTCTTCTCCAAATATTAATCGTGGGGTGTCAATACTTTTGAAAACAGCGTTTCACAGGAAAAGATGCAATTCTTAAGAAAATGTACATCTAAATAATGTACAGTATATACTGTAGTGCTCTAAAATAACATTATATAGTGCTCAAAATGTCATTAATTGCATGTTATTCATTGCATATATTCATATATTTCATATATGGAGTTGACTGTATGTCAATAGAACAAACTTATTCACTGACACAGCCAACAAATTTCTGTGTGCTCTTACCAAAGAAGTGCACCACAAAGCCATTGTTGTAGCCGTAAACGTTGGTGGCAGGGTCAGACTGGAACTGGATGGTGACATCAGCTGTAGAAGTGTAGAGCTTGAAATGCGGCCGAGAGCCACTGTACTGGCCCAGTACCTTAGCAGTCAGGTCGTCTCCATCATAGAATGTCAGCAGGTCATTTATTCCCATGTGTAGGCTGCAGGCAGACAAAACACATATTTAGTGAATCTCAGCTTCACCCCCAGCTTTTTTGCAGCATTCAGGGGCTCAGTGGATTTGCTCTATCGGCTTAGAAGCTGGTTATGTTTCCTCTTCGGCTTCTACTCCACAACTTTTCTCTTTTATCCTCTGAGGCAAAAAAAGCAACTTTGTACTTTCTACCATTCCTCATTGTTCTTATTATGTTCTAATGGAAGGTATACTACATAATTAATAGGTTATGCCAAACAATGTAAATAATATATTTAAATAATAATCACATAACAAATAATAAATCGTATGCAGTGCAGCAAAACGATCACAAGCACTAGGAGAAATTCACTCTGTGAACCTTGTCACCTCTACTTTAAGAAACTATTCCACCATCAAATTATTTGGAAATGTTTTATTTAAAAAAGTCAGTTGGCCTAGAGACGTCTAAAATCTTAAATTGATTCCTTGAAAGTGTGTCATCCTCACACAATAAATGTTGATTTTTATCAAGTTGTTAGATAGTTACATACCATAGTGAAACATTTACATTTATCTAATGCTTTAAAAAAAAAAAACAGTTGCTTTTCCAAAGCAAATTACAGCTGAGCTGAGCAGATGAAGGTTAAGAGCCTTGCTTAAGAGCCCAACTTTAACAGCTTGGTAGTAATGGGATTCAAACTCAATTCAGTATGTAATCAGTACCGGCTCTCAAAACGTCTGTGATGCACCAGCACCACGGTTGAAGTAGAATCTTTACTGTAAATGCAATTTTTTTCCCCTTTTCATTTTGTGGTAGCCAAATTTTAAAATGCTGGAACATGCTAGAATAGACACATATTTCAGTTCAGAATAGTCTGTAGTTTTCAGAATTATATATACAAAAAAAAAGTAAATATTTTACCATGTGAAGAGATTTCCCAAGCTGCCACACATGTAACAAAGAGGCCATTTAAAGTTTTCAGATTCTGCCTTCACTGTTAGGATAAAGAAATGTACTGCTAATCGGGATTAACATGTTTTTTAATTATTATTATTATTATTATATCACTACTTGTATTTTTCCTTTTCCTGCACCTATGCTACTTGCTATCTCGTTGTTTATTTGGCCCTGGAACAGGACAGAGAGCTAATGAATTGATGTCAGAGGAGAGAACTCTTGGTTATACCCTTATGTACCAGCTCTGTCCTCCCTAATCTTTAGAAATAGCTGGAAAATCAATTTCTTCCAGCACACCAGCCACTGTTAGACCATACTGTAACTCAGTTGTAGCAATCTCATGGGGAGAAGCAGCATAACAAAAGAGTGATTTCACCTGTCACTTCCCCGTGTTGCTTTAGTAAGACTTCAGCAGCTATGGAGGCAGGCTGGGTTCAATTACCTCAGCAATTATTCATGCTGTAACAACTGAAAGTACTTTATTCAACGATACAATTTCAATCACCTTATCTAATATCCAACAGCGGCTCCCTGTCAATTCAGCTTAGAAGCTCAGAACGGAAGGCAAAATTGAGTGAAGCAGAATGAATAGTCCTGGGAATGTGACCTTCTGAACAATTTGAAATGCTATTAAAAATGTTGAAGCCTTAACAAAAGTGACAAAAAAATCTCTCTTTTGGGCTTGACAGATGTAAAAACCAGATATGGACAGCCTTGTTAAATTAAATCTTTACATCTATTAAAATGACATGCTAGCCCTATTAAGAGCTACATAAAAACCCACCTATGATGTAATATTCTCATTCTGTTCTTATTAGTTTTGCTTTGCGTAGAGTATATCATTAGATAGCACACTGCTGACTCTGGCAGGCCAGCAAATAGAATTCAGTCCAATGGTGAGGTGACACACACACACACTCAGGCTTGTTCCTAATTAATCACAAGTGGCCGGTGATGGAACTCATTACACAGGAGAGAGAAATAATTAATCATCTTTGGTCTACCATGGCGGAAAACATAAAAGCAGTGTTGCAGAATGGAGACAGGATGTTCGACGTGTGCAAAAGTCGAATGTAAAGACACGTCTACACACACACACACACACACACACACACACACACACACACTATTCACACAAGCTTTTTCGATGCGTTTGCATTGCTGCATTCTGCACCACCTTGCTTTTTTCTGCTGTAACACTGTGTCTCATTTTGCCTTACAACCCCTCACCTGCTCTCATGACTAGAAAGCAAAAAAAAAAAAAACCTGTCTCTGCTTATATTGAATTTGTTGAGATAAAGCGAACAAGGGTTTGCGTAGCCGCGTGTTGTATCTGCCGAGAAAATCGATCATGTTTTCTATTTGCTAGGAGTAATTTCATTTTGTTTAATCAAAAAACAGGCTCAGCTTGACTTGGCCCACAGCGCAGCTGCCACCTCACGCCTTCAGAATACATTAAACTTGCATGCAGGCTTTAAAAAGAAAAAGAAACCCCAAAGCATGACAAAAATGGCCTGATATTTTCAGCCTGCGTAGCTTGAAAATGCCAATTCAGCTTACTGTTTCCACCTCTCAAACAGAATGACAGTATAAATTTGTTGTATTTTGAATAATACTGGCAAGACTGATTTAATTTGTCTGCCAAATACAGGAGCCTGATTCAGCATGAGTTGAAGGGCTTTGGGTAAAAGCAATGTTCAGAGATAGGTCATTTGTCATAGACGCTAAGCTGAACAATTCTTTGGCATCCTGTGTTATATGCAGACTAAGCTACTCTGATTGGTTTCTTTATTTTAAACAAAGCAATATCTTATGTTACGGAATAGATTTAAATGCTTTTTTGAGATATAAGGCAAGAATGTTTCCTCATACTTATACATATACCTATAACATATAAGAGTATAACTAACAGTGCTCTCTATGAGGAAGTCCACATGCAATAATGAAAGCACAAAGCATTACAGATAACCTTTGGACCATGTGTTTAAACTAGACTTAATTCTACACTAGCAGGATTGGATGAAATGAGAAATAAAGACAAGCATGATTAAATGTCAGTGAATGTGCTGGACAGCGTTGGCGCTACTAAATGTTAGACAAACAGAAGATGCTAAACTTTCATTTGAACTGTCAACATTATCGGAAAGACTTAAATGGATAAATAAAGGAGAGAAATGAGTTTAGTTCTTTTCAATTAGGAAGGTAAATATTGGCCAAAAGCTGCCAGTCTGAGATCTAGCACACACCCATACAGCCTTAACACACAATACATGATATCTGAGCCAAAAAGACAGATAGACAGAGAGAGAGAGAGAAAGAGAGAGAGCGAGAGAGAACCAACAGAAAAAAATGTGTGAAGGAGACTCATCCTTATCCTGGTCCTGATTTATGATAACAAATTTAATCTGATCAAACAGCAGATGACAAGCCAACAAATCAAAGTGGATCCTCTTTTATGTAAGATCTAGGTCCAGATCAGTTCATATCACGTACACAACACCTCCAGCAGGGGGCTCTCTCGGCCACGAGAGCCACCCAAGAGCACGAAGCCTGTAATCCGCTCCACTATAGCAAGCTTTACCGGCTTTGTGTCTGAGCCAGGGCAATTGTGCCAGCTGTCACCTGTGTTGGCTACCTAACCACCACACCGTCTGCGCCAATCTCACAGCTCAGAAAACCACTTCAGAGCTTTAGAGCCCTTCTCAGCAAATGATTTAATCAGACCTTGGTACACCTCAGTGTTCCTGTGTAACACTGTGTAACACAGGGTGGGTTGATGAATTATTACAGGGGAGTGTGAGCATGCTCATTCTTAAATCTCTGTAATGAGCCTCTGGCAGGAGCTGGAGCTCCAGAACATGAGGGAAAGCTGGTCTACAGCAGGGGCAAGCTGGAACAAAAAAAGCAAGGGGCAAGAAGAGTTCACCTCAGAAATGGATTTGTTCTATGAATCTTCCCAGATTCATCATTAGTGCATATTTTGCCTTTCACAGCTAAACAGCTGTTGTGGACATCCTCCTTGCTCATACTTGTCATTTGGTGTGACAGTAGTAGCAGTTTGACTAATTTAGTCAATTGAAGATGGGAGGAAAGAGTGTGCCACCATGAAGCCTTGCTCCTCCCACTTTCTTGCCCAGACCTGTCAGACAAACATGGGGCAGCAAATTACATAAAAAGGCCAACTTGGCTGGCTGTCGAAAAGGTGTGAGTTAAGACAGGAGACACTGCACTGACTTTGCATAAATAGACAGGCCATATTTTCATCATCAGCTCTGACAACAGATGGAGAAACCCTGAGTGCTGAAGCTATCATCCCCCTTTTCCCACCCCCAACCACCAAATGAACGGGAAATTAATTATGCTGGCAGCTTCTCCTGCAAAACATCAAGGATGTCATTTATTACACAGCTAAACAATGTAAGTGGTGCGACTGAAAAAAAAAATACACAAGCAAGTGGAAACATGCAAATGAATGAATCTTAATTAAGGCATACTAAATTACTGAATGCATGAATAATCTATCAGTGGCTGACACAGCAGGGTTTTGTGTTGTGTAGCCTCACCTGACCGAGCAATAACACTTGACACTTGCTCTCCTGCTCCATATAATTGATTCCACATTCATAAAAAATTCACCCAATTTAATAATTGGCTTTCTGTGGAGTTTATTATTAACCTTTGTCTGCTGCCGCCTATTCATATGCAAACTATTTCCTCGGTCACCATTTTTTTTTCTTGCACATGATAAGAACACAAGCTATGACATCTGTCGCTTGTGTATGCTTTTCAAGGAAAATAATCTGGATACATTTCTTAGTACTAAGACAGAAATGGAAAACCTAACTTATTTACGTCTGAGGAGAGCTCTTGAGTTTCTTTATGTTTATGTGCAACATGGCAAAAATATCATATCACAATGATTGAAGCTATATTCGTTGTACACGGTTTGTATCAAGATACATAATTCTGCCGGGGTTTTGCTAACAAAGTGCCAAGAAGTATCACTGTAGGTTCAGAAATTTGAAAAGTACTGTAAGTTTCACCTGATAATGATGATACTTAGAAAAGTGTATCATAATGTATATACAGTATATCACAATAATGATGTCATATTGTCATTTCACCCAGTAATACTGATGAAGGTTGCAGAGGATCCAGAACACTGTGCACAAGGTGGAAATATACCCTTTACTGGATGCCAGACCATTCACACAGGCACACCTAGGAGCAATTTAGAGTAACAAGCTGCTTATGAATTTTTCAGTCTGTGATTTTTGTAAATTTGTACCATTCTTTTCAGAGATTGGCCATTTTCCAGGAGGAAGAATTTATGATGATTTGCTGGCACAAAGACAACACCAAACCTTAGGAACGGTGTAAGTAAGTAAACATTTATTGACAAAGTTCAACTGCCCTTAGACCTCCTTTATAAGGTTCTTCATTTTTTTCTCGAAGGGAAACAAACAAACTACTCTATATCAGACATTTCCCTCAATTGTATCTTCATAATTTGCTTAACTGAAGTAAATAACATTTTTGAGCTACCAGCACATAAACAGTAATAAATATTTGTATTTTATATACTTTTAATAAAGGTTTGCATCAGTGTGAAAATGAAACAAGGCAGTGGTGTTATGCAGAAGTAGGATAACATCTCAAAGAGGCTGTTCAAGGTCTTAAAATTAGCCCCCTTGATACCTCCATCTGTGAGCTTGCCAAAGGCTATATTGTACTCATTTCACTTTGTAAGTAAAGTCAGTGAGCTGGGACTGAAGTGGTCAGTTGGGACTGGATGAAGCTATGCAATAGCAGTGCAATCTGAAAAGCTCAGTGTCTCAGTTACAGAAACCAAAGACCCTGCCAACTAGTGTCTAAAAAAATTCTGACAGATGAAGTGAAAATGTGTGAAGGCATCTTATATACTGATATCCACACTACATTTGATTCATGCTTGTGTCTGGAAAAAGAATAAAGCAGATGCTATACAATTATTAGACCACATTATATCACACTGTTAAATTCTTGAATCTGATTGGTTAGAAGGTTTTTGATTAATTTTCTATAACAGCAGCTCTGACAGTAGTGCTGTTCACATGTTCTAATACATTATCATTTCTATAGTAACAATTAGCGGATGCCCTGCCATAATCGAAGCCTAATCATAAACAGATTATAAATGTGTGTTGTTATTTAACAAAGAAAAAAAACCTCTAATTGTTGATATAGTGAAGCTTTCTGTAAGGAGAGGTTTATTTACCTCTTTTATGGAAGAATCACATGTCAACATGATAAGCTGTATTTATTAACTTCAAGTGAAAGAAAGAAGGAGGCTGGCGAGGGAATGATTGTTTATAGTTGCATATAATGTAAGTGATAAGAGGAACTAACTTGTCTCACAGACGCTCCACAACAATGGATAAAAAGTATGATGTAATTCTTTAATAAATTTAAAAAATGTAAAAAAAAAAAAAAATGGCTGTGGTATAAAAGGAATAAAACACTTCAGGCTGTGCTGTTATAGGAAAATAATCAACTTCTAAATGGTAACCCTCTCCTTTGAATCAGGCTGCATCACACGTTGTGTTTTATTTCTTACATATTGCCTGGGGATGATTATACATTTATATAACTTTTTAAAAATAACCAAGATTGAGCCATAGTGCTTTATAGACTTTAAAGGACAAGTAGAATTATTCTGGAAAAGTAGAAGTGTTCCTGCAGGGACACTGATAGAAAGCCTCAGGTAAAAGATCTATATACTGATTCCATGTCTGAAATGAAGAAAGGAATGAAAGCAGAAGCAGTGTTAGTCATGCAGACTGGGCAGAGAAGGGAACGCTGTAAAGAGGGATCCTGCAGAGACAATCACTAACTGAACTTGCCTCAAAAGTTCATTGATTAGCACCGACTGAATATCTATGAGCGACAAAGAAGGAGCTCTCACACACGATACCAGCTTCTGACTGAAAAATGTTCGTCCCTCTGCAGCCGGGTAAGAAATTATACCACCAAAACACTCTTAGAAAAAAGGGGTGCCTTACAAGACTGTCACTATAGTTAACTATAATTCTAGCTTACTAACGCTATTCTATTCAGAACCTTTTCTGAAAGGGAACCTCTCTGTCACAGGCTCTAAGTACACCAAGATCCAGATAAGCAATCACAAGACTGAATGGTGACAGTTACCTTTTAATGCTTAAGCATTACTGATTAGTTCATGGCTATAAATAAGACATACTGATTTAAAATGATTTTTTTTCTCACGATGGAGTTTCACATTACCAGTTTTGACTGGCGCCACAGACTCAGAACAGATGAGACATATGTGTGTTGAACTGTTATGAGACGGAGAGTAAACATATACTTCTGTGTCCAATCATCATTAAGCATTCTGGTTTTTTCATTGTACAGATGCAGCGATGGTTCATATTTAAAAGACTGGAGTCACCGAACTATGGCCAGTTTTTATATAGTAATATGTTTTTACTGCTCGGTTCTATCCGCTGAAAGACAAACCAAAGAAATATTTTGTTGTGCTAGATGGAACTGTTTTTTTCTCTAAAAGCATAATATTCACAGTTCCTACTTGTAGCCGGAACACATTATCAACAAGCTGAACTCCTTATTTACCACATTATTTGCCTTATTATTTGCACTATTAATTCTGCACTATTATTTTTTTCTAACTATTAAACCCTAATTTAGGTGCAAAAGGAATTTAAGGGGAAAAAAAACAACAATATTAAACTGTGCAGTGGATGTGGCTCCCCGGGACCATAAACTGGAAACCAGACACTAAGTGATATGCAGTAGTTGCATTTCTTAAACTGATACTCTGTTTATAGTTCAGTGATACGATGCTATATTATCTGTATCTAATATATTTGCTGTACAATAAATTAAAGCTTGTATCCTCACTATGCTTATAAGGTTTTGTATATAACATTTGATTATTTACTGATTATTTATGACTGGAGCTTTGAAATCTGAAAACACAGGAAGCACAAACTAAAATAGCAACATTAAAATGCACAACATTTTAACATTGTTATTCAAAATGTTAAGGCACTTAATACTCCTCCAGCTAATCTAGGGTGAGTCATGGTCCAGGGATCAGGGGAAATCTAAATCTTATAGGAACTGAAGGCCTCCTGGCGTTTTTCCTGTGCTGCTTATACACAAAGAAAAGAACTAGAAAACAAGATCTTTACCTTAAATTATTTATGGCCGTTACCCTGCATGACAATACACTGTATAATTTACATACTGTATATAAATCAGATATTTGAATCACACTAAATGTTAAAGGAGTCATATGTAATAAAATGAAAATTGCCAAGATCTGTTGAATTATGTATGAATTGTGACTAAGGCTGGGGACAGAGCTAATTTCAGAGCTAGAAAAATGTTAACAGAATGCAGAAATGATTGAGATCCATTCCATGACAACATTATAACCCAGGTTTTTAGGTATCTTTGAAATGACATGAACAGTACAGGTCTAGGAACACTTTTAAAAATGATAAATGGCACCTTTAGCATGAAACTTACAAATAAACTTGGCAGTACATGAATGAGTTCCCTCCTCAGGCATAAAACAGCCTGCTCTGGGTTAAAAAAGAAGATTCACCAGTAAGGATGGACTGATTGATTTACGCACACTTGGATGTCCAGCATGATCCGCTTGTCCTCCTCCACATGGATACCCCAGATGCAGTCCTGGCCTTTATCATATGCTTCAGGCCAGTTTGGAGACAGGACCACTCCGGCAGAATCAGTGATCTCCCCACTGCACACGGCTGAAATAACACACACACACACACACACACACACACGCATATCCACACTCAAATTACGCAGACATACGCCCACGTACAGCAAAAGGACATATACCTCCAAAAAGAACACAAACAAGATCAGATGCAAAAAAAAAAAACCTTGCACATTTAAAGACTGTTATTGCAAAGGTTAAGACATTTAATATTCCTCCAGCGATGTCAAGGGTGAGTCTGGGTCCAAGGGCTGGGGAAAACTGAAGGTCTGAATTAATGTGAGGTTCATGCAGGAGATACTTCCAATAAAATCACCCTGAAACAGTTTCACAAACAGCATGACCTCCATTTTTTGCCTCCATCTTGCCAGACACTGGCTTAGTCATGCAGAAGCATAATATTTTGAAACAGGAAAGAGGTTGTCTTGACCCGCCGCTGTAGCCTTTGTGATTAAATCCTTTAAAACCAATTTCCATTGTGGGCTTTGAGCAATGTACCCAAGCATGGGATCAGATAAGACTGCAGTACTGTGTGTTTGGGCTTTCTGTTTACAATATTTTTTCCAACTATCTAACTCTAGGCTCTGGCATTCATGGATAAATTCTTTTAGCAGTGCATTAGACTCAAGTCTGTAGTAAAGTGCACTGGAGGCTGAAACCAGGTGAAACACAGTGAAGCACATTACACATTTACAGCGCTAAAAGGATCTGCTCCACTCATTACCGCACATAGCCGGCTTGCTTATCGGGTCCATCAGCAATTGCTTATTACTGTAGCCACCACAATGTCAAATCTGAAGATGCAGGGGAGCCTCTCTTTATTCCGACACACACACACTAGACACACTACACACACACCTCGGCAGGCAGGCTCAGTCTCGTTCCACTGTGGGTTTTTGGGGTCCATGCACTCAATGATAACAGAGCCTTGCTCCAGCGTGTATCCGGGATCGCAGCTAAACTCTACCACTGCACCCACACCGTAGCTGATGTCACTGCTGGTGAAGTTGCCATACTTGACAAAAGGCTCATAGCAATGCCCTGGTGCGAAAGCTGTGAACACACAGACACACAGCAAATGCAAACAGTGTCATACAAACATGACAGAAAATCTGCGTTGAAATAGTTCTGATATGAAAATAAAAATATCTGTACCGTTTCCATATTAGAGTGCTTTCACACTTATTAATTCAGTTTCTGCGTCCAAACAAGAGCGAACCTGATAATTGTTTTAGCATATTTGCTATTTGGTTTGGTTTAATTTCACACTGTACCACATACAGTAAATGTAAAAAATGTTGGCTTTGGGGTGTGTAGGGCTGAAAACATACTTGTAAAACTCTTTCATTCATTGGACAGAAATACAGCAACAGAAAAAAGGAAAAAGGGAATTATCAGATAAATACTGCATATACAGTAAATAAGTACTTTAGACATTTTGTGTACTGCATTCTTTGTTTTTTGAAATATCCAGAACACATCACATTTCTGCAGCACTAAAGCTGTAGTTTGCTTTACTTCCTGCTGCTGTGTCAATTCAGGGTTGAATTAATTTGTCACTGCAATCAGACCATGCTAGGTTTCTCTTGGAACCAAGACCATCTGAGCGAGGTGGTTTCGGTTCCAAGCGATCAGTTGTTTTCATCTGAAATTGCTGAGTTCTCATCTGATTAATTGAAGCACAACGAGGGGGAAAACAACATTCGTTACCAGCATGTTTGCTACTATAGGAATGTGGAGCACGGAATTAAATGAGCAATTTTTAGAATCCAGACTGGCCTTGATATGCCTCCTTGTACTGTCTCATTCACTGGCATGCTGGAATAGATCATTCCTCACACTGTGGGCCTGCCAGGATGATTTGAATTCAGCTCTGCTCACTCTATAGCATATACAGGTTATTCTGCAAATTGCAGCACCATGGTTCAATCTTAGCAGCCTTCACTCTTACCACATGCATTATTCAGCCTCTGACTTCAGCAACACGAATGGAATTGATTGATTTTCATCAACTGCTGATATTTCCTTCCACATTACCAAACTATCTGACTGCCATCATTTAAAAGCCTTCCACATAGGTAGCTGAGATGGAACATAGAAATATGTAGATGTGTGCTTCCCCTAAACAAGTTATTTTGTTAAATGTTTGGTGTCCAAATTTTGCTTATTTAACTGTCCTGGATGTATTAATTTGCACATTCATTTGCACATACATATTCGTCATTCTTTAAGTGACGGGTTTGGGAAATTACACAGAGGGTGCTAAATTTGCATTGACGCCTCCCTGTAATTAGCACTTTTAGGTAGAAATGCCTCAAACTGCACATTCATCAAAGGCGAATATGCAGAAGAGACACGGTGCTGTTTTGTTCATTTGATAGACACAGTCCTCCATAGACCCCGCTAGTAAATCAGTTTGCAGGGTTTTTTTCCCCACAAGTGTTATCAAATTTGCACATTTTTAAACATGCAAACCTTCAGCAAATCAGAGCATATGCATATTTAAATCTCTCAGAGCATTGTGTAATGAAATCTCACGTGGATTTGCATGAGCGTCTGTGTAAATACTTGTAAGTACATCTAAACACTGTGAGGCATCAAAAAAGCAAACTCAGGCACCACAAATTAATGCTAAACGTCTTGCTGCTATGTCAGTCGTGTTACATGAGGAAGTGACACATGTTTTGAAGGAACATTGTTTGTGGTATGCTGATTTTATTTATTCAGTCTTTATATGACTTGGAATTTTTAATGGTCACTGCCGAAGTGCATTAGCCAGCCCACGATATTGTAATCCGATTGTGTTGTGGAAAACAAGATTAGGCTCTTCTGATTGGATAATGATTCAAGTACTAAGATGTGTAGTGTGATAAACGCAGCTGTACATATTCAAGGAATAAAATGGCTGTAAACTCTACTTTCAGTCAGCCATAATGACCACAATGTTTTGCATTTGGCTGCTTTATTTGATTTGCATCTCATTTTGTCTAATGCAGACAGCATTTCAATAACAACCTTAGCTGTCTTTAAGGACAGAGAGAGAACTGTATGTAGTGCTGTGCCAGGAACATGCTTTTGGAGCATTAATGCTTGGCCAGGTCCTAAAAGAAAGGGGAAAATTACAGGAAAGGATGAAAGATCGAGGTAGCTTGTTCTACAGAACCATGTCTTCATGGTCATCAGGTTAAAGTGCTCGAGGCCCTCAAGAGAATGCGACCAATTGAAATAAAGCACCAAATAGCAATCAGATATAATCAATAGCAATAGACTTTTTCAGCTGGGGCAATTGCTGCTTTAAGAGGCTCGAAAGTTTAAAAAAAAAAAAAAGCCTGGCCCTACTGAGCACAGTCCTGTCATTTTAGCTTTGGACAGGCTGGCAGTAGAGGGGACATCATGATGTGCAACCCAGTTGAGCATTTTGTATCCAGGAATGAGGACATATCCATACCTTCATATCTGATTGCGGCTCCTGTGTTGGTGCCTGAGCCATCTGTGGTGAACTCAATAAAAAGATATCTAGAGGTGCTGACGATGCCCTCGTTGGGTAAATATTCCACTTCATAAGAATCATAGAGCATCGAGGAATCAATGTTGTTCCCATTTTTGATGAGTAACCTGCAGACAGAACACACAGTTCATACGGCAATTTCTCAGAAGCGGTCAAAAAGCAAGGCAGTCCATTTGACATCAGAGTCTGTCTTTCGGCTACTGCCTGTTATCATCCTGACTAGCTGAGCAGCAAGTGAACTTCATTTATTTGTGAAGTGGAAGTGAAGTTCATTTATTTGCGTAATGGAAGATATCGCTAAAATAAAACTAACTTAATCCCCTTTCTGAATCTTCAGATCAGCCAGGGAATTTGGCAATATTTCATTATCTGCAAGGAGTAAAAATTAAACACACACACACACACACACAGATCCTTGTCCTTTCAAGGAGGAGCCAATGTCCTGAAAAGGCTTGTTCAACTATCAGTTGTAGAACAAGTCAGGGATAAATAGTATGTTACATTAGAGCCTGTGTTTGCAAAAGAGTATAATAGCTGATTCTTGAGTGGGCAGGATGATTCACGAACCTGTCATCATCCTCAGCGAGCGCCACCTTCTCAAAGTGCACATGTAGCCGCTGTCCTTCTGGAGCCTCCAGCACCCAGTGGCATGTCAGATTGTTGCTGTAGTTACTGGGGAAGCCAGGAGACACGATGCGGCCGAGTGTAGTGTTCTTCATCATTCCACCGCAGGCCGCTGTTGAAAGGTATTGAAAGTTATGTGCTTGATTAATCAACAAGTGTGTGGCCGACTGGGGGAAATCTTTCAACTGAGAAATTTTGACATTCTCTACTATTTTGAAAACTACAGGATTTACTGAAGTGAAACAAACAGAAGTAAAGTTATAGCATTTTAAAATTAGGTTACTTCTAAAAGTGAAAGGGCAGAAAAGACCTCCACACCTTTAGCTTACTAAAATCAAAACACAACTTTAAACAGTCAATTCACTGCTATACCATAAAATGTGAGGAAATGAAACAAAATTACAAGTCTGTAATAAAATGGCTATCATAACGCACAGCCAGACCTGACAGACCAATGCTAGGTCTTTGTAAAAGCAGTAAAGGTTACTGGAGAGGCAATGTGTCACAGCCAATCAGGTGAATGTTAGCCAGGCAGACAGAGCTTGATTAAAGTAGAACTTGAGCTTCGTTCCCTGGCTGCTTGCTGATCAGTAATCAAGCCAGCTGTGCCACGGTAGCATTCAGCAGCGCCATAGCATTCTCCCTAAATGCCACATTTGAGCTCCTTCCCTTTGATCAATAGTGGAAATGAGAAACTTCAGGGCTGTAGCTGCATCTGTGCTATTCATGCAGTCAATGCTGCACCTCCAAACAACTAAATGAGATCCATCATCAAAACAGTACACCTTTAGGTAAACCAACCTTGCAGACTTGTTTAGAATCGAAGGGAGGAAAAAGAAAACTTTCTATGGCTTTGGGGTTCTCTTTCAAAGAGAGATTATTTATGCAGCCTTGTCATTCAGGCGATTGCCTTGAAGCTTGGGAGTTGTTAATATTCACCCCTTGCAGGCACATGCACAGCGGTTAATACAATTATAACCAAAATCAATGATCAAATCCCAATTAACATTAGAGGAAACGGTCGTGAAAGCATAGAGAGTTGCTCTCCAATCAAGTTAAATTACACCTGTGTGGGCAAAATATTTACACTCAAGGCTGAGTGCTGCTCGATGTTAGGAAAAGCAGTGAGGGCTCTGTATCCACATGAGTTGATGTCTTGTGGGTGTTTCACAGAAAGCCACAAATGGAGGCTATAATTGCTAGTGAGCACTCACAAGATTGCTCCACAGTGGTGTAAATAAGCATGCACAAGGAGAGGGCTGTTAGATTGATTGACAGTACATCTCAGTTAAAAGAAAAGGCTGTTTGTGAAGATAAGGATGTTTAAAGTGAAGTGACTATTATATGGTACAGCTTTAGGTTACAAGGCAGCTAACCTTATATTTTCAAGGCAGAAATAAATCAGGACCTCAGCATTATATGGTTTTATCTGCCAGTTAATCATGATCTAACTTGAACATAGGATGAATGCAACATGGGTGGCCTTGACCAATCAGTATCCACATCCTGTTTACACTCTGACTTAGAATGGTGGGCTGAAGGAGAAAGTAACTTTTAACTGCAGACATTCTACATCTGCTTCATGATGAAGTACAGTTAGTGTATAAAACAGTTATAGTACAGGTCTACAGTACTAACTGGTTTTACAATGCATAAACATTCCGGCACAGTAGAAAGTCTTCGACACACCTAACAGCACAGCTTCATCAGATAACATTAGCTTTCAATACTACTGACATTAGCTAGCTTCATGTAGTACTTAATAAATGCTTAACATGTAATGCTTAATAAACAGAACTTTCCAGTGTAACCAGTGACTTGCTTCCTGAGACATGAAGCCAGCCGCCACATCTTTTCATCACAAGCAGCGTTACGCATTGGGGGAAATAATTATTGCTATGACAGGGGGAGAGTGTATGCCATCCCTCCCAACCTTGGCTCCCTGGCAAGGATGGCTGTGGCAGCATCAGGATTTGAACTTGTGATCTCCGGATATGGTGAACGCTCTTCTGCTGAGGCTCTCCGGAGCCCCATTGATAATTTGAAGTAATCTTAAAGTGGAGACCTTGCTGAACTGTACTGTAAATGTTTAAAGTAATGCATTACTTAATGTTAGACCAAGTTGGTGGGTTTCTCACTCACCGATACACCTGGGTTCTTTTCCATTCCAGTACGGAGTTGTAGCATTGAGGCATGTGAGGGTGGAGGGGCCCTGAAGCTGGTAGCCAGTAAAGCAGTAGAAATAAGCTTCACCACCTGCGTGCAGACTGCTGACAGTTACATCACCGTAGGCCGGCCGCTCGGGGAAATTACAGCTCAGGACAAACGCTGCAGAGAGAATACAGTCAGATCCTCTTAACATTTTAAAAGTTTTTAGTCTTTGTGGATTTTCACTAAACACATCAATCATTAACGTCTTATTATACTGTTGCGGTGTCAAAAAATCTTTTTAAAACTGATAATTAGACCATGGAATTATAAGTTTCTATACACTGCCCTCCAAAAGTTTGGAAACGCCTGAACAAAATAAGGTTTTTGGGCAATATCAGCATAAATCCTCTTTAGTTAGTGACCATTTTGCATTGATAATAAGGGACAACACTAGGC
>CM040988.1:10655065-10793874 GCA_022985145.1 Pangasius djambal | reverse complement strand
TTTATGCCATACTTTGGTGTAAAATATTTCCGTATTTTAAGCGGCATGTAAATAACCTATTACACATATCTATAACATCTGCTAATTTCTGCAAGAAATGTAACATAGAACCTTAGAATTCCAAGGTTTTATAATATTAACGATGATGTGGGTTGAAAGTCAAAACTCAATAGCCGAATTGTCCACTGGTTTCAGCAGACTTAATAGCCCACCAAACTCAACCTTGCTCTTTCTTTCTCAGTCAAACAGACACTCATCTCTTTTGTGTATCCCCTTTCCCTGTCCTCCAGCCTGGCACACAGAAAATGATCCCTCTTTCTCTCTCTCTCTCACTGTGAACAAGCATCCTCAGGAAGATAAATACACCCAAATGTTAAGCAATATGTCTCTTCACAGACTAGGCATGCTGGGATGCAAGCAGCAAACCATTAGGCTCCTAAGATGATGGATTAGACATGCATTGTCCATAATGGAAAAAAATGAAGCAATAAAAAGAGTGAACACATTCACGCTGAACACATAGGTCACAGTACACACACCTAAATTTCTGAAATGTATGTAATGGAAAATTGAACAGAGACAGATGTTTTCTAGTGTGGCTAAGGCCATTTTAGATCTCAAAATAGACCCTTGGGAAATTAATTTCATTAAGTTTTTACGTGCAAAGATGGGGAGATCTTACTCAGAGTTTTAGATTTGTCTCTCTTTCTGCATTAAAAAGCAAGCCTCCAGATACACCTGTACTCTAAAATGGAAGGCTTAAACGGCAGCAGTAGCTGTGACTGGAGTTACATCTGAAAGCAGGTCTAAATTATTAGCTATTCTTAGACTCACAGAGGAAGCTTTTATAAACAAGCGCCCAACTTTTTTTTTTTTTTTTTGCACAGCTCCATCAAAACTTCATCCCATTGGACACTGAATTCAGGCTACTTTGGCAGTAACCATTTAACTAACAACTGATTCACATACATGAATTTTCTGCCTCCTTTCTCCTCTAAGATCAATGTTTGCAATTTGTAACATGGATGTTTCTAGAGTGTCCTAGTTGGAGCATAATTTATTGCTACTGGCTTTATTGTTAGCTGGTGAAATTTGCAGCAGAGATCTGCCAATGATTTCGCTACTGTGAAATTCACCTAAGCCTTGGGCTAGAAGATATTTACAGGCTTAAATAGGATAATAAATCCGAACCTTTGACCTGGCACTGTCATACACAAGCATTTTCCTGTTCTCAAGCTGCAACCTCTTATACTTTAAGTGGGAAGAGATACAGATGCAATGAATTTTACACTGTGTATTGCACTCAGTCCTCAGGGATGACCTCAGACTTGCCTCCATCTGTCAGTGCACCCAACACCACACTTTAATTACATTTCAGGATGGAGAGTAAGAGGTAAAAGTGTTGAGCAGTGCCAGTTCGGTAGCAATGTTATCTTCTCATAGAAGGAAATGTATCTCACAAGAAAAGCTATAGGGATATACTCTATCTCACTAATGCGCTATGTCTGCATTTGCTGTTCATTGTATGCTCTAGACTACTCTACAGAAAACCTTAATATATGTATTTATGTGTAATAATGCATAGCACTTTATAAAGCCATAGGTCTGTATTAATCCTGCATCCTGTATAAAGTATAAAAATACTTACAGTTATGTGCAAAACACTGTACAAAGCATGAGCATATGACCTTATAATATAAGGTTACATAGCACTTCAGTATATGAATTAATTAATTAATTTCACAATAAAAATGGCAGCTAACTCTCCAGTATTAACTGACAGTCTCTGAAAGCCCTGCCCCTCCCCTCTTTTCACATTAGTAATATATCGGCCCATGCTCGCATTGCTTGAAAGATGCACTAACGTAGCACCCTCACTTTTTGTCAGGGTAAAAGGAGAATGTTTGAAGTTCACAGGAAATGGTAAAAACAAAAAGTACTTTTTGAACAACAAGAAAACTTTTGACTGAAAAAAAAATAGATTAAATAGGTCTACAACCAATGGTTAAATCTAACACTTTGCATACATAACTGCATAGAGATGAAAAACACTGTTTGCTTTGCTGTCCTGCACTGTTCAGTGCTTAAACACATTCAGATAGTTTGAGCTACAGATCAATAATGCAAGAATAGGCATTATTCCTCTATAGGGTTGTTAAGTCTGTTATATTTTAAGACCCTTTTGTTCATGTGGTTCTATTTTAGCTTATTTTGTTTACTTGCCAAAGAATGGCAAGACTTCGGCAATGAACAAACAAACATGTGCTATTTAAATAGTCTAGAACCAGGAAGTATCCAGGAAGTGATAGTAGAGGATGTGCTACTACTCAGGTGGCTCAGGTGGCTGCTGGGGAAGTGTCCAGGTCCCTATCCCTCCAGCATTGATTAAAAATGTGAGAGACCCAGTCAAATAGAATGAATGTTATTGTTGACTCAAGTCTGGCTGGAGTCTGATGATCCTTCTAAAAAAGCCTTGGTTTGATAAATCACTGTAATTCTTTCCCTCTACCAAGCTGCTGCAGAAGGCTCTGAAGGGGTGGTGTTCTTCAACATCTAAGAAAAAGCCTAACACTGAATACCAGGGACCATGTACAAAAAAACCAAACAAGCAAAACACCATATGGAGGTTGTGTAGAAAAAAATTCTTATCCCAAAGATAGGCTCTTCATATTTCAAATAGACTATTTGAAAGTAATTTTTAAAAAGAAATGCACAGCCTTCTTACAGTCCCTTCCTCTCATATGCTCTTAAAGAGCCTTGCTTGCACTGCTGGGGCATGTGGTGAGGGGGCTGTGCTCCTGCTGGCTAACTAATCGAAGTGCCGAGAGGGGGAGTGCTCTTCTTGCAGAGTCAATGAGGCATTGTAGTACCACCCCAGCCATCCATCCCATTTCTGCTTTATTACTGGCGTATCAGCACAGCAGGGCTGTGTTGTTATGGCATTATCATCCTGCCGCTTCCGTTTCAATTAGACTAATACTGAGGGGCCACTGGAGGCTGACTTTACGAGCTCAGTCTTAAATCATACAGGATGCCTCGCAAGCGGGTGGCCTTGCAGCTTTATTGACCATAAAGACCAATTGTTGTGGTGCAGAGATTAGCTGGCGACCAGTTGGAGTGCAACAGATGCAGTGCTAATGTCCCACATTAGATCCTCTGGAGCAGAGCCTATATGCCGGGTGGAGAGATCATGCGATCGTGGGCAATTGTAGGATATAGCTAATGGCCTGCAGCAAGAAGACTGTGATTCCACATGTATGAGATTGACTAACAGCAATATTCAACACATGATACATACAAGTTGGGGGCTTGACTATCTCTTGTGCTTGACTTCTCTCAGCAAAAACAACAAATAAATATTCACACAGCTTCTTGTGCTATGCATTTCAAGAGTAAACACTGAAACAGCCTAGAGAGTGCATAAAGTTCCCAGTCTGCTGAAGAAATTGAGGTGAATTCTGAATCAATTCTGAAGTGTAATGTTGTATTATGTACAACAGAAATATAATGAAGCCTATAACTAAGGTTGATCAGGACACCGAAGTACTCTTTATTTGCACTAAATACAAATATCTGCCCATGACGACAGATGCTATTTTATATTTAGATGACTGTTTGTAGCTTGTCTGTTATCAGACCCATTCAGGGAAGGTGTGCATTCATGAGTCAGCACAGAGAATGTGGAGGACAGTAACCAGACAGCAATTAGGCCGGACTGACTGAATTGTGAAGCGACAGTGGGTAGCATTGCCGCCTCACAGCTCCAGGGTCCCCAGTTCAACCCTGAGCTTGGATTACTGTTTGTGCCAAGATTCCTTCAGGTTGTCTGGTTTCTTCCCACCTCCCAAAAATATGCCAAGAGGTATTTTTTTAGGCTCACCTGCCCCTAGTTATGAATGAGAGGGCAAATATGTGTGCATGATGCCCTGCAATGGTCTGGTGTATTTCTGTCTCATTCCCACTACTACTGGGATATGCTATGGATTCACCGCAAGCCTGACCCGGATAATGACTGAAGATGGATGAATGTATAAATAGATTTCATAATATTATTCAACATTTAAATCACTATTTTGAGTTACCAATTAATAAAATTATGCCAGAGTTTTAGATTAATCAATTTAATGCATTCAGAAAGCATGCCCATGGTTTGAAAGATAATCTGATAAAGCACTCATCCTCTATGGTTACAGATCAAAGAAGATATAGTTCATAATTGAATCTATATAAAATTTGGTCATTGTGATAAGTATTGTCTCTGACTAAGATGCTCTTAAGATAAAGATCTTCTCCAATCTCGTCTGTGCAAGAAGAAAAAACAAAAACATTTTCATGGACCTTACAGGAAGTAATTAATTGAATTAATGTTTATGTATTTAATATTGCATTAAATAGCATTTCACAGTCAACAAAATGTCAGGCAGTGGAGCTGGACTGTTGCTCGCTCGGGCCGAAATTGAAAATCCACTTACATTCAAGGACAAAAATGCACGTAAATGACACGTCTCGGTTTTGGCAAAATCTGCCCTGCTCATTCACCGCCCGCATAGTGTGTAAGTCCATAGTTATGTGTGAGGTCTGAATATCAATGTGTGCAATTTTGGTATTAACTCCTTACTATACATAACTCTGTATAGAGCAAATATATACGGCACATACTTTTTTGCCTTAAAATGTATTTCAATTACAGGGTATTTAGTTGTATTACATTACATTAACTCCATCATAATTTTAGTAGTCTGAATGAAAACCTCAAATTTGTTTTTAAAATATATAATCTGTTTTAACAGAATTTCAATACATTTCACTTTCTATAAAACAAAAGTAGAATGTAAAACTTTGCAAACCTTAACACTGCACACACTTTTGCCAGTGTGCTGTACAGGCTTACTTAAGTGGTCTGTGCACTTGCTATCTGTAGCTTTGGCCCTGCTGGATTTTTGATAAGAAGAAGTGACTACTGCCAGCTCATTCTGACAAGATGTCTGCAGCTAGTCGAACCATTCCTCTGTTAAGTGTCTTGGCTTCTGGCCACTTGGTCATGTTCACGCTCCAAGTGGCTGCAAAAAAAATATTAAAGCCTCTGATAAGCAGGGCCCTTTTCCTGATTCTGAGTCTGTTTCTGATTTGTGTATGTGTGTGTGTCAGGGGAGAGGATGTGCTCTGGTGACAGGTTCATGTCTTTGGGCATCCTCTCTGAGGAGATACAGATTGCCATCCCACTAACAGAGATGAATGATCTATTGAGACTCCTGTATATTACATGACCTGATTAAATATACATCCTCATTTGGGTGAGCTATCAATTATGAAGCATGAGGGGATTCACTGATGCTGCTTCAGCTCATGAGATCTCATTGAGGCTGATTGAGTGTGATGGGTTTAGTCTGAGAGGACAATGATGAGTAGGAAATCTCTCTCAACTCAAGACAGCCTTTCATGCCACCTCACATTAACCTCAGTCACTGGGAATTGTGCAACGTGGGAGATTGCCCAGAGACATGGTAGAGCACACAGGCTGAGAGACACTACAGTGCAGTTGGAAACGTATTATCAAAGGTTAGTTTTCATGAGCTAACCTAGGATTATTGAGATACATTTTTAAATGAATTTTCGTATTTATAAATGTTAATAATCTTCACTACCTGAACTAATCAGCTAGTAGGATTTTTCTGTTCATTTCTGTCATATTAGTAGATGCACATAATTATCACTGCTAACGTTAGCTAGATGGTGATTAAACATGAAAGTTAGAGGTATATTCAGCCTTATTGTCTTATGCCTACTATTAAATTACCTGTTGAAATAACCCAAGTAATATAAATACTTTCCAAAATGACATGTTGAAAAATGTGTTTATATCCTATGAGAAAGGAGGTTTCGCACTTTATCTTCTGTATGGAGACACTCCAGAAAGCAAGTATTGTTTGAGTTTAAAATACAGAACAATTGATTATAGCCTAAGCGACAGGGTGTGTTATCATAGGAAAATGATCAGTGTCAAGGTGGTGTGATGCTGATGTGAAGCGGAAAGCGGTTACTACCCAACTACCATAGCAATTTGCCAACAATTACTTATTTTTACTGATTAAAAAATATCGTACTTTTATCCATTTATATTTACGTTTAATGTGGTGGAACATCCACAAAAAGGTTTCTATTATCATTTATGTTTTAACAGTGTTTGACCACAACCACAAGCCCTAAAAGTGGTTATAATAAAGGTCAAAACAAACAGTTTGCAATAATATGAAGTGTAAATAAGCCACCAGGAAATTCGGTTTTACAACCATGCGTAAATTAAATGCGTAAAGGACACGGCCACCTCTGTGATTTATATGGAGATTGGTTATCCTGCCTGAATTGATCACTTTTACTACAGATGTCTTGCGGCAATGATATTTAACAGACATACAGTATGTCTGGAAATCTTATCCCCTGTGAATAGTACTTTAGGTTATATTGAGTGCAATCATAAAACTACCCTAGACACATTTGAAGGGCATCTCTTAACATTCATATGTGGGCTCAAAAACATGCTCATCTGCAGCATTGAAGGACACATCCACCGAACTGCAGACCGTGGAATTGAGTGGCAAAAATCCAGTGAAAAGGGTTTGACTTAGAAGACACTAGAGGTGTAATGATACAGCATATATAGCACATTGTATAGCTCAATACGAGGCTCTGGATTTTTGATGTTTGATGCATATCGAACAGTATGTTCAACAGACCACATAATAAAGTAATAAAATACCGCTTATAATGCATGAGCTGCCTCTTCATTCAATTAAAAAAAACACTTCTGCTAAGCATGCTGTTTTTAACTAGCCAATATACTAGCACAGTACCATACTTGTGGATTAGCTCAAGGAAAAACAGCAATGGCTTCGGTCAGCAGCAAGCAATTGCTGGAAGATTCCCCAAATATTTAAGGTCTAGTGTATGACAGCACTTTTGCTAAGTTAGACTATATGGCCAAAGGTCTTTGGGCACCTGACCATCACACACATATGTGGGCCTTCTCCAAACTGTTGACACAAATTTTGAAGCACACAAAAAACATGTTACAGTATGACAGTGCCCCGGTGAACAAAGCAACATCCATGAAGACATGGTTTCCCGATATCAGTATCTGAATTCACTAATGCTCTTTGGTTGAATGGGCAAATCCCCACAAGAATGCTCCGAAATCTAGTGGAACCCTTCCCAGAAGAGTGGAGGTTATTATAACAGCAAAAAAAAAAAAAGGGGGGGGGGTGTTCACATCTGGAATGGGATGTTCAAAAACAAAATACACATATGGGTGTCATAGTCAGGCTTCCACAAACATTTGGCCATATAGTGTACGACATAGATGGACCTTGACTGAGTGGTGCACCTAAACATCCACCACAAAGACTGGTGCTAATACCTCAAATACGTCCGACGTCACGTTCTGTGTTGGTCTCTAAAACTAAAACACGAAGCTACACATACACAGAGACAAATGTACAACAATGTCACATTCAAGCAGCCTTCTTACATCCGAATGGATCAGGCAAACACTGTGTCATTATTAACACAGTGCATGTGCTGGCTTGTGAATCTTTCGGAAAAGTTGTGACATACAGCACAGTGACGTAAAATGCTATAATATAGAATTCATAGCTTATTTTCACTAAAAGTACAGTATTATCCTGCCCTACTTTACTTGCTGGATTTTACAGGGTGTGTTTATTAACGGTTGCGGTATCATTTCAGATGAAGACAGTTAGAAATAGCACAGCAACTCTAGCTTGTTCCCATGGAAATTACACCAACCCACACCTTTTCGATTCTCAAGTGTCAAAACACAGGGACAATAAAAATCCTTCGCTTCATTAAACATGCTGCTTGCTGTCACTTTTTCCTTTTCATGGGGTTGCTGAGCTATAATTCACGTCATCTAAACGTTTCGCTCCAGCACACCCCCATAAATCAGTGACAGCAAATATAATTTCATCAGAAGCAAATAAGCTGGCAGCGGTGTGCCACTGTTAACCATCGCGCAGCTCTGTTTTTCATACAGTCCTGTTAATGATCTGAGGGTGATGAGAAGGGTCAATAAATGACAAAACAACAGAGTGCCACAGCATGGCCTAGCAGCCCTGCAGAATAAGGCCCATTAACAGGACACGGAAAAAAAACAACTTGATCAGTTCAGCTTGGCACAGCTCTGAATAACACAAAATGACTCAAAAGGACAGGTGGATGTGTGGGCTTCTCTGTCTGACAAAGTGAATCTAAAATGAGGTTAGAGGTGAGGTATTCCTGGACTGCGGATAACCTGTTGCTATCTCTGTGATGCAGAGAAACAAAGTCCAGTCCATGTGATAACACAGCCCCTTCCCAGAGCACTCACTGCAGACCTGATAATGTGCAGCCCCAAATGAGTTCTTACATCTGATTTATACTTCTACATCTCCGTATATCTGCACCCACATGCTGGAGTCGTGTGTGGATGTTTGCAGAGTTGCCCTGCTTGCACATAATGGCATTGTGTGCCCTAGGGAGTAGTGCAACATGTAACAAACCAGAATTAACAGACGAAAAAGAAGAAAAAGCTTAACTATAGTAGGGAGAATGGAAGTAAAGGACCAGATGTGAAAAAGAGATGTGTACTTGAGGATAATTTGTGGCAGCTTTACCCTTACTTATGTCTTGCACAGCCTTATTTCCTTAACAAAAAAGGTAAATGCATACATTTTTTCATTTGTGGTCAGAAATAAAAGAAAGATAGCACAAAATGACATGACTTCTACTTAATAATTAGCATTCCTCTTTCTTTTTTTTTTTGGTCCTTTTTTTTTTTTTTTTTTTTTTTTTTTTTTTTTTTTTTTTTTTTTTTTTTTTTTTTTTTTTTTTTTTTTTTTTTTTTTTTTTTTTTGAGAATGATGAGAGCATGGACCGTCCTATTGCTTCCTTTTGGCTCACAAATTTGTGTTAATGTTCACCAAAATGAATCTGACACAAAACAAAAATAGTCCCTGCCAGAAGCAAATTCCTTTTTTTTTTGGTAATACATTGTCTTTCCTCATTCCAGTTAACTGTTTTTTTCACCAGGCAAATATTATTCACATTTGGGTTGAACTCCTTGTAGCTTTTGAGAAATCAATCTGTCTGTTTCTTGCATTCATTAAAAAGAAAAACTCAGTGTTTGAATGACTTATTTAACATAATCATTAGGAAATATTGCTGGTAGGAAGAGACAGGAATAACTGCTGGAGTAGTAAAGAATAAACATTTATATGAATCAAATTCATATGAGATTTTAGAGGTATACAGCTCAAGGGCCACCCTGACAGCCTCTTTGTACTGGATAAGCAGGTGGTCGTCTCTGTCCCTTGTTCACAGCTCCCGCTCTCTCACACAAATCCCACCAGTTTAATTATGACCAGCTTAATTATGCTCATGCGGCTCCACATTTATTAGAAACTGATGTGCCCAAAAATTAACAGGGGGAAAAAAATCAACACTGCGCACTCTACATTGTCAAAGGAAGGAAATTGTGGAGATGGTAATGACCTATTAATAATCCATTTGCATTAATAGCTTAGATACATAGTGCATAGTACCTTGTAATAGGATTCCAACAAGTCTGTGCTTGTTAAAAGGCCATTTCTTCATCTTATATTAGCGATTAGTTTGATATGACTGAATCCAAAAAGGCTTGTCTAAGAATGCATACACTAAAAACGACTGTAAATTTACAGCATTTATTTTACGGCAAAATACCGTTGTATTATTTTTACAATTACAATTACAGCAGTGCATTGGTTTACAGTGAAATAACAGAAAACACAATGCATAGTGGGATATCTAACATTTTAGGCTGTTTAGGCTGTCATCGTCTGCAAATAGTGAATTGTTTTGTGCCCTTTATTTTAGCGACTGTTTTACGTGAACACAAACCCTCTTTGAGTTTAAGTCTATATGCTAGTAAAAACTTCAGTTTAGTACAGTACTGAAATTCGTCTTTTAGCATGAGTTAATGTACAGGTGTTGGTGGTTGACTCAAGTGGTGGCTCAGTTGTTAAGGCACTGTACTACAGATTACAAGGTCATGAGTTCACGTCCTCCAAGCTGCTATGGTTGGGTCCTTGAGCAAGACCCTTAATCTTCAACTGCTCATTTCTATGTTGCTTTGGATAAGAGCATCAGCCAAATGAGCAATTGTAGTGGATTATATTTTAATACTGCATATTTTAGTTCATACTGTAATCATATTTACACGTATTTACGGTAATTGCACTCAGCTCCCAGTAAATTACTATAAATTAATTTGGGAAAATTACAATATATTACTGAAACATATAGTGATGCCAGTAAAAGGTACAGTAATTATTTGTACGTACGTTACTATAAAACATTTGACAGTGAATTGTTACAATGTAGACGTTAATGTCACTAACACCCTGATCTCCCAGAATCCACGTACCCCGTAATCAACACATCTGTAATAACGGCCTTGCACACGCTCTCCTACAACCTCTCCAGTTCACCGGGATTCTCCCGTCTCTCACCTGTTACACATGTCATCTCTCAGTATAAAGAAACTTTAGTTCTCTCGCTTCATTGCTTGTTTGTGACACTTGGTCTCTCATTAGTAAGCCTTGCTTTTTTGCATTCTGGTCTTATTACATGTGTATGATTGTCCCTCTTGCCCTTTGGTATTTGTGCTCTGGTTACTACTTTTCCCTAGTCATTTGCTCTCTGCTTGTTATATGGTTTTTGACCTTTTTGCCTGTTTTTGCCTGTTTTTCTGACTTTGCCCTCGCCAGCCCTTTTGTCTCATGCAAATTTTGCTAATAAATCATGGTGTTTATATTAACCTGCAGTCATTTCCTCTAGTCTCGTAAAAGCATGACAATTAACTTCTAAGGTTGAAAAAATCAGTGTGGGACTGTGCTACAGTAAAAAGAGCTTTTTTTTTAAACTGCAATAGATGACCATGAGGTGAGTGTCTTAACCGGAGTTATAGTCTTGATCTTGTGGTCTTGGTCTGAAATTTTAAAACCGAGGACTTGCCTTGTCCTTTTTTCCCCAGCAGGGTGTGTAAGGAAAGGATTCACTTATGTTTTACTTGTTTAAAGCAAAACTGTATGTCTGGTTTTGAATATAACCCACTGGTACAGAGGCTGTGTGCCCTGGGATGGGGCACATAAGACTTTGAGATAGCTTCAGATATCTTGACATCATCCCAGTGTGCCTCTATACGTAAACTATACTTATACTCAATGCAACTTTCCTCCTGACTCAATACTGTTCCTCTACCTTTACCTGTTTCTGCTTGCCTTACATTAGCACAATAGAGTAATCTATCTGTCCATTGTAGTGATGGGAATTTCTCCCTCACTATGTAGGCAATAGAACTCACTTTACCTGGATGTGGATCCATTAAAAAGTCCTGCCATTCTGTGCAATAAAAACAACTGAGAGGATTATTGTTTTCAGTAATGGTGCACAGTGACATTCTGAATTCAGTGGAATATTTCGAGCTGTAGATCACTTCTCTCAGAAGTGTTGCAGAGAGGCAATTACTGAGAAACTACAGTGAACTTTTGAACAGTACCATATGTTCCTAGAGATAGGATTCACATCCTGAACCCAATGTCAACCATTGTTCACAGTTGTTCACAAAGGAATCTGCAGTGCAGAGACTTTTTACTCCCTTTAACGTCTATAAATCCCTCAGTCTCAAAAGTCTGTGAGACTGTGTGTATGTGACAAACCTATGTTTCCAAAGGACTCTCTCATGAAGCATTTTATTAAGTGCCTCATAATTTACATGCC
Organism: Pangasius djambal; assembly: GCA_022985145.1. Taxonomy (NCBI): domain Eukaryota; kingdom Metazoa; phylum Chordata; class Actinopteri; order Siluriformes; family Pangasiidae; genus Pangasius; species Pangasius djambal. The sequence continues at coordinate 10,782,060 of CM040988.1, read as the reverse complement.
TTCTCAACCCTAGCACAGAAGCACATGACCTCATCATTAAACACATCTGCTAACATACTCCCTGGGCCACAACCACTCATTAACGTAATTATTGTGGTTCTGCATCATTACTGTCACTCACGCTTCTGATGGAGCAGTCTGCTGCTGTCAGTGGGAAACAAGAATGGCCATAACCTTGGCAACCCTCTGGACTGCAGTCCATCTAAACATTCGGCAGTGTAAATCGATAGTTTATATATAGTCACAGTTAAACACAAAAATCTAATACTAATCATACTGATATAGCTCAAGCTACAGTTTTTAAAAATGGATTGCTTTTGAAAACATTCTTTATCCTGAAGGTAGTCTGAGGCATGTGGAAAAATGGAAAAAATATTACACAACTCTTAAATTAAGCAAAAATACATTTTCCCAGATCTGGGACACCACTTCTGGGTGCACACACCACTATGCCAGTCTCCCGGGGGATATGCCCTGTCTCAACAACACATCCGCTGCAGCACTGGCAAATAAGTTGCTCTCACTGAGGCTAACTGTGGGTGGTTCCATCTGGGGAGTTCTTGTGCAAGGTGGAGAGTACCATCTGACCTTATGCCACATGGTGATTTATATATTCAATTTCTTCCCGAGTGGCTCAACAGAAAAGCTTTTGCCCAATCATCTGGAGATCGTCAGTTCAAATCTCAATGATGCCACAGCCATCTGTCACCAATAACCCAAGAACTGGCTGAAACCAGTTCTTGGTGGTATACTCCATCTCCCCATCAGTTACAGCGACACTAGCTCACACTGATTGGACACAATCAATGGGAGCTCATGCATGTAGAAGTGGGCAGATAGTACTTTCCTGCGAGTGTTCAAACCTCCTGTCCTTGGTTTAAGCATGTGTTAGCATCCTGTTGGAAGCTGTTATCTGATATGGGAGAGATGCCTCATGGGTGGGAAAAGGGAGTTTTGGTGCTAGATATTGGATCCTAGACATCCAATCCTAGTTGATGCGTTCTGCTCTCCGCACAACCCCCAGTGAGGGAGGCAGGTGACTATCTCTCTCATCATCATTACCTTTCATGAGAAAAGCCTTGTGCCTCCATTCACTAAGACAAAAACATGTCATGGATGTTTATGATTAGCAGGCAGTATAAGCAGCAACACCTGGTTCAAATTTGCCAGGCACACGTGTTGATATCAGCATCACTACACAGTCAGCACATGGGAACCAGAGATGGCCAATGCTGGCAGCAGACTCATAGCTAGTGTTCATCTTCCAGGGAGCTTAAAGATTTTTTTGCATGAGTACGAATCCTGCAGCGTGACTTGTTAGTCACTCAGAGCTCAAGCTGCATATACTGGAAACAAGCTAACTCTGTCGCTAACCAGTCTCATTCGATTTATATGAGATTTATATACAATTTGTTTATATGTGATCATATATATATATATATATATATATATATATATATATATATATATATATATATATATATATATATATATATAAAGCCTTTCAATTAACAAAATGCTTATATGATAAAACAGCAGCATATTCAGCACTTAGCAACTGCCTTGACTATAGGAATACAGTTTGCACATTAACTCCTGGTTTAGTAACATTGGAATTACTTTCTCTGAGTTTGAAAAATCTAAATAGCCTTAAAACAAAGCAGTTATCTGATAACCTAAAAAAAAATATGGCAACATTATTATCCCCCACAACCACCCCCTCCTATAATTCCATAGGGGCCAATTATAATCTCTTTGTATTTTCTTCTTCTACACAGACAGGCCACATTCTTTCTTGCTTTTTAAAGATAGGTTTACGAGTTTCATTTGTACATAACTATATTGAAAATCACAGCCAATAGTGTAGTACACGAGTCAACATATTGGCATCGCTAGCATCTTCACAAAACATATCCTGGCTTATACATCAAATCTTTTGCATAAGTATTTTGTTTGAATCACAGTAAGTGATGTGTACAAGACAATACAAAGTGTGTACTAGGCAGCACTGGATGTTGGAAAGTATTTGTTGCTTTTATGTCAAAACGGAAGCCTTCTGAAGTCGAGGCATGCTGATCTGATTGTAGTTTTTGTGTTCAGGCTGGCTTCATACTGCGTTCATGCTACATTCCTGAAAGCTCTTTGGTGGATTAGAGGCACGAGAACTAACTCTTTTTGTTGTACAGTCTCAAAGGAAACAGGTGGAGACTAGGAGCATTACTCCACTGGTTTATATGAGCTCTCCTCACTGCACTCTGTGTCAGGGGGAGAGTAATAAATAACTGATTGTAGGACCTCAGAGGTTTAGGGCTGGGCTGTCATCAATGTGAATGACAGGCACTGGACCCTGAAGAACCACACTACTCTATTAGCACAGCCAGTAATTTTATCTAATTCTAGCCACAGATAGCTCGTAATATTCACAAACTACTTCATAGTCTAGAGACAGAGCATTACTTGCAGGAACACTGACAATCTGAAAAGTGGATGAACGGCTCCTCCCAACATTTTACACAACATTTTACATCTCTTTCCAAGAATGACTAACTAATCTGGTCCTCCAGATAGGTTACAATAGTCTGCTAAGAAGCTATTTGCATGCAATTACTGCACTTATGAATGAACATTTGAAACAACTTAAAAATGTTTATATATATATATAAATGTATATATATATATATATATATATATATATATATGTCTGTGTGTGTGTGTGTGTGTGTGTGTGTGTGTGTATATTATTTTCATCATAAATCGGTGTGGGACTTAATGTTAGAGAAAATAGGCAATGCTACCTGTAAGGAATACATTTGAAACCAGCTCCAGAAACCTCTGGGACAGCCTACACGAGGCAAGACATCTCTGAGGAATGGCTGAAATATATTAAGTTATTAAAACCTGACAGAGAAAATGCTACTGAAACATTTTTTTTAAAGCCAGGTGTCCCTGATGTGCATGTACCCAGTGTACACAATAATTGATTGCATATGTACACTCTGTATTGTGTCTTTTAGCTTTAATAATTAATATTTTAGCACCATGTTTGGGTTTGGTCATTTACTTATATGAATAAACTTAGGGACATGTGAGATCACTTGGACTGGAACAAAATATACTCTAAATAACTTTACTTATAGGCCAAAAAAGCTACATAAATAATGATGGATTAGTGAGAGAGTAAGATTTCAGACTTTTCAGACCATACAATCATAAAATGAAATGAATGAGGAGGGGTGGTTTAGCTTCATTAATGGCTCTTTTAGTGTTATGATGCAGATGATCAGTAAAGTTAATTTTGCAGAAATAATGATCCAGCCTCAGTGTGGGCCATCATCTGTTTAGACAGAATATCAAGTCAGCTCCAGGGTCCCTGGTTCAATTCTGAGCTCTGGTTACTGACTGTGTGATGTTTCGCATGTTGAACCTGTGTCTGCATGGGTTTCCTTAAGGTTCTTCAGTTTCCTTCCACATCCCATGCCAGTATGTGGACTGGCTATGCTAAATTTCCCCTAGGTGCAAACGTGCGTGTGTGTGTGTGTGTGTGTGTGTGTGTGTGTGTGTGTGTGTGTGTGTGTGTGTATGGTGCCATGCGATAGACTGGCATCCCCGTTTAGCATCCAGTGTTCCTGGGATAGGCTTCGGATGAAAATCAATGAATCAAAACAAGCCACATCTGTTCCAGGGATGAATATGTAAGTCAAGGAGAAAGGGAGGCCAACATCTGAACCTGATCTGATCCTAAAAATAAGGGACTGAAAAGATCAGAGTAGTAAATCACAATTTGAAACCATTTAGAAATGCTCTAGTGTTCAATAGATTTCTCTCACCAATAGAGCTGATACAGCTTATTTCAATTAATTTCTCGTTGCCCATTTTCTTGAAGGCATAAAGTTATTGTTATGTCTGCTCTGCTAGTCAGGAAGATTATACCAAACTGAAGCAGCCAGGGTCATTTCTGATAAGTCATGGCTCCAGAATGAGGGATCAGGATTCATTAGCTTGCAGATCTCCCTGACAATGTGCTTGTGTGGAAGGAAATTAATTATTCAGGTGGTTAGAAGAAGTGTATCGACATGTAATCAAATCTGTCTCCTCCTTCATGCTTACCTATTAAAAACGTTCACACGTTATCCTACTGAACAAGGTGACCCTAAAGGAAGACAATTGAATTTCTGCTCATCTGTCTTGCACATGCTTGAAATCATTAACAAAGAGAAGAAAAACCAAAGGTCCAAAATATGTTTTGAATAAGTTAATATAAGTAATAAGTTATATAAGTTAAGCAGCAGGTTCTCATTGGCTATATCTGGTCATATCTGGAACCTAAAGCTTCATAAAACTATGGTGTGTGCAGTTTGGTGGAGAAAACATGGGTTCATTTTATCATTTAATGACACATAATTTCATTTCCTCCCCTCTGGATTACTACAAATATACCTGCTGTTTTTCGTAGAGATACCGTAAGACTTGGCTCCAGCCGGTTTACGTAAAAGACAATATTTCATCAAGTAAAGATATATTGCTTAAGCTTAATAACCTCTATACTGTTTTCTGTCACATTTAGGACTGATTTTTTGCATTAAGTTATATAGCAGAGCAGCTACAAACTTCAAGTGCTTCATAAAATACTTCATAAAAAGCAAAAACAACACCAAATTCTGCATTCTTGTATTCTTGTTTTTGAGAACCTGCCCAGTCTGCAGCTACTTTCTCTGTCAGTTCACATCTAGAAGTGTTACATTTATTCATACAGTTCATTAGTTGTTGTTTTTTCTTGCTTCAGTATATTCTATACATAGATTATACTCTAATTAAGGGATTTATTCAGTGAAATGCATGTATCTGTGTGGCACTGGAACAGGAAACTGTCACTGTTGCCCTGACTACACTAGACACAGATATGTTCACAGCTCACATTACCATGTAGGGATGCAAAACATATTTTGAAAAATATATCAAGCCCTAATATACTATGTTAAAAAAAAGTGGCTTGACACCTGGGAAAAGCTAATTACTGACAAGAGTTACGGAAGACTGTGTGTTTTAAATGTGAAAACTAGCACTTCTTGTACCTTTTGCATATTTATCTTAATAAATTATCAATCTGGGCATTTTTACCTAGGGTGCAAAGTACACGGCAGTGTTTATTCAAATTACTTTTTCAGTGTGATTTACTAAGCCTGAAAGTCACTTTGGAAAGATTAGTACACATGAAGGGCAGGTATTAAGTTTGCATAAGCCTTTTTCTGCCTTTTGACAAAAATAAATAACTTATTTTATGAAAAATTCTCAAATTCATGTCTCATTACATAATGTGAAAGTTTTACAAAGTAATGACAATATTACCACAATAAAGTTGGTTTCATATTATTTATATACTGTACATGATCACCTCCAATGCCAACATCATCCAAAGGACACACACCCATGCCTACACAATTATACTGCATATCATACAGTAGATTGTATCTGAAACATTGTCTCATTGCAAGTTTTTCATTTCAGTTTACTCTTCCCTTTGAGAGCCAGACTTTTCATGACTATCGAGAAAGTTATTACATTAGAACTCATTTTAATTAATGTTTCCTCACACAACATTACACATCACATCATTTATGTAATTATTCTCTGCCCATTTGCTGCATGCTCGGTTTATTATATTGTATAAATTAACCTCTTTATTTGGGATCTTAGTAAACCAGGGGGTAAATGTTTTGCGGTAAGTGTCCTCACAAACCTCAAATGGTCCTGATGACTGTTTCTCTGGGTGCTTAGATGAATCATGTAAATAATATTTTGTAAAAATCACCATGAGTGAGTTTTAACCATGTTACCTCAGTGGGTTGAACAGGGTTTTTGATATATTGGAACAATAAGGAACAATATAATTGCAATTCCCAATCTTGTGGCCCTGTTCAGTACCTACAGTTTATTGATTTGTATTGTGCAATGAAGAAGCAGTGCTTTAATGACTCAATTACTACCATATAGATTGAGTTAGGCTCGTTTCAGTTAAATTTTCTTTGTACAGCACTTTTAACAATAGATATTATCCCAAAGCAGCGTTATAGAAATCCAGATATAGTTTGGTATAGAACAGGGAAATCAGTGAAATGTAAAGTTGAGAGTGTCTGCTCTAGTACACACCATGCATGGCAAACATTTGTGTTTAACTCCCACACACTTCATTTAGGTCAACATGTTAACACTGCTGCTTTAAATATGCATTATATAGAGAGGAAAAACACTGCCATTTAAGGTCAATAGTAATCAAAGCTGACGTGGGTGGAAACAGAGGGAAAAAGCAGTGTGAATGAGAAAAGAGATAAGATGCTTAGACATATAAAATGCTACAACACTCACATCCATCATTTGATCAGTGGCTTTTTCTGCCCATAAATGGCATAAAGCACAGAATAAAAGGGTCACAACAGCCCTTTGACTAGGTTTAATATCTTATCATAAACTATTTTCTCAGTATAAATAGACAAAGTAACCCAGTGGAAACAATGAAGCAGCAACCAACATGGTATTGTTAATTACATTAAATATTAATTCCTTCTGTCACCACTTTATCAGGTTGCAGTGGACCTGGTGCCTATCCCAGAAACACCCAGTGCGGGGTGTGCATACACCCTTTATGGGACACCAGTTCATTTCATGGCATGTTTCTTGGAGGTGGAAGGAACACGGAGGAAACCCCTGTGGACACAGAGAGAACATCTGAAACACAAACAGTAACCCAAACCCAGGATCGAACCAAGGACCCTATAGCTGTAATACGGCAATGCTACCTGCTGCAAAATATGTACAGAAGCCCAGAAAGGCCATGCGTTATTTCTTTTTTTTTCTTGTGATCTCAAGATAGCAAAAGTTGTTTTCTTGAGATCGCATCTGTCGAAATGCATTATTGGGCATACCCACTATCTTTCTAGCCTTATGTTTGTCAGTGCTAGTGTCAGTCAGAAGTTAGTTAGTGACTCTAATCTGCAGCTATAACTGTAGTGAGTACTATAGTGATCCAGAACAGCTGCTCAGTTTCATTGCCAGTCAATTTGAGGCACTGGGTTGTCTTCATGGTTAGATAGATAGACAGATAGATAAATGTCCTTTATTGATCCCGAAGGGGAAGTTTGGGAAAATATAGTCAAACTCCACACAGTCAACCAAGCTCAGGATCAAACCCATGACCTTATGGATGTAAAACCATTACACTACCACTGCACCAAATCATTTCCTTCCATTTTCTAAAGTATAGCATGTACAACCAATAATGCAATTTAACATAAAAAAAATCATTTGTGATCTTCAGAAAACAACTTTTGTTATCTTGAGATCACACACACAGAAAAAAAGAAATAACACATGGCCTTTCTGGTACATTTGTGCCACCACTGCATGAAATATGAACAGCCAATGTCAAACACCATCAAATCTCTGAAAGTATACTATGTTTAAAATACCTCTTTAATTTTCATTTAACGTTGGCTGATTTAAATTCAGTTTGTTTTCAGGCAGTTTTAATTGCAATTTAGATAATAAAAGCTAATAATTCAAGCAACCTCATTATTACCAAATAAACAAATTTGCCCACAGAACTGATTTTTATATTTCTGTGAAAACTGAAAATATTTTCAAATTAATGATAAAGTGTAGATAAAGCTGATTTTATTACAGTAAAATCCATATTCATTCATTCATTCATTCATTCATCTTCAATAACCACTTTATCCTGGTCACATTAACAACAGGGCTTCATGTGGCATTTTTACCAATGCACAAGTTTTTCTACTACATCTTTTTATTTGTAAAACATACATGTATGAACAAATGTATGAACAAATTAACAGATACAGTAATGGTAATGCATTAGCAAATAGTGCATTAGTAAACGTGCCACATGAAGCCATTGTGTTAATGCGTATTACATCTTCATGGGACAGAAGCAGCAGGCAGAAGCATAGACAGTTTGAAAGTGTGCATGCCCAGATCAGATCCTGAGAAACAGCCACCAGACCCACTTACTGCATAAACTAATCCCAGACACAATTCCCACAAACCCTAATGTAATCCACAACCTGTCTATACAATGTACTGCGTAATATACAAAAAACCCCAGATCATTTCAGCTTTCACTTTACCGAAACCCCTTTAAACTTCTGCTTTTTGCCTGATAGTCTTATCAGAGTATTCAGTCATCTCATAGGATGAGACAGACTCACCTTATAGAGCTATAGCACAAGCAGAGAAAGAAAAAAAAATCTGTAATGCTCTGATTATCTTCTCTGCTGGATAACATGTTGCCATCAGAGAGCCACTTCACTATTCTCAGATTTAACGCCAGCAGAAATAGAGACTCCTTTGTACATAATCTTGAATCTGATTGTGGATTTCAAGTCCTAGAAGCAGCTGAGGGTTGGCAGGTGTATATAGTGTGTATATATATATCAGATCTCAATGGGGAAAAATATCATTCTGGATATCTATACTGATATGAACTGGGTAATGTGTTAGGAACGAAAGGATGCCACATCGTTTGATGGAAATGAAAATGATCAACCTGCAGAGGGCTGAATTCAAAGACACCCCGAAAATCAAAGTGAAAAAATGATGCGGCAGCCTAGTCCATTTTGCTGAAATTTCATTACAGCAACTCAAAATGGTGCTCAGTAGTTTGTACGGCCCCAACGTGCTTGTATGCATGCCTGACAACATCGGGGCATGCTCCTAATGAAACGATGGATGGTGTCCTGGGGTAGCCTCCCCAGACCATCACTGACCAACCACCAAACCGGTCATGCTGAACGATGTTACAGGCAGCATAACGTTCCCCACGACTTCTCAAGACCCTTTCACGTCTGTCACATGTGCTCAGGGTAAACCTGCTCTCATCTGTGAAAAGCACAGGGCGCCAGTGGTGGACCTGCCAATTCTGGTGTTCAGTGGCCAATCGAGCTCACCGGTGCTGGGCAGTGAGCATTTTGTAGGGCTCTGACAGCTCTCATCCTGTTCCTCCTTGCACAAAGGAGCAGATACCGGTCCTGCTGATGGGTTAAGGACCTTCTACGGCCCTGTCCAGCTCTCCTGGAGTAACTGCCTGTCTCCTGGAATCTCCTCCATGCTCTTGAGACTGTGCTGGGAGACACAAGAAACCTTCTGGAAATGGCACGTATTGATGTGCCATCCTGGAGGAGTTGGACTGCCTGTGCAACCTCTGTAGGGTCCAGGTATCGCCTCATGCTACCAGTAGTGACACTGACCCTAGCCAAATGCAAAACTAGTGAAAAACAGTCAGAAAAGATGAGTAGGGGAAAAAATGTTTTGGGGGTCGTCTCATTGTTGCCCATCTAGTGCACCTGTTGTTAATTTCATTAACACCAAAGCAGCTGAAACTGATTAACAACCCCCTCTGCTACTTAACTGACCAGATCAATATCCCAGGAGTTTAATTGACTTGATGCTATATATATGTACTTAAAGCTCATGACAATACTCAGAGTTCCTATAATTCTAGAATTATTTCAGTACTGAAGCACCTTTTGATTTGTTGAATCTCTCTACACTGGTGAAAATGTTTCCGGTGAAGTAAGCAAAATCTTTGTATCTCATAACATTTGAGATGTCAGTGAACTCTGGAGCATTGTTGCTGATTATTATTTGTCGAACAGACAGCCAGGCCCTAAGCTCACTTCTCTCTCCTCTCGAATCCAGTCCATCAATCCTGCCTTGTTTGTATTTAACCTTTAAGGATACCTGATGGGAGGGGCGATGTAGCGCTTTCATTGTCATGTGAATTATTGAGAGGCCTTAATCTTTAATGTGCTTGCCTCCTGATGCAGGCTGCTCTTTAGAGGAGCTCCCATCTGTCAAATCTTGGAGGCTACTGCCAAAAGTGCAGGTGTGGAGGACAGATGGGGTGTCCAGCGGAGCGCCAAGCGCCAGACTATGGATGGATTCGCGAAGAGTCATTAACGCAATATAGCGGGGGGCAAAACAATGCCCGCATCAACATTCCTATGTAGTCTGTTTAAATATAAGACTGAGGCTGGAATTTCCATTCTCATAGACCATGTTCTGTGCCAAGTTTCTAAAGAACATGACAAGTAATCATTCCTGCTACCTCTCTAAATTTTAGATAAACATCAGATGATTGTTTTGTGAAGTTACTGTTCATGAGATACCTCTTTTATAGAGGCATGTTGCTCAATTTCTTTTCAGCACAGTATGACCGGAAAATGTAATTACTGCTGCAATATTAGTTATTCTCACCTGAGCAGCTCTACCCAGCATGCTTGTTGGAGCACATGAGGAGGACGGGTGGTAATTGGACATTTGGTATCAAAATTGCAAGTCATTATACATGGAGCTCGGCAAAGCCTTTGGATGATTGCTGTGAGATTAATAAAGGCATGAAAGCCTTCCCTGTTAAGCTGGGCAGGATCTCTCTCTGAGAGGTACACACAGTTGATTACCACCACCCCCCTCCCCACACATACACACACCCAGGAAGAAGAAGAGGGAAAATGACAGAAAAAATGAGGAAAATGGTTCTCTTATCCAACAGCCACGTTAGCAGCCTGTGAAATTGTATTACCTAACTGCTAACCTGCCACAGTTCATTAGTTCACAGAAACAAAAGGGATTTGTCTGCGTACAAAGTAATTCTCTTTTTTCTAGCACCTCCGCAAAATGAGAAACAAACTTGGCAATGTAGAGAGAGCTCAATAACCTTTTTCCTGATCTGTCACATATCTCTGTCAAAGGACTATTAGCAGGGAATATCATCGTAGCCCTACTCCAGTGTAATTATGTGTCAGCCTATTGACAGCAGTTGTCATTTTCAGGCTAACATAAGCATATTATGCTGACAAGTGATAACAAGAAGTATTTTCCCCTTCGTTGCACAGAGAGGCTCTCGTAATGGAAAGTAATGATTGAGAGCTCCTTCCTCCCAGACGCCTAATCGTGCTCACCAATCTAATCAGCAAGTGTACACTTATAAGCAGGTTTTGTTTCAAGTTCTGGCAAAGTGCCAGTCTCTTTCTCTCTCTGTCTTATACATACACACACACACACACACACACACACACTGATTGGGCAGCTGCTGCATGGTAGCACTTACCTTGGTAGAGTAAGAGGAAGGAGCCGTGGCAGGGCTGCCGGCTGCGGAAGTGGACGGAGATCTGGTTGCTGTAGCTGCGCACCACCAAGCCCTTTATCAGGATTGACTCGTTAGCCAGCACTGATGCCTCATGGCCTCCCAGATCCTCAAACCTCACAGAGTCCCCTTCAACCAAACTCACATTCATCACCTAAATGCAAGAGAGATAAAGAGAGGTTGTGGATTTGACACACTTTAGCATATCAAATCTGAACTGTTGTAGCTGTTTAGACTGTAATCAAATAAAAACGTATTGACCTTAATTAACTAGATGTAGAAATTCTGGAGAAAAAAAATCAGCATCTCTGTCACCTTCGCAAGAACAACATGTGCACTTGTGTGTTTTGATTTTGTTCTAGTCCTATCTCCACCCTATCCTGTCATTGTTTTGTTCCTCGATTGTCTATGTGCACTCTGTTGTGTCATTGTTTGTTGCAAAGTCTTATCATGCTTTTTTTATCATTATTCCCAAGCCTAGTTTTTTCTGTACTGTGGCATTGTACTGCCAGGTTTTGACCACTGCCTTGTGTAATTTTCTCTGCCTGTTTTCTGACACTTGTTATGGACACTGAGTGCAATTCCTGGATTGCCTACAATAAATAACACTATGTTCTAGTGAGCATGCTTATCTTCTATATTGTTTACTTAGTATAAGTTAGTTACTTAGTATCAATTACTTATACTGTCTATTCATGAATCAGGAACACATTTTTCTTGCCCCTATATTCTTTTATTCTCATATGTCTTTTTCCCATCAGCATCATGAATTCAGACAACTGCCGATTATTGTTGGGAACAAATTTTTTACAGTGTGTATATACTTATGTATGTGTGTGTAATACAGTTTCTTTCTATTGACAACTCATTAATTATGATCAATAACACAATCATTTCTTGTATGCACTCTGATAGATCTGCAATGTTTTTGTTTACAGTTGCTGTTTTTACGGCTGGTAAAAATATTTTACCTCCATCACCACTGGTCATAGTGCATCCCCAGCTAGAGCCAAGAAGTGCACTCCTAATTCTTATATTTGTCATTTAACATTTTACGCTGAGTAACACTAGTAAGTGTTCTGCAGTGAATAGAAATAATCTGCTTCAAAAAACATTTCGAAAGATCTCTTTTGTATTTTTCAAGCCTCTAAAATATAGAGGCTGCATTAAGCTCCATTTTGTTGTTTGCTGCTAATTGAAGCCATTACTTTTATGAATACGCAAATATGCCATGATCATAAGTCTCCCATTGGCTGAGAGCATAAACTGTTAATGTGCCATTTTTACATGACATTTTAAAGATCCCAAAGACCTTTTATAAATTAGCAGTGGCTAGTTTTGCATGAAAATTTCCCTGCCCTTTCTCCTGCAGTGTCTCTCCATCTGTCCTCCATTTTATAGTACTTTTAAATACCTTTTTTTACTGTCTATTATAATATGCAGTATAAATTTGGGGTTTAACATCTGTGCCTTAGTAGTTCTAAACTTGGGGTTCCTTTGCATGGTTTTAGACATTAGCTACAGGTTTAGTAATCTGCACCTTAATTTCTGACTCATCACAAGCATATTGAGACTACCTCGAGCCAGACTGTGTACTTTAGCACACGGCAAACCCATATATTGCTCTCCCACACATCATTATAGCAGACAACCCAGACAACGCCTTCAGCGGGTTCAGTTTACTTTTACAGCGCCATGGACTGAGACAGAGTGTCAGTGGCATGTTTGTTGCATTCCTGTTGCATCTTTATCCACTGTTGGGCCACATCTCTGCCAAACCTGCCCATTAATTACCCAGGAAAACCGAGCAAGTGACAATCACCTGTCTGCCAGAGCCAGCGTGTGCATTCCCACTCAGGTCTCGCTGTCTTTCCCTGTCTTCACTTTCACACAGTAAACAACCTTGTGACTCAGTGTCCCAGCTGGGGGAGTTGTGACATTGTGGTGTGCAGCACAACAACTGCAGCAAGTGTGTATCCTTGAGGTTAAGTCTACCAAACAAACATGGCCAGATGAATTCAACTGTGTGACTGAAACATTGCAGAGCTTATATAAGCTGGCCAAGAAGGCCTTGCATGTGCCTCTGCTCTCCGAATGTAATGAGAATCAGATTCAGCTTAATGGAAATGACCCAGAGAGCGAGTCAAACCTCATACTGATACTGTGACAGGTTAATGAAGCCTGACACATACTAGCACATGCATCACTCTCGGGTTAGAGATGTTTAATTATTTCAGACAGGAATACACCTCTGCTGCACCTTTGCCACAGAATCTACATTCAGATCTGCTTCAAATTTAGCATTAATATCAGAAAGATTACATGCTAAACTGGCACAAGGTCTGAGTAAACAGCTTAATATACAGTAATTAGAGGTTTATTATGGTTAATCTAAGCAAAAGAGAGCAGGATGTCAGGTTCTTTAACATCAACAGGTACTCAAGAATTTATTCACACTTAATAAAGTCTTAGTGTGTCTATAAAATGTGTGCATTACAAAGTAATCACATTACACTAAAAGCCCTGGCATAGTAAAATGCATCCAAAATACCACATGCTGTAATCCAATTTGAGTTGGCATTTGGCCCAACTGCTTTCCCCACATGCATAATCCATTGTATAAACACGACTTGTCAGACAGACACAGATGCTGGCATGCAAACATGTCGTTAGGAAGGCATGCCAGGTCAACGCTGATGAAAACGTCCATTTCCTTTAGTGCCAAGCACAGCTAACAGGATTAGAAGGAGGGAAATCTAATCACAAATCTGTCATTCCTGCTCGTACAGTCTGTCCACAAGGAATCAGACAGCATGAAGTGTAGGAGCGGAATGGAAAGTAATTGATGTATGGCACTGCTTATATTCAGGGGCTTTTTCAGGGGCTTCTCTGATTTGTCATGCTGACTTTATAATTAATCAATATTAAAATGTCATCTCACAGATGCCCCAGAACAGGCTTGAAATAATACAAAAGCCAGACTACTTGATTTACTCGAATCATGTCAGACGTAAATAGAAGTAAACTAGTGCTCTATTATATGATTCTTTTGAAAGCATGGTACATGTACTTCTGCTCTCTTTTTTGTTTTCTACTTCCATCTGTAAAAATAAATCCATGGTGTTTCTCAACCATATATACCATGGGTTGTTAGCTGGATGCCCTTCCTGATGCAACCCTTCCCAATTTTATCCGGGCTTGAAACCAGCACTGAGAGCGCACTGTTGCACGCAACGCCAGTAGCTAGGGTCGGTTCCCTGGCCGGGAATCGAACTCAGGCTGCAGTGGCCTAACCACTAGTCCTCCAGGGACCCCAATGATATGAAACGTATTTTTGTTATATTTTGTTATGTTTGTTACTTATCCAATGCAGATTATGCCAAAATATATTCATGACTACAGCTCAGAATGCATTCAGAAAAGTGGTGTTAAGAAAACAGGAAAAAAGAAAAGAAAGAAAAGAAAAGAAAAGCCTTGCTGGGAGATGCAGTAAAGTGTTCAGAAATAAATGGACTTTTCAATTCCAAAACAGCTGCTAGTGGCTGAGATGATGGGGGAAATCAGCACTGAGAAAGCAGGTACTCTGTGACAGCCTAGCATAGAAAGCATAGTAAATGCGATTTTGGGTCCTGCATTAACACAATTTAGATGTAGAAAAATTGCTTAACAATCAGTCAAGTATACATATAGGTAAGTGACAATATGACATGTCGGTACAGAAAACATATCACCACTTTGATACTCAGAGCTCTGATATCAGTATGGTATTGAGAAGAAATGTAATCCATGCAGCCACAATATTTTCACATAATAGGAATCTACACGCACTGTCCACTTTATTAGAAACATCTATTCAACTCATCATTTATGCAATTATACACCAGTGCAATGAATAATATCTCGCAGATACAGCTCAAGAGCTTCAGTTCACGTTCGTATAAAACATCCGAATGATCTCAGTGTTCTCCTGGGATTTTCACACACCACAGTCTGTAGAGTTTACATAGAATGATGCAAAACAAAAATAAAACAAAAATATCCAGTGAGCGGCAGTTCTGCAGAAACTTCTTGTTGATTTGAGAGATCAGAGAGGAATGGCCAGACTTGTTTGAGCTAAAAGGAAGGCTAAGTTAACTCAAATACCCACTCATTACAACCATGTTGATCAGAAAAGCATCTCAGGGCCATTCTTGTCAGCCAAGAACAGGAATCAGAGGCTATAGCAGGCACAGGTTCTGAGGTGAAAAAAAAAGATGACTGTCCAGTCTCAGTGTGGTATTGCATTATATAATGTGGTTACCAATAGTTACAGTCATTATAGCTTAAATATACATAGTTTAGAAAATTAGTGCCAGGCTGACATTAATGTGTTGGTGTTATAGTGGGTTACAGGGTTATAGTTAATAACAAGAACCGGAAAACGATAGAGCCGGGAGTTGTTAAGGTTTAAATGTCTTTCATGACTATTGCCACTTTGTCATCACTGTGCCAGGTTGTGATGCTCTTGTGTCTTCCTTCTCTAGACCTAACATGGCTGCTTTTCCAAAGCTGCCATGACTATGGAGTCATAAATAAAGTGGACTGTTTTTTTCTGACTAGAGGTTCACTGAAAGAGAAGTGGTTTGTTTTCTGATTGAGGAGAAGAGTGTAGTGTGTGTTCGGCTGAGTACCAGTATCTGAGCAGTGTGATCTGAGAGAAGAATCAACAGGAGGGCTGCAGTTGCACCACTGATCACACGGAGCTCTCTGATTGGGGAAATGTTTCAGAAAGTGTTTCTGCAAGTTGTGCGAATGTACAGCAACTGTTTGGTTTGGCTACGTCTTTGTCTGTACAAGTCACATCAAATGATTCACATACAAAACACAGGCTCAATAAAATATGGTCAAATTTGAAAGACAATAAACAAGAATATACAATCACAAGATATTTTAAGACTCCCCTCTCTTTATCACATACACACGCTCCTGAATATATCAGTGCGCTGACTGCAGGGGGACAGTTAATTAATCTGGAGATGCATGCTGTGTCACATTAACATTAACACATTAGCAGAAAGCCCTGGAGCAAAGAGCGATGAGACTACAAAAAGAGCTTTGTGATCCTGACTTCCTCCCACTGGAGAGTTGACACTTACCCACTCCTTCCCCTCTCACCTCATGATAAATAAACTACAGTTGTTAAACACAAGATAATAAACCAACATGGGAAATCTACAGGGACATACATCCGGAGACAAGAGGAGAGAACAACAGAAACAGAGAAGAAAGAGCAGAGCAGTGGAGGGAGAGAGAGAGAGAGAGAGCGAGAGAGAGAGAGAGAGACAGACAGACAGAAAGGGAAAAAATAATGATAGAAGCAACAAGGGAACAAAAGTGGTCAAAGATGTCCAGCAGCAGTCTATCCAGCAGGGCTACCCTAATCAGTATTGACATGCCAAAGATAATGAGCTTATCTGGGACAGAACAAAACACCTGACCATACGAACACGCACCCAAAAAAGTCACAGCAATAAGAATAAAAAAAATGAAAACAAGTTAAATAGCTACATCAAACATATGGCAGAATAAATTCCAGTGTAAATTAGAGCAGCCAAATCAAACAGATTCCGATTTAATCACCAGTACACAGTCAATATATAAATTAGTACGAACAATCAATCTACCAGGGCACACCTGGGCAACAAGAAACACCTGTCAGTCATGCGTTCCAATATTTTTGATCACTTGAAAAATGGGTGGGTTCAAACAAAAGGTGTTCTAAGTTGATCTAGATCTAAATGTCAGGAAATTAAACCTGAAATTCTGATCTATCGTCTCATATTCATCTTTTGATCTCAAACCCAAATGTCTTAATTGTATAGCAAAAACAAAAGAACTGGCCTTCCTGTTCCAATACTTTTGAAGGGGACTATACATTATATGGCCAAAAGTATGTGGACACCTGAATATCACACCTATGTGAGCTTGTTGGAAATCTCATTCCAAAGCCATGTGCATTTATATTTGTATTTATATGGTTGTGTCCCCCCTTTGCAGCTATAACCGCCTCCACTCTTCTGCGAAGGCTTCCCAGAAGATTTTGAAGTGTGTCTGTGGGAATGTGTGCCCATTTAGCCAAAAGAGCATTTGTGAGATCAGGCACGGTTGTCAGATGAAAAGACCTGGGTCGCAATCGATGTTCCAGTTCATCCCAAAGAAGTTCAGTGGGGTTGAGGTCAGGGTGCTGTGCAGTCCACTTGAGTTCCTCCACACCAATCTCATCAAACCATGTCTTTATGGACCTCACTTTGTGCACAGGGGCATTGGAACAGGAAAGGGCCTTTCCCAAACTGTTGCCACAAAGACTGAAGTATACAATTGTTTAAAACGTCTTTGTATGTTGTAGCATTAACATTACCTTTCATTGGATCTAAAGGGCCTAGCCCAAACCCTGAAAAACAGCCCCAGACTGTTATCCATTCTCCACCATACTTTACTGTTGGCACTGTGTATTCCGGTAGGCAGTGTTCTCCTGGCATTCTCCAAACCCAGTTTTTTTTTCCATCACACTGTCAGATAGTGAAGCATGATTCATCCCTCCAGAGAACACGTTTCCACTGCTCCAGAGTCCAGTGGCGGTGTACTTTACACCACTCCAGCTGACGCATAGTGATCTTAGGTTTGTGTGTAGCTGCTTGGCCATGGAAATCCATTTCATGAAGCTCCCTACACACAGTTCTTGTGCTGATGTTGCTTCCAGAGGCAGTTTGGAACTCTGTAGTCAGTGATGCAACAAAGAATAGGTGATTTTTACGTGTTACGTGCCCTGCTCTGTGAGGTTGCGTGATCTACCACTTCATGCCTGTTGTTGCTCCAAAAAAAAAAAAAAAACTTCCATTTCACTTAGCAGGGCAGAAATTTCATGAATAAACTTGTGGCACAGGTGGCATCCTACGACAGTGCCATGTTTTAAGTCACTGAGTTCTTCAGTTCTCGACCCATTCTACTGCCACTGTTTGTCTATGGAGATATCATGGCTATGTGCTTGATTTTATGCACCTGTTAGCAGTGGCTATAGCTGAAACACCTGAACTCAATAATTAGGAGGGGTGTTCACATACTTTTGGCCATATAGTGTACTTAAATAAAGCATATAACTTTAATATGTGCATCCACTCCTGTAGTTTTTAAATACGTGAACCTGTTTTTAGGAGAATGCTAGCTAAATGCACAATTCTGTGCATGTAATATCTAATGAACATAATAGGAATTAATAGTTAATAGGAATTTCCTGTGTGACGAACACTATAAACAGATTCAAACGCTGTTATTTTACTCGTTTAATTCAAACACTGTTATTTTACTCTCTGGACAATCCTTTGGCCTTGTTTGTACTATCAACTGTGTTTCTGACCCATGCATGCTTCCAGACCTTGATTTAGGACTGCATCTGTTTGCCAAGATCTGTATCAAAGACCTCTATGACATGGATCCAAGCTCTGCCTCTGAGTCCCATATGTTCCAATCTAGGTTAACTTTAACCCCTCAAATACTCAAACCATAGGAGCACTAGAGAAAAGACAACTAAAGGTTTCTTTCTGGAAAAAATAGAGGAATTTCGTAGGTAATTATTTGCTTCTCCTGTGATCTTCATGTCTGATCTCATGCTCTTGCTTGCATCAGAGGAAAGATATCCTGTGCTTGTTTGGTCCTATGAGATTCCAGTCTTGATGCACTCCGCTATAAAGACATGTCCTTCTTAGTTAACAAAACAGCTCTGAATAATCATAAACTAAATAAAATGTGGAGGGGTTGTGTATCATTGCTTCAGTGATGACAGCTTAGTACAAAGCCACGCTGTATCAAGGACTTTATTGATCAGTTGGTTCTGTAGGTCACAGGTTCCTGAAGTAAAGATCACATGCTCACCATAAGATGACTATCGTGATCTGAACTAGAGTGGCCACCGTTTGTTCTCTGTGCCTTTTCCCAAGAGGGAATAACAAGTTAATCATGTGTTTAAGAGGCTTATTATGGTTTACTACTAAAGGTGCGGTGTGGAAGCCTGACTCTCAGTGCTTATAAGAAATGCACAGTGGGTTCTCACTGAGCTCTTGGGGAATCTTATGTAAATCTTAGTCTTGTTGTGGAAGCTGATGTCTCCCTCTCTTCCTTTATGGCATAAGAATATAAAACACCAGAGCTCGCCATGGAAGAGCTCGAACAATCTTTCTCTCTCTTTTCTTCTCTCCTCTACTCCCCACCGAACTTGGCACATCTGTTCCCTTGGCCGCACTCCACTTGAGAAATAGAGGACGAGAGAAGGAGAGGAAGGAAGGAAGGAAATCTCCTCTAATTAGAGTGTTTCGTTTCTGGACGGGGGTGGGGTGGTGGTGAGGAAGGTGGGTGAAAGTGGGCAGAACTGCGTTCACACTCCTAATTATAGCCTGTGATTAAGAGACAGAGGAAATGATGCACTGCTAGCACCTGTTCTACAGTGCACATCTGGATCATAGTCAGCGCAGATGGAGATGGATTTAGTGTGTGAGTGCCTGAGCAGGCGAGAGAGCAAGAGAGAGAAAGGGGGGGGCAGAGAAAACAAACCACCCTAACCAGCATAATGCACTGTTTCTGAGTCAGTGGAAATTTTTTTCAATCACAAACATTCAGCACAGGAATTAATGATAAGTATAAAATAACAAAGTATAAAACAAACAAATACATTAAGTACTGAAATATATTACTAAAGACATTAAGTAATTATCATTAATTAATAGCTGGACAAAATCCAGGCAACATCGCATTGAGAATTAAATAAAAGAAATACAAGTATTGACTCCCTTTTATTAGTACTTGTTGGAGCTTCCCATTGCAAAGATTTTTTATGAGGTTGAACACATTATTATTACTATTATTATTATTATTATTATTAGCGGGAGTAGTAGTAGCAGTAGCACCTTGGGCAGAAGCTTTCCAGACCCTTAAGGACAGCCATCTTCATCTTAGTCTAAATGTTTTCAGATGGCAAAATTGTAACTTTCCTTTCAATCTGCAATTTCATGTGTTTAAGCTCACAGTTAAGTTCATAATACGGGTGAACATCACAAGATTTAATAAATTTATGAATTTATTTTTTTAGGTTTAACATTTTTTTTCTATCCATTACTAAAAATGAATAGCACTTTAAGACAGGTGTGGGGTGCCACTTTCCCCCACTGAAACGTGGCTGGAAGATTTAAAAGTTTGTCATAGAGCTGATGCTACGTGTCCATTTGCACATATCGTCTGTGCCACCGGTGGGTGATTATATGACGTTTATGGATTTGGGTGGAGTGAATTAAAAGTTTTTCCCTTTATGAAAACATAACTGACACCTACATAAGCCTTTCATGACAAACGAAATAAACTTATGTAAACATTTATAACAGTTTAATTGTCAGAGACTGCATTTGACAATTTTGATGTAAACTGACAAAAAACCTGTGACAGTCAAGTGACAGATTTTTGTTAATATATATTTGTGTTAAGACTTTATTCCAGGCTGACTTAGTTTGAACATTATGTCAGACTGGCTGTGTAGTGCAGCGTAATTCAGGTATGTCTGCTATGTCACATCAATGGTGATGATATGATATGTGAGCTTAGTAATTGAGACTTGATTTGAAAAAAGAAAAAAAAAAGAAAAATAACAAAACTGCACACTTGTGTATTTTGAATTTAACACTTGCTGGAAACAACAAAACCTGCCGTATAACACTGTCACAGTGACGGTACATTATTATACCTATTATGTTATATTTAATGTTATATTATATTTTATTTGTTATTTTAAAAAATATTACGTGCTGTGTGTTATATTTATTTAGTTTATGTGTTGTTCTGTTGTTTCAGTATTAATTCTGTTATACTGTCTGCTGGGAAAGGCAGTGAAAAATCATTCTTTTTTGGGAAAGGCATTGAGCAAGTTGCACATGGAGCCTCAGTGTTGATTTGTCTGTATTGTTAATGGTAGAATGTGCAGTGCAGGGTCTGATGTATATGGAGAGAAAATATTTTTCATGCAGTTGGGCTGCGTAATATGTTTTTGCAAGAAATAACTGCCAATCATTTACTTTAGGCACAAACTTAATAATCATGGGCAGATTAAACACACCAGAAAAAAGAGCAAAGCGCAAGTGAAAAGATCTGTGCCATCGAGCAAGGCAATGCCAGGACTAGCTGACTGATATCCCACATACAACCTGCAGACAGACCCTGATATCCTTTATCTCCACCGCTTCTGTCCCTCACACATGTCACTGCAGGGAAGAGGAAAGAGGAGCTCTGTCCTGCATTCACCAAACCCTTCTGCTATTGTGCTCCAAATTACATGACAAGTTCTGCACTTGTCATTTGCATGGCTTTTCCCACAAAAGAGCTGCATGGCCTGGAGCCAGCCATGTGATAAAGAGAAGTGGCGAGATTAACTCTGCTCTCAGGCAAAGAGATTGAACAACATGTCACCCAGTACAAAGCCCCCCTCATTATTCCTTCTTCTATTTCAGCACCTGAATAATCCACATCGAGTATGTGCTGTGAATGCTGATGCTCCCTACAAGGTCATTACAGCCCTGGGCAGAGACATACAGAGAGAGCTGGAGGACACAAAAGAAATAGTTCTATTGAGTCTTTAAGGAGACTGCAGAAAAACAAACCTTCAATTAAAATATTGAGAAAACGCAAGGAACACGGTATTCTTGAATGCCTACTAAACACACCTAGTTTGGCAACGCACGAAGTACATGCATATACAGTAAAGCATACAAATACAAGTACTGCCGAACTGTGCAAGGGGTAGAATAAAAGCCTAGGGAGAGAATAGAACAAGCCTCCCCACTGTTAGGGCATTCACACACTCTTCATGGGGATGCTTATCTCATTTTAACATTCACCTCACCCCGGTCTCTTTTTTCATTACCACCAAAATCCCCAACACGGTGCTGCAGAAATTGGTTTAATGCAACATGGCTGAAAAGCATTCAGAAAATTGAAAACAAGGCCTAGACTATGATAAGAAGAATATAGATTCTCTGTAGTGTGTAAATAATTGGGTCTGGCATGCACTTGGAATAATGATTAAAAAGAGAATAAATAATATGTTCAAAGTTCAACAGGAAGCAGTATGGATTAGGACTGAGAATCGGGTTAATTCAAGATGATGACACCTACACAGACCCATCTGACACGTCACATAGTCCAACATAAACACTTATAAACCAGGCATCACCTGTTTGATTTTTCATGTCAAGATGACATGATATCTGAATCAATGATGTAGATTTTTATTAACACATGGTTCTGTTCTACTTCTTTTTGCTCTACACCACTGCATATCGGGGGCTAGGTTGTGAGGTCAAGGTCACAAGGTGATACTAATAGCATTGCTATTAGTATTCAGCAAGGAAACAAGCAAATGGTTAAAAATGCAACCTTCAGTTACACTATTTGGCCAAAAGTTTGTGGATGCCTGACCATCACACCCATATGTGGGTTATCACCAAACTGTTGCCACAAAGTTGGAAGCACACAATTGTATAGGATATCTTTCTATGCTGCAGAGTTTCAATTTACCATCACTGTAACTAAGAGCCCCAAACATGTTCTAGCATGAAACCTGTGCACCTGTGCACAAAGTGACATCAATGAAGACAAAGTTTGCCAAAGCTGTAATGGACTGCACAGAGCCGTGACCTCAATCTCTTTGAACACCTTTGGGATGAACTCGAACTCCGACTGCACCCCAGACCTCTTCACCCAACATCAGTGCCTGACCTCACTAATGCTCTTGTGGCTGAATGGGCAAATTCCCACAGCCACACTCCAAACTCTAGTGGAAAGCCTTGCAAGAAGAGTGAAGGTTATTATAACAGCAAAAGGGGACTAAATCTGGAATGGGATATATAAAAAGCACGTGGGTGTGATGGTCAGGTGGCCACATACTTTTGGCCATATAGTGTATGTCTTAGGCATACAACTGACTTTGTATCTCAGTGTTTTGGTATGTAACATAACAGGAATGATGTTAAACATTAAAAACTCCCTTTATTTTAGCCTCAGAGAAAATGTACATAACTGCCATTTTGGTGTTATGGCATCGTGTTAGGTTTTAATTTAAAAAAAAAAAAAAAAAAGCAAATTAGAACAAACTCTGTTGGCTGTTGGCAGAGTGTAACATTACCGTTGAATCAGGTTTTCTTGACAATGATATTTACCAACTGCCAAGTTCAGGAGACACTGGCAGTGATCTTTTGTTCACCTTTTTCAGATTTTTCTAATTTAAGCCTCACTTGGCAAGCTATAACACATCATCACCAGTAACTGGCTATGAAAAACCAGATGTACATGAACACCGTGCAAATCATAAAAAGTGTAAAACAACCTTATGTCAATAAAAATTGTTATATGAGGTCAAATTCAAAATTAATGAAAGCAGTCATTATGACAGCTGACGCTTACTGGAATAAGCTTTTATGAATGTATATTTGTCAGTTGTCATAAAGGGCTTATGTGCTGTAGGCATCATGTAGTCCAGTTAAAGTCACCCCTGTTAAAATGGCAGGTTTTTGTGAAGTAAACGAATGAGCTAAGACAAATCATGTCAGATCTTTTCCCACCTTTAATGTGAAATCGCAAAGTATACAAATAAAGTGATAAACAATCAGAAACTTTTTCAGGGAAAAAAATAAAAATAAAAAAAAACTTACAGTAACCTGGTTGCATAAGTGTGCACATCCCTAAACTAATACTTTGCTGAAGCACTTTTTGATTTTATTACACTACTCAGTCTATCTGTGTGGCACATCATGACTCTGCAATATTTTCCCACTCTTTCTTCCAAAAAGATTCTAGTTCCATCAAATTGCGAAGGCATCTCCTGTGCACAGCCCGCTTCAGGTCACCCCACAGATTTTTTGTTTGATTCAGGTCTGGGCTCTGGCTAGGTCACTAAAAAACACTGATATTCTTTTGGTTAAGCCATTCCTTTGTTCATTTGGATGTATGCTTTGGGTCATTGTTGTGCTGAAAGGTGAAATTCCTTTTCATCTTCAGCTTACTCGCAGACACCTGAAAATTTTGCACTAAAATGAACTGGTATTTGTATCTACACATGATTCCTTCCACTTTGATAAACATCCCAGTTCTGGCTGAAGAAAAGAGCCCTAAAGCATGATGTTGCCACCATCATGCTTCACTGTGGGGATAGTGTTCTTTTGGTGATGTGCTTTTTTTGCACCAAACATACCTTTTGGAATTGGACTCATCAGACCATAACACATTTTGCCACATAGTTTGGGGTGATTTAGTTGAGCTTCGATGTTTTTTGTGAGAAAGGGCTTCCGTCTAGCCACACTACCCAACAGCCCAGACATGTGAAGAATATGAGAGACTGCTGTCTCAGAAAGTAATCAGTACTTGTCAGATATTCCTGCAGCTCCTTTAATGTGGCTGTTGGTCTCTTGGTAGCCTCACTGGTAAGTTTTTGTCTTGTTCTTTTATACAATTCGGAGGGACATCCTGCTCTTGGTAATGTCACTGTGGTACCCCATTTTCTCTATTTGTTGATGATAGCCTTTTTATGGTGTTCCATGGTACATCTAATGTTTTGGAAATTCTTTCATACTCATCTCCTGATCGATTCCTTTCGACAAGCCAGATACTGTACAGGCTTTGTAAGCTCTTTGCGGACCACGGCTTCAGCAGACAGATGAAACCAAGAAGATGTCAAGAAAATCCTAAAGAAACAGTTGGTCTTTACCATTTTAACAGGGGTGCGTAGACTTTTTATATTCATTGTAGGTTATGCTTCTGCACTATATTCCAGTGTTAGACACAGAGCCAATAGCTAAAAGAGGACTTTCATGCTGCATATGTAGCCTGCACTGAAAAACACTGAGAACTGAACAATAAAGAGTAATGCTCTATTTAATACATTAAATACAGAAAGAAATATGAAGAGGTAGATATGGAAATATAACTTGTTTATGCAATATGGGGAGAAATTAAGTCCTTCAGTTCTATTGAATTCTGCTTCATAGACATCTAAGACATTCATAGGTGTCTTAATTGATCCTCTCAAAACTTAAATCTAGAAATGTCCCATTGCAGCTCCATATACCTTTTCCCTTCCTGTTATTCTCTTTTAGTCACCATCCCTCTCTGCTGAAAAGCACTATGGCCTAAATTCTCCCTTATGTAATGAGTCCTATGCTCTTTCTTCTCTTTTTTCCTTATGAATTCATTAATGCTTTGTGAGCAATATAGCCTGGATATGCTTTTTGAAGTGACCAGAGAACAGAGGCTGAAATCTTAGCAAAAGATGACCTCTGGAGTTAGAGGCCAGAAGAAGGGGCCAGAGGTCTCACTGCAGAAACAAATCAAAGGCAGCCAAGAGGGCTGCAGAGAGCTGATAGCTGGCCAATTCACCTCCCTCTCCCAGTGGAAAGTAAAAAAAAAAAAAAAACACACACACACACACACACACACACACACACACACGCATACACCTATAGCTGAAAGCCTTCTAAAGTGCAGCACTGCACTCTACACATCTAAAAGCCTTGCCTCAGCCACACTGGAAAACTTGAAATCCCTTCACAAAAAGGTACAACAAAAAAGAGCCAGGGAGAGGAACCTGAGAGGGAGTAATGGACTCCTCTCTCTCCTCCTCCTCTGGTGAGATGTGACCCAGACTGAGGAAAGCTCTACCCACTTGTACAGAAAGCTTTGCCAGGGCACTGGGGTACAAGAGGAGTTGGCATGGAGCAAGGCCAGGGCTCCCAGATGCATTTTGGGTTACAGAGATTAGAGCCATTCAATAAAACCAATTCAGAGTAGATGCTGAGCTGATAAGACACATACTTTCTGCCCTCTGCCAAATAAGTCTACTATCAAAGAGCAAGCAAGAGTCATTATTGCCAGTTAGCACTTTACTCACTGAGGAAAGACTAATTATACTATAATTTACACAAAATACCCTGTGCACTCAACTTGTAAATTGTTAAATGAAATTAATTTTTACGTTAATAATAATCTACATATTGTTTAACATTACACAAGAAACAAAACAAATCAGCTTTTAAATCTTTTAATAGTAATGTGCTTTAAAATCTATCTCATAATGGCCATTATGGATGCTTTCGTAACATTTACTAAACAAAAAAACTAAATATGAGATATTTAAGCAAATGCACACTGCTGCTTCCGTTCCTCATAGCCTACACATGCTGAGATGCATTACATGATAAAATGAACCTCAAACGAGTAATTTCACTTTGCCGCCTTATAGATAGAGTAAGCAAAAATATCTATTAAATGTACCTCATTTATTTTTAAAGAACCTCTCATAAGCATCCTCCTGAAAACTCACCCATATTTGTTTTCGGTTATTCTTTACTAAAAGTTGATCAAGCTTTTACAGCCCTCATTAAAGTGTTAATAAAAAAAAAAAAATTGAGCACCAGAGAGGTTTATGAGAGGTATAACTTGCCTTTGAGACCTAACAGTAGTCTTTGCTGTCACAATACATTGTTCACACCATCTTACAGGTGCTTTGGAGCTGCAAAGATCCTGTGACAAGAGAAACAAATAAAATGAGATCTAAAGCTTGCACTGCCCCTGAGCTTCCACAAAGACAGCTTCCAAATGTTAAAATGCTCCCCTCTGAAAGAGTTGAAGGAAGCTCTGTTTACCTCTTAATTTACATTTATGTATAATCAGGTCTAATATTTTACTTGGTCAAAAAATACCATATACCATGTTTCAAAACACCTCGTGGACATAATGTGTATTTAATGGTGTTAGGTTCAGAGTGCCAGGGCAAACAGTAGCTGACAAAATGCAGTAACCAGTTCTACAGACATTAAATGGGATCACAGGGGTGAAATGATAGAATCAGGAGCCACCAGCAGTCTGAGTGCAGACCATAACAAGATTTGGAATTTTCTTTTTTTATAATTTTTTTTTTTTACATGTTTAAAAAATGAAACCTGAAAATACACATACAAGCAAGTGGACATTTAAGCCAGAATGGGAACAAGTAAAAAAAAAAAAAAAAAGAGATAAGTAAAAAGTAAATAATTTGAACTGACATTAGAAATCCGGGCAAGTGTTTTCCTCAACGTTGTCTTTCAAAGTGTAAGCTAGGGTTGGGGCAGGGTTAGCGTTCATACCATACTATTTTTTCATAAGTTCAGGTTTTTTTCTTAATTAAAATAACTTCAGTGTATGAAGAGCCATTGGGATTTGTAGGCATACTGCCCTCGGGCACGGATGACGGGTACTGGTATCTAAGCAAACTGACATGGATTTTATTTTAAATACAATTTATAAAGAAAATGCACATAAGTGCAGTTGATGGAATTGATAGCTGGGATAAAGAAATAAGAATAGTCATGATCTTTTTTAACAAGCACTTGAAAATTCTAAAGGAAAACTTAAGGAGGAAAAGTATGTTTTAATAGAAATTGAGTAAGCATTAATTTTCAATAATACTCAGGCAAATGACAGTTAGGTATAGTAAAGGAATATAATTACTAGTACATTCCACCTAATATCAAAGGCACCAGATGTAAGGACACCAGTCTTGAGCAGCACCAGTTTGTGAACACCACTGAATATATAAAAACAGAAACTGAGAAGACACATCAGTTGGACAGGCTGCTTTTACAGAGCAGGCTAAGTAGAGGAGCTCTGCCAGTCACACTTGTGCAAAGCAGTAACAGTAAGTAAGGCACTGCTGGTCATTTAACCTCTATTCTAATTATATGTCATGCCAGAATCAGAGTCAGATATGGAGATGGGAAACATTATCAATTAAGTTTCAAAAAGAAGAAGATCATTCTACTGACTGACAGTACTTAATGCCCATATACTGTAGGGACGAACATCTCCACATTAACCTGCTTGTCAAAGGTTTGCCTTTGTAGCTTTAAAAAGGCTCCTGTAGGGACCTGGCCACCAACACTAACCTCATTTCACAACTCTGCTGCTGTGCTCATATTCAAATGAGTTTAGCCTAAATCCTTCCCAGCCTGTTATAGTTCATATTGCTCAGGGTCTTGAAATCTCTGAAAGATTAAGCTCCTCTCCTTAACTCCCACTAAATGTACCAGTCTGGACGGGATGACATTATTAAGGAATTAGAAGTGCTATGCATTTTCTCATTAGAGCTCTTGTGTAAAAAAAAAACAAAAAAAAACTGTGGTTCCTGCGCAATCTCCTTTAAAGTTCTAGAAACTGTGTCAGAACAGAGGGCAGCAGTAACGGAAAAGCTGTGACAGTCAATTAATAAAGCCTTGTTTTCCCTTCCTTTATCTCTGGGATTACGTGTGAGTTCTGAGGAAAGATGAAATTACAGTAGCTGTGCTTATCAGTTCACAGTTCTGAACAACATGATGCTATGGAAACTGCACATGGGATAAAACACACAAACATAGCACTAAAGTGCAGACAGTGTTTGCAGGAATGCATCAAATGATTTAAGATGACTAATGACATGACCCATATTGTGGAAATGGAATCCATTAAAATGATGGCAGTAAAGACCTAAAAGTTTTAACTGCTGCTGAGTCACAGTATTTAATGTTCTCTTCTGCAAATAAAAGATTGTCTGTGAATGCTATACTCAGAGAACCAATGAGCTATATCTTCAAACCGGCCATTATTCACAAATACAAGGTTGTAACTCTCAAGCAAAACAGCAGACTATAAGCCTGGGGCCTCAACCTGCTACCTCCATCTTACATGTGCTTTAATGCAACCGTCAGCAGGAACCTGCTCCAAACGATGGTATCCAAGGCACCTACTCTGCCAAAGCCTTTCAAGAACCTTGCATATCACAGTTGCAGTCTCTGTTCCTTCACATGTCTCCATCTTAGACCCTATATATACCTAGTCTCACTTTCATGGCAGTTCAACTGTCAGTTCGCATTCAGACCATGGGCATAGCATTCCCATGCTCTTTGGAGGAATAACCAGTTTGGGCTATAAAGGGGATGCTGCTGAAGGGTGCGTGGGTCCTGATGAAAATGTTGCAGGGGTACAAAGTTAAGCTCTGCCGACAGCCTCCAAACTTTTTGGGACTCATGGCTTCATCAATATCAGAACCCACCATGGTTGTTACTCTGTCCCAAGAAGAAGAACAGACATTCTAATTCAATGTTCTTCCCTTTGGCCTCTCTCTAGTGCCATGCATGTCCTTGAGATGTATGCAGATACTCTAGTAACCTCTGATGGCCAGAGGCATAAGGATATTGCTGTATTTGGTCGACTGGCTCCTATGTACTTACATTTTCCTCACACATTACATAGTTTGGGCTCAGTTCATTGACATGAAGCTAAGTTAATTGAGAATGCTAGCCACACTGTCACCCTAACATGTGGCAGACATTATTGCACTTGCCAATCAAATTTGGGTAGTTTGCTATGTGTGGCATTGGCTCCTACTGAAGATGTTAGCATTGCTAATCACAGCTGCAACAGTATGTCCCTTGGGTCTGTTGGAATTAAGAAACTTTCAGAAGTGGAGATGAGACTGTTCTCACGAAAGAGGTCCTTACGGGATCGGTGCCCCATCTGAGAGAAACAGTCACCACGGAGGTCTCTGTCACTGGCTGGGGGACAATTTTCTGCCACAGAGGCACAGCAGGTTTGAGGAGACACATTGTGAGAGTAGAAAACATCAACCAGCTGGAATTGAGGCTGGTCTATCAGGCCCTCAAATTCTTACCAGTTCTAAGACCCTACTATCTGCTGGTCCATTCAATCAATGATGTGACAGACAAATGTATCAAATCATGAGGGCAGAACGAGGTCAGATGCTGCTCTCCACCTTTCACAAATCATCATTTCACCATGGCCCACAGGCGTGCTGGCCCCTACTGTGACTTGCCACTCTATGCGGAAGTGGTATATGTTATCCAAGTGATATTTACCACCCCTGGCAGTTAGGAGGGGTACAACAGAATGCTAGATGCGTATGTAACTGTGGCTCCTTATCATTTGGACCCACCAATCCGGTGGGAACTCGGCAAAAAAACGTTCGAGAGAAATGATAGCTGTATGGCACCAGTATCTATATCAAATACTTTGTCATATGGTCACTTCCTGACTTTAAGATTGAATGACTCAACATGTGTGCACAAGAAGGTGATATTCACTACCCCTGGTAGTTGCCTGGTGTTCACAGACCCGCAGATACATATGCAACTGGCACTTCCACTGTAAAATTATACTTATTTGTCTTCTCCTGGTGTCAGGGCAGGTTTAGCAGTTGTAGCTTTCATGATCATTAATTTATATAAAATCAATTAATCACTGTCACTCTTTATAATTCAACAAATGTAACAGAATCAGATGAGAAAAAATTTATATTCCTTAACTTAGTGAGCACAGTTCTCATATCAAACCCAAGAATATTTGTGCAAACCCCACCAGATGACAGGTGACCACCATCTACAAGCCAAAAGTTATGAGCCACCAGCTCACCTCTGTGACATAAACTTTCCAGTTTGACAAATGCATCACAATCACTGCTATCTGCTGTGACTGAGGCTGGAGATGTAACTATATTTAATTGAACTGTATGGTAGACCACTCAATCCAGGGCAGTTGAGAATATTGACCCTCAGTCAATACTTATGTGCCACTCACAGCTTCAGAAGACAACATATAGATCTTTTTCACTCAAGCAGAGTTTTTTTATATATATACTTGTGGTCTGCAGTAGTCTACTTCTTAACTCTTCTTTTAAATTTATTTTTGTTTTTCTCATTTTGTTTTTCTTGCTGGTATTATAATTTTAGCAGTAGAATCATTCACAAAGTTATTTGACTGTGCTCACTTAAAACTAATGGGTAAACTGATCAGGCAAGGGAAGCATTATTTGATAAATCCTGATGAAATGTTATTACTTTCTACTAAAGAGGTGAGTTGGATGAAACATATTTGACCTTCACCTCAAGTACGGTCACTCATGAACATGAACATCTGCTCACACTGAGCCTCAGTTCAAAGACATTTTAGCAAGTAAGAGTCACGAGTGGTGAAAAAGGTGAGGGAGAAAAAAAGCCTTCAATATTGGATTATTAAGAGAAACAAATCACCTGCTATCTTCCGAGGCCTGAATGACAGATATAGTTTAAATCCACTTAAACTTTCTTCACAATCCACAGCAGATCACCAGCTCCTCCAGACGCCTCAGAATGGAGCCTACACAGCCTTCAGAAAGGTATCCAGATCAGAGGAATGCTTAAATGAGTCTTTAAGACACCGACGTGACCAAGCAGATGAATGAGGTACTGAGCAGCAACGAGAATGCAAAGCGCTCTCGCAGATTGTCTGAACGAAACATCATTTTTGTCTATCAGCAAGAGGTAGTGGCTGCTTTAATTTAGTTAAGAGTCACTTGAGAGACAGTTTAACAGGATGGCATTAAAAATGTCATAAACAAACAAAAGGCAAGGACAGATAATCCATAAGCAATTAATTAAGGGGGAACTCTGCAGCTTCCTTACATATCAGTCAATCAGAATAACTGCTGGAAAGGAGAGAGGAGGAGAGATGTATTTATATACTGTCCCAGGTTACCAGGTCTGCATAATAGGAATGGGAGAGAGAGAGAGAGAGAGACACAGAAGCTGCGTTGTGTCACTGACGTTGATTCAGTATTCGGCGATTCCGTATATCATTTCCATTCCCCAATACATTAGGCAACCTATATGGAGGGTCAGCAGGGTAATGGCTGTTGTATATTTTATGAAGCTAGCAAGAAGGAAAATTAGACTCAATCATGAGGACAAAGGAGATTCCAGTGAGGGGAATCTCACATATTTAGTCATATGTATGAAATCTAAACAAGTGATTTTGCTTGTTGTGTAGGGGGAGGCGATTGTGAAAATGTTGCTACGACCAGGAAACAGCATTGTTGGCTCCCAAGCCAGGCTTCTGGAATGCCTAAGGGTGCTTTCACATATGCATATATGTTTAGGCTAGTGAGTGAATCCTAGTGAGTTTACCTCTGTGAGAACACAGCAATCACACTTGGGTGCAGACTAGACCAGCTACTCCGACAGTCCTGAACAGGGTGATCTTGGTCCACTTCCACGCAAACTCTACTGTGGTTCAATTGCACTGAGAAAGCAGTTCGATCCTAAATCAACCAAACTGCAGAAAATGGACCAAATATGCTGTGCATTTTGGTTTGTAGACTGCTTTACAGACTTACAAAGTGCAAACTGAGCCAAAGGAACGCGATCTAGATATCTGGGCCAAAGAACTACAAAAATATCTAATAAATCCTGGCTCTAGTACACAAAATGTTTTAAACTAGATATTCATAATATCATTTAATGATTTATTAAGCACTCCATGTTGATGTCCATGGTGATTTACAAGCTTTCTACACACATTTGTCAAAGGTTTGTTTACCTTTTACCAATTTTTATGAGTTGATTTTCAGCCACAGGCTCTTCTACATGCCCATCAGCCCATTTTGTTTTTTTACTGTTAAATTACCCAAACCAAATAGCAAAGGAATCAATTTCACACTGATATGAAGTCTGCAAGCAGACTAATAGGTGTGAAAATGCCCTAAAGCTGAGACTACAACTCTGTGATCCTTATAAGGTTATTTTCAATCCAATAACTATATGTTGCTCTGAATAGCTTATTGGTGAGACTGTGTTTAAAGGTTTGTACACCCCTTGGACAATAAACTGATAAAATGCGCACAGTAATACATACACTCAGAAGTATAGATAGTTAATGAGATTTTAAATGGCAAGATTCTGATAACTGTAAAATGTACACCTCACCACGTACAGGTACATGGGAGCATGAGCCTGATATTATAAGGTTAACCATGCCATGCCAGTATCTTACAGCAAAAAAATCTTTAAAAATCTGTTCATAAAAAAATATTCATTTGAAGTGGAACATGGGCTATGTGTACTTATTCAGGTATATGCTGAGTCTGTGAATGTGTCTGTGAGGGTCTGTATGGGGTCTGAGAGGCTAATTCTAATCTAGAAGAGATCTGTACTATGTATCACAACTTGCGCATTCTGTATTGTCACTGAGAGATCCATAATTAGAAAAGCAAAGACATTATAAAGAGCTCAAACCTGAATCTCCACCCCGTAGCCCATGTAGACAGTCACGGTGTAGGTGCAGTCAAAGTTGGAGTAGTCACAGCTGCCTTGTGGTGGTGTCTCTATATAGCCCCCTGGCGCAGTGAAATTGATGCTGCATGGAGCTATTGAAAGCAAGACAAAAAAAAAATAGAAGATCACATCAGAAACTGACACTCTTCCACCTCACTCCAGTCCCACTATCTTCCTATCTTGATTATATTTTCTGGGCTTCTCATTTCCTGCAGATCCAACAAAGGCTGTTTTTCTCTTTTGCTGTGTGTGTGTGTGTGTGTGTGTGTGTGTGTGTGTGTGTGTGTGTGCGTGTGGCTCAGGTGCAGTGGCTGGGTAGAGCATTTTCCAGTCACCTTTAGGTCTTTCCACTTCACTGCCCCTTTTATCTCCTTTTGAGTCAAGAGCTGTTGCTTGTAAGAGAGATTCTGGCTGGAGCCACGGGTGTGTGACCGAGGCTCATGGTGCCCTGACACCATCTGACTCAATACACCTGGGCACGCTACAGGAGAGTGTGCATTCCTTGGCTTCAAATCAAGATGCACACAGCCCAATGTTTCTATAGTCTTCTCCCAAATCACATGTTTATGTTCCATGAACTGGAAAAATTTCATGGTTGGACATAGGAAAGAGCTGGCACAATTGTAACATGGCACAATTATAACAAGCTTGTTTTCTCTAAATCTGAGCAGTTGTGTACACTTACATCTACACTAACTGTTGGCATATTTTTCTGATTTTGCATGCATGCATCACATACTCCTTCTGTTTGCAACATTATAAAAAATCATGGGCATGACCTGCAGTACAATTGTAACACCTATTATAAACTGCATCTTCAGAGCTGTCTCAGACTGTTCAGAGTCGTGAAAGCTGACAGCACTGAGCTAGGAAAGATGTATACACTCAATTTTTAAACTGATGCAGGGCTTATAAAATGTTTTCCTCAGAATCATAGAATTATGCTTCAACAGTTACTATGATGTAACAAAAGAAACTAAATGGGAAAATTAAAACAAAAAACAAAAACGGATTTACGAGCAGTGCATCATCAGAAGCTTTAAATGGGTTCTGCTCGTACTTCTCTGCATGCGCATAATGAACATCCAATGATCTATTGTAATTACTTAATATTTTCCAAGCAACACTCAAAGGTATATCATACAGAGTAATAATTGTATGGTGGTTCATTTGATTACAATAGACCTACGCAATGTCACAATCGTGCTGCTTTGCTGGTAAAATTGTAGCACAGGACTCCATTCAGTTTTGGTGAAAATGTACAGTAATCTCTGACTAAAATTGCACTTGATAAAAAAAACTAAACATGTCCATGATATTATGTGGGACGTCTGAAGTCTGTAAGTCAAATCATCATTAAGTAATTTAACTCGAACCAAAAATGGAACTGTAACAACTTTCCCAGATATCTCATATAAACATCTATATGTAATATATAATAAACATGTATATTGTCATAATCTGAGGTTTAAACAGTTATTCCTGATGACTGGCTGCTTTGATAGACAGTTACACACACAGCACCATGTGTGACATGCTAATAGACTGCGAGTAGCATTCTGGTTTAGTGACAGAGAGAAAAGAAATTCTGTCTCTTGCCCCTTTGCTTTATTAGTTGCACTAATATTACATGACTTTTATGTCAAGGCATGTTCTAGCATGGCATGTTAATAATATTTTGCTGTGACATCGTTGTGCAGGTGGTGTTACCTGGAGTCTGTATTGTGGTAATAATAGTGGTGGTGAAAATAGTGGTTGTGGTGGTCTCATCATCCTGATCCACAGACAATGTCACTGCGTTTGCATCAGTGGCAGGACCTTTGTGTCTCTCTCTAGTCTTTGATGATTCCTCTTCTTCTCTCATCACAAGCGTTGTAATACCCTCAGTCTCTTGTGTGGTTGCTGCCTGGGGATGTCCTAAATGTTTTTCAGGAACCGTGTGGCAGGGAGGTGGAGCAGAAGTTGGCATGATACTAGTGGTCAGTGATTCTGTGGACAGTTCCTCAGAGCTCTGCCTCTGGGTTTCTCCAGCAGCTCCACTCCGCTCCAGGCTCTCAGCAGTGAGTTTCGCAGGGTGCACAGAGAAAGACCCTGTAGCCACATCAGAGAATGGCACTGCATCCTCATGAGGAACCAGTTGAGCCGACAGAGCCTTGAAGAGATGATGGTCCACGTTTCTGCTGTCTTTGAACTGTTCCTGGCTCTGATAGCGTGGATCAGGTTGAGAAATAGTTTTGAACTGAAGGTGGTGGTTAAGGTCGCTGAAAGGCGGTGCTGTTGTGACCAGGGGAAGTTCTCTGCCTGTGTCCAGTGTGCTGTGGAACACACCCTGATTGTCATCTGAGTCTAGAGAGTCCCCTCTCTGAGTGACTGCCATCTTAACATCCAGGAAGGAACCTGAACAAGGCAGGAAATCATGAAAAGTACAGTTAATGAATTTGGTAGAAGTTGTTTTTAAAAAGTTTTTTACTTTTTTTTTTTTTTTTAATTTAACTCACAAACCACACCCTCTAAACCAGGGGCTCTCAAAGTTTTTGCAGTTCGACACACCTTTTATAGTCAAATACATTCCATGGACCATCAATACAAATTCTTTTATGATCGTAATCATTTTATGAGCATTATTATGAAAATATCAGATATTAGACTCATTATTTAAATGTGTACAATTGTGGCTACTTATTGGAGCTATAGAGCTTTTTATTCCTGAACCTGCCACTGACAGAACACATCAGGAACAAATTGGCATTATTTATAGGCCTAAGTTTTTGATTTATTAAGGTTTGGATTAAACCCATTCACTCAAACAGTTTAATAATTACACAATCTCTACTACTACATGTCCATAATAAATTACTAGTTTTGATAATGACTAGTTGTAAATTTCCCCCCACTGTAATTAAAATTAAAAATAACATAATCACAGACACACTGGCTATGCTTCACAGACCCCACGATGCGAACCACACCCCTAGGTTTGAATGTCTGAATACTAGCTTTTTAAATTGAGAGGCGAATAGAGGAGCCTGCTGGTCATGATTGGTTGGAAGTTAGTCGTCCACATCATTAGTTTTTGGAGTACCACAGAGACCATATTTTATTGATAGCTAGAGTACAGGATTATGAGGAAAACCTCAAAAAAACACTGCAAAATGTGTTCTGACTTTACAAATTTTAAGCCACAGTTATGTCTTTTTACCCCCTTTGTTCAAATAGCTATTTTCCTGTGGAGACTACTGTATGCTTCTCTCTTTCTGTCAGTGACCAAAAACTTGTCCCAAAGGCTAAAAGGAACTCATAGTGTCCTCGATGTGTTGTAATGTAAGAGAGTACAAAAATGCTGGGTTGCAGATCAAGACGCGAAGGAAAAGAAAGCTCATCTCTATGTAATTTGCACACACTCTCTTCTCCCATAGTCAGTTAATATGAGTAGATATTCATCACATGGCGAGTTTTAGTGAGTTGATCTGAAAAAGTGCTGGGCAAAATGAATCACCCCCACTGTCACCTAGTGAGATGTAATCATGCACCCTTCAGGAGGCTGCGTTGTGCTAGGAGAAGTGCTGATTCCTCACGAAGCATCATTTGCACCCTAATAGCTCTTTCTCTCTCATCATATTATTAAACCAGTCTGCTTAAAGCAACAGAGTTCACTGTACCAGCAACAAGTTCTCAGCAACTCTTTCAGCAAGCACTGCAAATTGTGAGCAAGTCCCGTGTGCGGAATGTGTCCTGTCTGAGACATATGGCCAGAAAAAGATAATCTCTCAAAGCAAACAGAACTGACAGACTACATTTCCTCTCTTCATGCAATGAAGAGTAGAGAAGAGTATCATTTCCACAAGAAGTAATGTGTGTTTTATGAAAGACTGGCTATCTCTGGCAGGCAAATCAGCACCCAGTGTGTCAGTCATATCCAAGCAAAATGACACATGAAGGCTGTTGCAAACAGAGAGAGGCCCTTAATCCCGGCCATCTATTTCTGAGGAATTTTGTGAAAGCTAAATCTAAAATTTTACCAAAACAATTAAGGAAGAAGAACAGTATAGTACCTATATTATAATAAATACAGCTGTATGTATAGATTAATCAATTCGATTATTTTGCAACAGTTGCAGCAATATCATCTTGCATTTGTTTGGCGTGAACAACCTACTCCCCGATTTCCTTATAGTACATTGTCAATGTGTCACGTAAGGCGGATGCAAGTGCAGATTGTAGTTTAATACAGAAACAAACAACATACATAATGTAACTTAGAAACATAACACATAAACTAGGATATCATGGCAGGAACATAACACGAGCAACAAACAGCAATGAAAGACAAAAGCTAGACAATGAGTGCGCTGCAAGACAAGACTTAAATACTAGTGTTCATTAGACTCAAAACGTGAAACAGGTGCAAGCAGTCATGTGACGTGATAGTGAGGTGCAGTGGTGGATGGGAAACGTAGTTGACGCAGTGTCGATTCCGGCATAACCCTGACACAATGCATATACACTGAGAGTAATTGTACTTTGTTACTATACTTCAGTATTATTTTGGCATATTATTATTTTACTGAGTATTACTGAAATTGAATACTTGTACTCTTACAAAATTACATTTCCAAAAGAATTTTATTTGTTAGATTTTTATTTTATTTATAACTGATATAACTATATCAATTGAATGGGCTGCCATGCATTATTTACAGCTCAGTTTAGGATCCAGTCAAGTTCATTAATGTAGAAAACATCCGTCAAGAATCATTACAATTGATATGCTGTGATCTTCTCATGCTACATGTTCAATCTACACTATTTAGTGCTATAAC
The DNA here is from genome assembly GCA_022985145.1 of Pangasius djambal. Classification (NCBI taxonomy): domain Eukaryota; kingdom Metazoa; phylum Chordata; class Actinopteri; order Siluriformes; family Pangasiidae; genus Pangasius; species Pangasius djambal. Next base: position 10,743,904 of record CM040988.1, on the reverse strand, counting down.
TATGTATATGTGTGCAAATGAAGATGGATAAACCACTTTAAGTTGACTGCCTCTGGCCCTACCTCAGTAAATCATTTCAATATACTGGAATAAACAATATATATATATATATATAATATATGTAATTATATATTACATATATAATATATGTAAAATGATGCGTATCCTTGGCCACGAACTTCATCTAATTTGAGCAAGCATCATGACGTTTGTTTAGCTACTTTGCCAACATTAAGTGGTTATATTTATTTATCTAAGTTAGCCTGATTTCTTTGCTAATGCCAGGTTAGACTAGCATCGATGCCAGTAGCTAATATAATCTGCTGGGCAATAAGTGAAATTCTAGCTAATGGTAAATATTAGTTATGTACATGATATTTTACTTCTGATTAATTCATTAGTAAACTATAGTATGTAGCCTTAGCAACATATATGAATGATGTTTTTAGGCAAACCGCTTTTAAAAAGTTACTTTTCACATGAAACATTCAGTTTTTACTATTTAATACTTGAGTACATTTAAAAATAACATTTTTTTACTTCTACTTTTTAAGCAAGATTTTGACAGGTTATTTATATTTTCACTTAAGTATAACTTCTCTGTACTTTTTGTATCCCTGGTAATTTGCTCTGGTTGACAGAAATTTCAAACAGAAATTAAACCATTTCAGTAGTCACTCTGCTCTCTGTGGTGCTAAACACTCAAGAGACATTAATGTGCTTCTCTTCTGGAAAACCCATTGCTTAACTGCTCTGCTAATGACTAGGAATACTTGCTTGTTGACACAGTAAGAGAAGTAGCACATGCAAAGAATTAGTTCCTAGACTTAGAGGATAATTAGCTAATTATAGACACCAAAATAATTAATATACAGTAGACAGAAGTGTGTTGCACTGCTGACTCTCACTCTGCAAATGAAATGAGAATGATACTATCGTCTATTGTACCACAGTGCTGTAGAAAAATAGTATGGATTAATTTTCTATAACAGCACGGATTTGACAGTAGTCCTGGATCTGCTTCAAATCCACGGATTTATATTAACACGCTACTTCTAATACACTATCTTCCTATAGAAAGAGCTCATTCATACGGATTTATATTGTGGACACTCCACATAATCTAAGCCTAATAATGAGCATGTTAAGGAAATGTGTTGTTATTTAACAAAGAAAAACATAATTGTTAATATGGTGAAGTTTTCTGTAATGAGACGTTTATACAACCTTTACGGAAGGAGACTCCGGGGTCCAAGATTTGTAACGGTCAGTAACTTTTCTGTACATTCTGATTTCTATGTTAAATGACAAACTGGAAAAAGAGAGGCTGGTGAGATAACAATTATTTATAGCTGTCATAATGTAAGTAACTACAGGAAGTAGTCATTGGCAAAATCATTGGCAAATCGTTTTGCGTCATGTTGGGCTGTACCACACCACTCTGTCATTGATTATTTTTCTATAACAGCATACCCCATCATGTTTTAATTCTTACTTATTCTTTGCTATTTGAAAATTACTTTTTATGTTACTGCATGGAGAAGATTAAAGGTGTTGAAATTCTTCTAAATCAAGGGTTACCTTACTCTAAAGTAAACAGTATATGGTGTGAATCCTAAATCAACACCTGTGCACTCTATACCAATCCTAAAGAGCCATATGTGCCACACATGACTCATGGCTTCAGCCATACAGAGTTCAAAAGCCCCAAAAGCTGCAGGCAAAATAAAACATCAGCTCCAGCATGCAAATGTGAGGGACAGATCGAGGCGCTTTGGGGTTTGTTTTTCACCATTAGAACAGCTTCAGTATAAACAGACTGGCTCCACTGTGCATTCAAAGATCTCTCAGTTCTCTACTCTCTGCTGACCGCATTTGACTTTTAAATGGCTGTGAACTATATTTGAATCTTTTTCCATGGACCAGGGAACAGACTTTGTTTTTCTCTCTATTGCATATTCTAATGTATTCTTCAGTTCACTTTTAAGTGATACTCTTTATAAACATATTTTGAATGGGTGCCAAAATACAGATAAAGAACTAAACAACTGTCACTACACTAACAGCGCTTTGTAACAGAGTTTTGTGACCAGAAAGGTAAAGCAGTTCCTTTTTCTTCCTATTTATCTGCAAAAGTCTTCAAGACAGAGGACTTTGTGTTTTGTGGTTTCTCTGTAAAATGACATACCATCTTTCATCTTATTAACTTATTAATGAAAAGAGACATTAAAAAAAAGGTGGTGAGGGAACTTTTATATCTGCCTGCATCTTACCATCCCATCATCCATTATTTTCCTATAACAGCACACCCTGTCATGTTTTAATCCTCACACGGCATACACTTTGATCAAAAGCAACTTTCAAGTGAGGCAGAATACAGCTCAAGTGTATAGATTAAAAGAAGCTAACAGTGATAACAAGCACTGCAGGACTTTCGTATTCTGGCTAGAAAAACTGAAAACTGAAGCGGAAGTAGGAAGAACAGAGAAGGAGAACAAACAACAATGGTTGGAGTAAGTGCTAGAACTTACAGTGGTGCTGTAAATACCAATCACAAAGTGAATGATGCAATCAGGGGCAGGGGTAGCTCAGTGGTTAAGATGTTGGACTACTGATCGGAAGGTCAAGAGTTCAATCCGCTGCCACTGCTGGGCCCTTGAGCAAGGCCCTTAACCCTTGACTGCTCAGTTGTATAAATGAGATAAATGTAAGTCGCTCTGGATAAGGGCGTCTGCCAAATGCCGTAAATGCAATCTGAAGTAAAATGATGATGTGGACCTTAGCTTGCAACATGTAAAATGAAATATATGCATTTAAATTTAGACAAATGCATGTAACACTGTAATCAAGACAGATGCTGCCTGTGGCTCTACAGCAGATATGCAGATTATAGTGTAAATTTCAGCAAGGTCTGCCTTTGACATGTAGAAGTGAGCTTACATCAGGGATGTCTCTGCACTCAGCTTTTCGTAAAGCTTTTGACTCATGTTGCCTTACGCACCGCTCGCATTGATTAGTGTATTTCTGTAATGACAGCTAGCTTCTTTTTTCTACTTCAAAATGAGCAATAATGGTAGAGAGAGTTAGTTAAGCCACAACACGCACACACACACATACACACACGCAGAGAGGATTATAAGAAGTGAATTACTGGAGGCAAAGATCTGCTCTTCTCATTGTGTACAGCATAAATAATGCACCAGGGAGACTAACATGTCAACTTTTTCAAAGGTGCCCAATGACCTCTTCTTCCCAGCCAGGTCCAGAAACACACCTCCAGAAAAGAACACACTGTTGGCTCAGGCTAATAAAAAAAAGAGATGAGAGAAAAAAAAACAAGCTAAACGTGTTAAGAGCTCATTCTCTCACCGTATTAAAAAGTGAGGCTGAAACCTTATTTCTAGCAATGTTCTCCTCATAGTCTATCTGCATTAACTGCTTTTTATATCACTTCTACCTAACTTTATATATATATATATATATATATATATATATATATATATATTTATATTTATATCAACCTAACCCTCATTTGAGCTCATCCAAGGTATTTCAAGGGAAGGATGGCATAGAGGGTAGATGGTAATCTAAAGAGTGTCTGATAACAACCCCTCTCTTCTGCATTTGTCTGATTACAGGACTCCCATGCCCTTAATTCTCAGCCAGGCTGGCTAATGCACCTTCCTACTTTCAATCTTCCATCACCCCCACTGTCTCACTCTCAGTGTTAGAAGGCAGTACTCAGAGAGATCATAAAGAAGGCTTTGGTAAAGGGAAAAGCACCTGAAAAAGCTCTATGATGTTTATCAAGGTTTTCAAAAGCAAACTGAAACTCTAGCTAAAAACTGCATTTATTCTGCACAACCATTTCAATTTTGAATAAGCACAAGTGATTACATTTTCGAAAGTTATTTTACTGAAGGGGTAGTTTTTGGCTGAGCCTTAACAAGCACTTATCAAAGGCTTTTCTTTCCAGAGAAAATAATAAATGGGGCTAATGAGGCTTTACATCTTAACCTCAAAGTAAATGCAAAAGAGTGTGAAATTGAAGCTTTTGGGGCAGATCTTAGATAAACCAGGGCGAACATGAGAACATCTTCAGTCTCCACACTATGCAGCTATATTGTCTCGGGAGCCATAAACACTGCACTGGACTATAATGGAGGGTATACTGTGGTACAATCCCACAACCATTCACTTCTGACCTTCGAAAGTTATTTTGAAACATAATCGAGGCACCCATTATCCCAAAACCAATATCATACCATGCTGAGATGCCCAGCTGAAGAGCACAGACCTTGAATCAAAGACAGTAACCAAAACTGCAGTGAAACATCAGCAAAAGTCTTGAAATGTCTTGACAACAAAGTTATACTAAGAATCAATACACAGCATTTCTTTTCACAACATGAAGCTGCTTTATATGCTGTGGCAGTTAAATGCTTTAGTTAAATGCATTTTAATAATAATTAAAAAAAAACACTAATGCACCCCAGTGTTAATTAATTTTTTATTTTTTTGAAGAATCCTAAAACAAAAATAGTCCATAATTGCAAAACAAATGGCTAATGGAACAAAGATATTAATCTATGTCAAAATGACAGACTGTAATGGCATTTAACTCAAATAATATAAACAAGAGAATCAAAAGAGCTGAAGCCTTTTCCATCTTTGTGCGTTCACTTTGTAAACAAAATAAGGCATTTACAGAAAAGAAACATTATGTTTCAGGAAGCTGAAAATGCATTCTGTTTAGTACAGAAATTACTGCAAAGAAAAGTAACCTATCATAGCTGGCTTGGATGAGTGATGAGTGGTAATGTATGATTCTGCTAATAACATATGGCAATGCGCAAAATCCAAACAGTCATTCATTCCCAACATTGTTGGCATGTAGCTCTTGTTTCAGACACACTGACAATTTTATATAGTTTTAATTTTATATGAACCCCTGAAGAAGTATTATAGCCAATAAGGATTTGGAGATGGCTTATGTATTCATTTAAAAAGAACAAACTTTGAGCAAACCTGCAGTTTTACAGTGTAGGAACTGAACTACCAACCCATTTAATCCCAGAAGAAAGCATTTGCTCAGAATGTCCAGGAAATGCTCTTTACAATTTTGGACTGCATAACTTGATCCCGCCTTATTTACTCTGCATTTGCCTGTATCCCTGAAATTGTCTTCAGATAGGATATGTTATCTTTGAGGTAAAATTAAAAAGTTTATTTGTTTCATTGCAACAATTTGCAATAATAAGGGCAGTTTTGGTTAATGTGCGTTGACTTAACCAAGACCAACACCAGCTATGTATCACCTAGTAGTGTCTTAAAGGCTAACATGTTTTATAACATGGAAACATGGATGTAAGGATGAAAGATGTAAGATTGCACTTGATCACCTTATAGTTTTATGCCTGTTGCATATTTGTTATGCAATAGCTTGACATATGTCTTGAAAAGAATGAATGTATTTTTAATATTTTTATATTCTAAGGCACACATCTGGGCAGAACTATCCACATAAAAACAGTTTACTGGATGGCTACCTTCATTTTCGAGGCACTAACCAAATAATGCCAATCATTGCCAGTTTACCAGGTTCACTTTTCTTCATTTTCCATTTACTACATTGTTGTTTATTAAAACTGCAACAAAAAAAATGAAGGATGGGTCAGATATACTGGTAAGTTGCAGGAGGAATAGGTCATGATGGATTGTGTAAATGACTATAAATGCAGCACAAATGTATTGTGTGAGCCACACTCTTGGAACTGTCCGGCAGTGGGTATAAAAGGAGGCTGCAAAGGATAGACTGCTGGATGAGGGATTTATTTGGGAGATTACATATGAACTTATCTAGCTAAATTAAGCTCACACAAAAGTATAGTCATCTTTGAACATACAGTACTGTATAGTATCTTTAGTCTTCAAGATTAAGGAGGGGGAAACTATACTCATGTTCATTATATAGGCCCAGTAAGCCTAGATTTTCGAGATTCTTTTGTTCAAATTTTGTGAAAAATGTTGGGAGAGTGTGGGTTAAGAATAATTACATTAGTAATTAGCTTTACCAATTTGACGAATACACTATTTTACTACAGGGGTTGGCTGTAGTCATGTGCCCATCTCTTCTTGCTCAAGTTTATTTTTTGCTGACGACTTGCTGTCTTGGAGAAATTTCCCAAATGGATGTATTTATGATTTTCACAGGGACCTGGCAGTCCACACAAAACTCACAGAGCCTCAGAAGCTTCCATTCAGTCCTCATGAAGTTGAAAACAAAAAAGATTGCAAGACCAAAATTGGACATTCAGTTATCAGGAGTAGTGGTTGTTGCTTGTATGATAATTTCCATGAAAGAATGAACATGGTATCAGAGCTGGCACCACTGATTACCAAAACAGAACAGCGCTGGTGTTCTGCTGCAAATAGATGACAGTGATCGAGAAGAACTCATTCTGACAGTAGTGTGTGTGTGTGCAAGCTGTGCCTGAAACGAATGGAAAGGAACTACATGGCAAGCAGGTGTACGTGGACTGAGCACAGACTAAGCTAGAGAAACAGACCGAACTCATACAGGCACTGACAGCACACTGTTGTGTGGCTGGGGTCGGTTCCCTGGCCAGGAATCGATCCCAGGCCGCAGCGGTGAGAGCACTACGGCCTAACCACTAGTCCTCCAGGGACCCTCCTTTTTTCCTCTGACTACACCTGCAAATTAATTTGCTGAATGATATTTAGTCATGGCTACAGACATAAAGCAGAAGGGAAGAAGGGGACATTTTAAAAGAGCTGGAAGCCACTAAGCATGGAACCTTTCAGGAATTCTTGAAAAAGTCCGTAACTAAAGTTGATTAACCAAGTACTAACAATGACAGTTTAACTTATGATTATGTTAGTTTGTCCAATTACTTTTGGTCTCTGATTTAGATGTAACTATCCTCAAATTAGAGCTGAAAGTCTGCACTGTGAGCTCATATTCATTATTTAATTTCAACTCCAATATACTGTATTAGACATATTTATGACTGTGTTTACACGTAAATATATGAGACTACATTAACAATCTAGGATTTTTTTTTTCCATTTAAAATTGGAAATAAACAGAAGTCTTTAGATTTTTTAAATATTTAAAACAAAGAAAGTAAATGTTCAATATCTTGACTATTTAATATTTATTAATTTCTAAGTCCCTATTTAAATGTAAGCAAATTTGTGACACTGAGCATGTTAACTGCTTTGTACAAAAGGTCAGATTTTCCTCATGCCTTATCTCTTCTACTGTAGCATGTGTTCAGAAGACAAGCCACTGGATTTAATCTAAAATGGATCAGAAGGTTTTGCACGAACTTGTGGAGTCCATGCCAGCACAAGTGCACATTGTCATTAAAAGGGGACATACCAAATACTAAGAAACTCTGAAATTCATGTAAATATTTCAAAGATTCTACTTTTCATTCAAGTTGTTGTCAATAACATAGAAGCATTTTCACTAGTGTTCTCAGACCTTTGGACCACAGTGTGTATATATTTGGGGTCCAAAAGAGACAACTCATTTTAAGCTGGAAGACATCAAATCATCAAATCTTTGGTTAAATTGGTAACTCTCTCTCTCTCTCTCTCTCTCTCTCTCTCTCTCTCGGCACAATAGGGTACAGCATTCCAGTTGTGAAGATGAGAGCCCATAACAGAGATTAGGTGAGAGAGCACAGGATACATTTCATCTCAAATTGATTTCCACTGATTCATGTCCCTCTCACTCAGAACTCTCCCACTCACCCTCCGCACACACAAGGCCTTATAATTAATCTGTATGGAGGGCAGAGGGCTGCCCACGTGCTTCTGGCAGACCGCAGGAACCAGAAGCTGGATTAATCATTCCCACAGCAACAGCTTCTCACACATGCATGCTGTGTTAAATTAAACATTAATAAGAGTCCAATAAGAAAGCAAATGCAGTGGCTGAGAAAGACTGTGTTATGAGTTTATCAGATCTTTGCAATGTCCTGGATATAAATGACTATTCTTATGTCCATTTGTAATACTTTATAATATGTCTATGATTAAAAAAGTACTCCACCATTCACCTGAATGCATGATAGCCCGCACTATTTTCTTCTAATGGCTAGGCATACAGTACATAGTATGTATGGCTATGTACTCTGTAATACTAACAAAGTTCCAAACAAATATAAGAAAACATTACCCCAGGATTTAAACATCTCCTACCACTATGCCATCATACAGACAACAAACCTGCTGTGAATCTTCAGCAGTTATACACTCAAGGCATGAATAAAACATTTTTGCAATATTGCAGTGTGTATCTACATATTACACTGGTGGAAAAATCACTAGTCCAGGCGCCCACGACAAGCACATTTTGTGTGGACTATTAGTTTTTTAATTCATTGTTTCCCCATAGATAAGTAGGGTCAACAAACAGGAAAAGAAAAAAAAAAACGTACCCCTTATTGACTTCTGCAAAATAAAAGCTTTCATGCGGTATGTACAGTAGGCTTTAACTTTAACGTGCTTCATGGTGGTATGACGCACCTCAATGCTGTAACTATAGTGTACGGTACTCATTCGGAATCCCAATGACTGTTGCACTACACATTGGCAAAAGGCAAAATAATATGTGTGCACAGATGTCAGACAACCTTTTCAGAATCAGGAACATGCAGGTACACTATATTGCCAAAAGTACATGGTCATCTCACCATAACACCTATATGTGGTTCTTCCCCAAACTGTTGCCACAAAGTTGGAAGCACACAATTGTATAGGATGTCTTTCTATGCTATAACATTACAATTCCCCTTCACTGGAACTAAGGGGTCCAATCCTGTTCAAGCATGACAATGCCCCTGTGCACAATGCAAGGTCCATGAAGACATGGTTTGCCAAAGTTGGTTTGGAAGAACTCAAGTGTCCTGCACAGAGCCCTGACCTCAACCCCACTGAACACCACTGAGATGAAATGGAACGTTGACTGCACACCAGGCCTCCTCGCACAACATCAGCGCCTGACCTCACTAATGCTCTTGTGGCTAAACAAATCCCCACAGTCACGCTCCAAAATCTAGTGAAAAACCTTTGCAAAAGAGTGGAGGTTATTATAACAGCAAAGGGGGATTAACTCTGGAACGGGATGTTCAAAAAGCACATATGGGTGTGATGGTCAGGTGTCCACAAAATTTTGGCCATATAGTGTATGTGGAAAGAGTTCCAGCGCCGTCATATACTTCTCCTGCTTTCTACATGCAATTACCTCATGGTTAAATATATCAAGGAAAAACAAGGCTGCTAGCGAAATCTCATAGCCAAAGTGCTGGCCAGTGACTTACTATTTGTTGAAGGTGCAAACACATTAGAATATGATGATGATCATATGTTTGTTAATTTCCTTTAGTCTGTATTAATGCACTTAACTAGCTAACTATCTAGCCATTTGTTATGATGTTACATTAGCTACCAATTTTTAGCATAGTCAATTAGGGCAACCAAAACATGGGACTGGGCACGCACACAGGAGCTTTTATTTGCCTAGTGTCCAACTTAATGAATTTATGATTTGTCCTCCCTTGTATATACCGTGTTAGCTAATGAAGGTTTGCTAAAATATATTGTAGTGTAGTTACAAGGTAGTTCCAGTATATAAAAAGTTGCAAGATAAATGCAAAACACCCATCATGCCAGAATGAATCATCTCTCAGTGTGGCACAGAGCCGGCGTCTCCTGCAGCACAGCACCCACATGTCCAACACTTTTCATTCTCCTCAATGGAGTCACATTTAATTCAAAGGCCTTTTGAAGCTTCTAGCCTGGACAGAAAGCCCTGTCTTCCAGCCTTATTCTCTCACAGCAAGAGCAGTAAAAAAAAAACATTTGATATTCTTCACAATTTATCAAACATAACATTTATCTTCAAAACCATATGAGCAGAACAACATGTTCGAATGGAATGTGGGGGAAAAAAAAGAAAATGGCAGCTATATTAAGAGGCTTCAGACAGTTACATTTAGATGTGGGCAAAATGCTAAGAGAGAGTAGTAATAATCCAGAATTCCGTCAGTGTTTTTCCCTTGGTATAGTGAAACTTGGGTTGCCAGACTCTGCAGTGGGAAAGATTAGTAAAGCCCCAGTAAAGCCTCGTGTTTCTGCGGGAGGACTGAAAGCAACTGTGATTGTGCTGCCACTTGAAGTTGTGACTACTCCTGAGTATTTCTAACCCTGAAGACCTTTCCAGCCAATCTAATCCCAGCTAAAGGAGACAGTAATCTTCTCTCTGAAAATATGGCTGCATAAAGTTCATTGAGCACTTCAGGGCACAGACATTGTGCAGCAGTGGCCTCAGAGTTATGTTAAGGTCTGGGTAAAAGCTGCAATAACTCAAAAATTTACTCAGATAAATACAAGAACATGATAAGTAATTGTTGTAAGTAATCCACCATATGCCTGAAAAAACTGCAAAAATGTAATGACATCAAAAGAAATAAAATTTAATTAAATCTCAGAACAGCTTTTACAAAATGGGGGAAAAACCTGGTGAAATAACTGTGCCTGTAATCTAGCTAGCAAGATATGTTAACTATGTTAGCAAAGCTAATAAATTAAGTGAGCTAACAAAAGCTGGTGCCCTAAGTAAGCTGAGCTCTAATTCAACTCTTTTATGTAGACAATGTAAAGGCACAGAATATCAAAGTTTCCTTCAGATGTGTTAGTAAAATAAAAAATAAATAAAAATCTTGATTTAGCTAGCTAGCACATATTCATTAGATCTTACCAACACAATATGGTGGCATAGTGATAGGGAAAATAAAACAAGAATATACATTTCTCAGTCAAATGTGTTGATAAATTAATTTTTAAAAAAAATCTAAAATAAAATCTAAAAATCTAAATAAATCTTAAATAAGTAGGCTAGCACATAATCATTAAGTCTTACACAGATAATGTATAGCCACAAAGACAGTGGAAACAAGACAAAACCGTCAAGAATATCAATGTTTTGAAGCTAATGTAGCTAACAAAGAGTTGTCGCTAGTAACGTGAGTAAACAAAAGCTGTTGCTCTCAAATAGTGCTTTTAAGATGCGTAGCAACCTAGGTTACGTAATTAGATTAGCAAGTAAATGTGCTAAAAGGCTATAAAACCACTGGAATAATGTTGACTTTTGCAGTAAAGATTGTAGGTATTAGGGTTTTTGCCAGTTATAGACTCACTGCAAAAATGACATCTTATCAAGTGGAAATACCTTGAATACAGTCAAATTTAGCTAGTATTTCCTATTACACTAAACCAAATATAAGATTATTAAACCTATTCCAAGCCATTTGTACTCATTTCAAACTTGAAATAGTCATGTTCTACTGGCAGATAATTTTAATTATTTTAAGCATTTGTTTCTAAAAAGATGCAAAATTATCTGCCAATAGAATAAGAAAACTACAAGCTTGAAATGAGTAATAATGTCCAGAAATAGGTTTAATGATCTTATATTTGGTTAATTGTAATCTTATAATAAGAAATGCCAGTCCATTTAGCTAACAAATAGAAGGTTAGTTGTCTAACTGAATAAGCTGGATGATGAACTCTGTCAGTCACCATAGATAATGAGGAGCAGGAATTCCTGTACTAGGCCATGAATAGGAGGTGGGTTGACAGCATAAACAATATGTTTCTACCTCACATTGTAACTGCTGGAACTCCAATTCTAACTCAGTGCCCCTTTCCCAGATAGCACACAACACATCTGCACATCACGAGCAATTTAAGCCTCAATAGACATCGCAATGACCTCTTTTGCTATGCTGACATAATGTAAAAGTGTGATTTAAACCCAGTGATTTAAAATCAGTGTTGTAAGACAGCACCCCCTCTTGGTGGTGATTTACTTAATTGTTTAAATAAATGGTTTATGTGAACACACGACTGACTACAATCAGCAATTGAATTCCAAATGGACTAATTCCAATTAGTCCAAGAATAAGCATTAAAACTGGTCATAAATCATATTGTGCTGACATCTTCTCATGTGATGGCATTGAGATGGAATATATGTGCTTTGGGCTGACATTGGCTGGAAGTGCCTTTTAATATCTCGGTTTAAGCCCATGAGGAGCAATATAACTCAGATAAAAGAAATTCCAAAGAAACCCAATGCAAATGAACATTACAACTCATTAAGCCAAAAGCTAACACATACTGTACAGTGCTGATATGTTTTCGGCCACAAAATCTGGTACAAAATCTCAGTCAACACCTTGAATATGCCATCTGTGCCTGCATTATACTGTCTCCAGTGTGATTTATGGGATTTTTGAAATGTCATCCCAGCAGCAGCATTGAGGCTGAGGGACATGTTTCTACTCTGTGAAAGTGCAGGTCCCAGAAGGGCTTTGCAGCTGAGTTCTTGCTACTTTCTGCCTTCTCACACACTTCTGTGTAAAGGTCAATCTCACATCTCCATAATGACCAGCGGCAAGGAACAGCCTGATCAATGCAAGGACACCTGCTATCACTGGCAGCTTATTGATTAGCACCCAGCAATGCACTGAGGCGCTTCTCACCTGCTCAGTCAGAGAGAAAGAGAGCAAGAGACAGAGAAATACACCGGAGCAAACTATTGATCTCAGCCCTCTAACAATGTGCAAAGGCACTCAGCAGCCTCTAGACTCCTGGCCTACTCTGTGTTTAGCCAGGAATATTATAGACTCAATCCCCCAGACCACTCAGTGATGGGCATAGTGTAGAATAGTGACTAGGAATGAATGAGAAAAACTAATGCAAGAGAATAACCAAAACAATAAGGCACAATGTGTGTTTTAGTGAGAAAGGATGAGGTACGAGACCTAAAAAAAAAAAATCAAGGTATCACCGGGACATGTTGCACAGGTGAAATGGTATAAGCCATGGGAAGAGGGAGCATGTCTCAAATATAAACCTAATTTTCTCCAGTGAATCAAATAAACACAAAGCCTTTTCCTTCATTCACATTGAAAAACCTGGAACTGGATTCAAGCCATCTCAATTCCATAGTGAAATTTTGCCAGCTCAAGACATCCATACAAAAGTTCAAAAAGGTTGGAAGCAGGAGCAGGGGTGGAACTAAGCGATGGCTTGGGGTTACTGGCAACCCCAGAACTGACAGCTTGTTCAGTTTGAATTTTGGGGAACAAGCACTATTTAGTCATGATGTAATAATCTTGAGATTCCTGGCAAGTTGGTCATTAATTATGCTTGTATTTTCAGTTTCATATGCCACGCAGAAATGAAAGAGGGCTTGATATGAGAGAAATGCGAGGCGATGCCATCTCCCTAGTAAAATGAACAATTAAATATATTCTAATTCAATCAATATTTAATATTTGTACATCATGTTGCTGCGGGCATATCAGAATGTCAAACTAGGACTTCAAGCTCTGATGTATTTAAATAGTATGTTTACATATTATATTTTAAAGTTGTATTATATGTTAATGTTGAAGAAGAATTCTGTGTGCCAATATATGGATAATATACAGATAAACCACTTGTTAATACACTACAGGGCAGGCTTTCTGCTCTGCTTAGAAAAAAATACTCTCTGAAAGAGAAATTTATCCTATGTTCCACAAGCCAGTTAAAAGCTAATGAGTTTTAAAACACGAAGACATTTCCTTTTCTTCACAAAGCACAGGCGAGAAAATCCAATCACACACATGCTTTGCTTTTTCTCTCCAGAAGGCAGTTTTGTGCCAATTTCTTAAACAACCTTTCCTAAAATACTGTTTTCTTATGCTATGCATTTTTTTTTTGGTGACTGCAGAAAACAATCACCCTTAAGCAACAGATTAGTGAGGTTGACTCTTTGTGAGGCTATACAGAGCTGCAGCAATTAAGGCTCTTCTCCCACTTAATGAGCTTTAATCCAGACATGCTTTCATTTAATTTCATCTCTGCACGCCTGAGCCAGCAACACGCAGAAAATGCTCTCAGTGCTGTTTCACCACTCTTCCTCTCCAGCCTCTAATATGGACAGACTGTCTCCCCACAGCAGTTATATTATAATAACTCTAATATAGATGACCATAAACACTATACAACACAGCCTTTCAGGAACAAAATGTTTCCATCTGTAAATACAGCTTGCTATACCCTCAAGAAGGCCTTGCAGTGTTTCGACTTCCTATGACAGCTTAAGAAATTTAAGATGCCACAGAACAGTGCTTTGTGCAAAGTGCAAAGAAAATTGCTGACCTTTCACACCCAAGCCATCCTCTCTTCCAGCATTTCCCTTCACAGCAGAAATCCCACACTAGTCAACCACCACAGTTCTTAAACAATGCCACTTCCCACATTCCATCTCATTTTGCTGCAATAACATTCCCAGAATAATTGCACAAAATGCTGCCTAGGATTTAGCTATATACTTGCTGCCAAATATATATATCGATCAGACATAACATTAAAACCATTGACAGGTGACGTGAATAACATTGATTATCTCATTACAATGGCACCTGTCAAGGGGTGCGATATATTAGGCAGCAAGTGAACAGACAGGTCCCGAAGTTGATGTGTTGGAAGCAGGAAAAATCAGCAAAGGGTACAGATCTGAGCAACTGTGACAAGGGCCAAATTGTGTTGGCTAGACAACTGGATCAGTGCATCTCCAAAACGACAGGCCTTGTGGGGTGTTCCCGGTATGCAGATCTCAGTCCAATCAAGCATCTGTGGGATGTGCTGGACAAACAAGTCCGGTCCATGGAGGCCCCACCTCTTAGCTTACAGGACTTAAAGGCTCTGCTGCTAATGTCTTGGTGCCAGATAACACAGCACACCTTCAGAGGACTTTTTGATGCCTCAAGGGGTCAGAGCTGTTTTGGTGGCACAAGGGGGACCTACACAATATTAGGCAGGTAGTTTTAATGTTATAGCTGATCAGTGTGTGTGTGCATATATATATATATATATATTTCATCTCCAAAAACATTTCATTTTTTTTACTTGCATCCTAAAAAAAAAACCTCTCTCTACCTGCAGGTGCTAAGAAAATATGATTAGGCATAAACAGTATAAACATCTAGAAATTTCTGCACAGCAGGTTTGCACCAAACACTGTCAGCATATCAATGGAATGCAGAAGCACTTTGCTATGGAAAGCAGCCTAATCAGCCTCTTCAGGCAACACACAAGAGGAGCTGTTGAATGACATTAGGGTTCAATTTCCAACAATCATTATCTTATTACTCTGAGGAGGCAAAACAGCAAAACAAGATCTAATTTCCTTTCCATGCAGGGAATGAAACAATGCAAGCTGATACAATGAGTCTCCCTCTGTAGTGTAAGTTTCTAACGTGTATTGATTAAACTGGTTCTGCAGTGAATGATCACTCAGACTGAGCTTTTCCCCAATGTACTAATAGTTACTGACAAGGACACTTTGATGCAGGAAAGTCGTGTATAGTCCTTATACTTGCATGGCAATTAGGGAAAACCTTTTCACTGCAGCTGAATTCTGGAAAACAGCCAAAAAATTATGAAAAATTGGGTTTTGACAAAATTCTGATTTTCTGCCAGTAATATACTCTGACATCTCTACTTTAAGAAACTGTACATATATTTATATATTTTATGGAAGTGTTTTATTTAGGCTTCTTTCTGTAAGACTGATCAATTTAATTTATCAGATCCCAGCTATCAATATAGCAAAATGCTCCCTTACATCATCATCATCATCAAAACAGAGAAGAGCATTTACAAAATCTGCACATATGAGAGTGGACAGAGTTTTAAAATGTTTAAATGACCTAATAAAAACATTAATTAAAAGAATTTTGCCAACATAAAAGAACTGACTGAATTAATCAGCGATTATTTCTCCATTTAGCATGAACAGAGACAATTGACAACAAGGCTCAAGTTTAAGTGCTTTTCACCTACTGTGTAGTTCAGTAGTATGGATATTCAGACACAGCCTGTGTCTCATCACCTGAGCTAATGAGACACAGGCTTTGTCTGAATATCCCTACTACCGAACTACACAGTAGGCGAAAAGCAGTAGTATGTCCAAATTCTCAGTATTCATAAAACAGTAGGCAAGAAATACCCAGATGACCTACTGCTTCCACCGAGATTCTGCAGCATGGAAGCAATAGACACTGCGCTATCCCATAAGAGCTGTCAGAATCAGAAATGGCGGAAGGCAGAGCATCGGCTCTTTTTAAGTGTAAGTGCTATAGGTATTAAACATTGTTCCTTGTGGTTAAAAACATACTTGTTTAACAATACCTGAGTAAACTGTTAACTTGTTGAAGGTTTAAACAAGAAAAACAGCTGCTCTAATTTGGCGGGCTCTTTAAGTTGATCATATACTTATCAGTACGTACTGCCGAGCAGCAGGTACTGAAACGAATGCAGTACATACTGTCACAGTACACGATTTCGGACGCCGCCTGTGACTAATGTGGATGATGCTAAGAATCAAAGTGATAACTCCTTTTCCATCGTAACCTTATAATTCTTTAAAATTTGGCAGTAATGTTGTTTTTCTATAAGTAGATTATGTTACAATTGTAGAGGTAGACAGGGCATCTTTTAGTACAAGTGTGAACTTTTAGGGAATGCAGAACGCTTTAGAATGCTAAAACCTGTAGTTTTTCAGAAATATATAGTAGAAAATGCCAACATTTGATAACATGAAGTGTTTTCACAGAAAATCAGAGTAACATCAAGGACATTTTTATTACTTGATCAAACAAATCACAGCTTGGGAGGGGCAAGTGAGAAAAATCAACACAGAGACATGCCAGTTTGTCTGTTTGTGAGCAAATACAAGATTTAAAATCTGTCAAATCTGACATATTGCAATCCTGAAGACAATACCTCATTGCTAAATGTTGAGAGATCTATCAAATCTTTGTGGCTAATAAATATAGATTGATAAGCTAGCTAATTAGCTAGTATATTCGAAAGGTAATTGCAGTAACAGCTTTGTTATTTTACAAAAAAAAGTACAAATTTTTTTTTACTTTTTTTCATATCAGTATACAGGCATGCTGGCCGGTTCTTTTTCTCTAGAAAAAATCGAGACTTGAGAGGTTCACCTATATCCATTACCACCTTCCTTCCTTCTCCTCAGAGGTAGTAGGCTGTGTGTGGTCGTTTTGCTCTCTAAGAGTTCCAGAAGGACAGTTTTCTCCTTCTGTTCAGGTTCACTCGATCCTGCTCTTAAAGACACTTTCACATAACTGCGTCCTAATGGCACAAGTGCGCTCATCTAATATGACCTTCCGTTAATGCAATAAAGCTGGCTCCCAGTGCACATTAGCATAATGCTAGTCACCACTGATCTCAAAACAATCCTGGCATGCCAAATGTCTATTTCTCTAAAATATCTATGGTGGAATAGGTAATAAAAGAGTGATATTATGTTTCATAGACATTTATTGTCAGCAAATTTCATATGGTGTGGCAAAGGCAGGTTATGGCTTCTTACAAATACTAATGAAGTATCAGCAATGCTGTTATAATCAATTAGCTGTAGCTGCAATTTGATACTAGGGATTTACGCTGATATTGTATGTGAAGACTTCATATCTTCATAGATCAGTTCATCCAATAAACAGTTTTTAATCAATCTGTATGGGTGTGTTGTTTCATCCTCCTTAGCCAATTTCCATCACCAAGCCAGAAACAAAGATACTTAGAAAGTCTGATAGAAGCTGAAATAGAAACATAACAGGCGTTTCCCTTCTTGTGCCACACTTTCTCACTTGCTTCATTTAATCGCCCTGTAAAAGTTAATGAGTTTATTCAGAGCGGGTTGGCAAAACAGCATTTATGCTTTTAATCAGGATTAACAGTGGCATGGGCTCCTGCACTGATGCTTTATTAATCGCCTTCTCCTATGCTTCATTACTCCCAACTCTGGCAGTTTTCCTTTTCCCCGCCCAAAAAGAGATGTAAGACAGCTGAAAGGAAGACATGGTTTTGCACTTAAATGCCTATTAAATGCAGAGAATCTCTCAGGGATGCAAATCTGGTACTTGCAGAAAAAAAAACTGGCAAACAGAAAGTACAGGAAAACATTTTAAGGCATGAGTCACACACTATAAACCTATTTTCTCTAACAATCAATTTTAGTAAGGAGGGTTTATTTCATCGTTTCCAAAATCAAACCTTTATGGTCCTTTATGTAATTATTGGTTAGGTTATGCATTCACAGCTTCATTTCTTTAGGGCTTTAGAGGGCTCTGTGGCAGGGCTTTACTAGATATCTCTATCTGACTGTTAATAGATTGCTAAATGTTGCATGGTTTACACTTCAAACCATGATGGTTGTTGTTGGTTCAAACCTGGGCTGCAGATGTGAGAGTGCTGTAGTCTAACCACTAGTCCTCCAGGGGCCCTCTTCAAACCTTGATGGTAATTTTATGAAATTCCCATTCAGTCACTAAGCCCCAGGTAAATATTCTTGAATTGAGTGCACTTAAATCAACAGTGTAACAATCATTTATTATTAGCAATTGAACTGCTTGTCCTGACTGACAAGTGCCTTTCATCTATGTCAATAATGGTCGATGGCAGGATAGTACAGGAAGATGAAATATGACACAGACTAAAATGCATTTGCCCAGTGCATCAACACAAGTTCTATTAAAAGCAAACACATTCATCCATTTTTTTAAACAAATGTTGAAACTGTGAATTTTGAAAATCACATAAATAAAACATAGACATACATTACTTTACCACCGTTGGTTACCAACCCTGGTCATGAAGCACCCCTGCCCTGTCTATTTTAGTGTTTTTCCTGCTCTAACACTCATACACTCATAAAGGGCCTCTAAATTATGTAATTAGATCTAAGACCAGGGATTCATTCATTCATCTTCAGTAAACACTTTATCCTGGTCAAGGTTGTGGTGGATCTGGAGCCTATCCCAGGAACACTGGGCACAAGAGAAGAATGGACACCATCCATGTAAAATACACACACACACACACATACACACACACACATACACAGGAGGGATTTCATTAGCAGCCAGTAGCACCTACTGGATATGGAAGGTGGGCAGAAACTGGAATATCTGGAGGATACCCACACAGACAGGGAGAACATATAAAACTACACAAACTGTAACTACAGGTCATGATCAAACCCCAGACCCTGAAGCTGTACAACACCAACACTACCTGCTGCACCACTGGCAACCCCTTTATTACAGTAATCACATGTATTAATTATGACAGCTAAGATAATATAGTACTTCCAAAATATCTGAAACCATTTAGCAAAATAATCTCACAGGCTTGCCTTATTCATTTCCATCCTATTTGTAAAGTCTGTATTTTGTAAACATACCAAAGTATTAACTTGAATTATGGGTTCACACACTTGTCAAGCTTTCATGCATTTTTGCCAAAATAAATTACTGGAGCTTTGCCTTGAGAGTTTTATAATGCCAGTTTATCACACAAGTGAAGTAGGCCAATATTTTTCCTGCAGATTGGCCATCATTTAGGGTTAAAAAAAAAGAAGAAAAAAAGACCTTTTATTGACCCAAAGCCCAAATCTTGAAGCAGTCTGAGGTGAAGTTATGTTAAATTTCATACTGCAAACAACATAAACATAAAACAACAGCATAATTGATGCATAAACAAATTGTAGACTACTAAATATGAGAATTAATTTGATGATGACGACTGAAATGAGTATAGCAGAGGTCTATGTACTATGGCCTCTGGAATCATGTAGCTTTGAAGCAGTATGATAACTGTGTCATACAAATCTTTTATGGATATGTAATCTGCATGGTAGCAGAAATAACACTCTATACAAGTGGGTGGAAAACTAGGCATTAATGGGCTGCTTCAAGTAATGCTGGAATTGCCTTCATGCTGGATGCCAGAGAGATGTCAAGTTGTCACACTGAGGCAGACATGAGCGGTGCAGTCTCTGGATAAACAAATCAGTCTAGGGAAGATAAAAACCATAAACAAACGTACACTCTCGGGCTCCTTTTGCAAATGTTTTTTGACATCTTTTCAAATACTTGACAGCAGCAGCCAACAAAACTGTACAGATCTATACAGATTCTATAGGGACTAGAAACAAACATTCCCGTATGCATACTAATAAAAAAAACAAAAGCACAGACCTGAAGCAGACTCTACACACGCTTCTATGTGCATAATGTAAAGACTAGTTCTCTTTTTCAGAACTTCAAAGATACTAATGGTGTTTTTCAGTGTCTTCACCCATTTAAAACCCCACACCTACAGACCCTAAGAAAATTTCCAAATTGATTCAGAGGTGGGAGTAGAGATCTTTGACTATTAAAACCTTGAAATTTTATGGTTCTATCTGACATGAAGTTTTAACTCTCAATAAGGTCAAAGCAGTTTCAAGACATACCTCCCTTATATATTCAGTGGCATGTAAATAATATATTTATAACTGTAACTCATCATCTTCTTCATCAACAGCTTTATCCTGGTCTGGCCTGTGGGGACTCCGGGGCCTTTCTAGGGGGAACACTGGGCGTGAGGCAGGAATACACTCTGGATGGGACTCCATGCACATACATGGACAATTTAGAGCAGCCAATTCACCTAACAGCATGTTTTTGGTGGTGGGAGGAAACTGGAGGACTCAAAGGAAACCCACATGAGCACAACTCAACAGAGAGAGTAGTCCAAGCTCAGGAATGAACTGAGAGTAAGCTGCACCACCATGGTGCCCTATAACTGTAACATCCCCCCCAAAAAAACTCACATAGAACCTAAGAAATAATTCCAAGGTGGTGCGATACCATGGATTGTGTATGGAAGGTCAACAGCATGTCTTGCCACAAATGGTTTAGCAATCACCCAGTTCCACTACTAAAACCAAATCAACCCTCACAGTTTTAAGGTAAGAAAGCTTTTACAGTATACTAAATATGCCACAGTGTCACAAATTTCTTACAAATCCAATGTACCTGTCTAGCCTTCTCCTGCTCCAGCCTGTGCTCATCACTTGCACATGTACTGTTACAATTAACAAAATAACATTACGCTCTGCATTGTCTCTGTTATGAAATCTAAATAAATGTAAAATCATTGTGCTACATATTTGCATTGAGAAATGTGATCATATTTTTGTGTCTGCGCTCAACTATCACTACAGTAGAATTCAAAGACAATTCCTTTTATTCCTTGATGTTCACCTTCTCAACACACTACATACATCATAACAAGCAGCAGTGCATTTGAAAGCTCATGCTGCCTCAGTCACACATGAGAGTCAAACAGATGTCTCACCATTCTCGCTGGAACTGTCTCTGTGTTTTTTGTGCCAAACAAATCAGTTGCTGATGAAATTCTCTGGATGCATTTTGGTCACGATTGCACTGTATTTGATTAACCGCATTAAAGAATAAAACATTACACAGAACACTGCCAAACTCTCACCTGTTTCAAAGATTCAACTCATTTGTGAATGACACATCACTATATTGAGCCCAAAACTTTACTTTGGGTAAAGTTTGTCTTCAGTGATCCTCCAACTGCTGTTCCTGCTCCTCATACTCACAGAACAACATTTCTTTTAGGGCAGGTTAGTACACTGATTTATCTCATGGTTTCATGCTATCAAAGAATATGTCTGTTTAAATTATTAATTCTGACTGGCTGTGTCTGGATCTGTTCCGCCCGTTCTTTACAATCCTTTACTTTATCCTGAAATAAAGTATCACTCTTTATTTCAGACTTTTAATTGATCAAATGTAAATGTACTAACCATGAAATCAGCAGAACGTAACCGATTTTGCCTCAGTGAGCCGAGCATTCTGCTGTTGGGAGGGGCAGATTTTTTAGACAGACACTGAGCCGGATTTTACTCCAGCTATGCACTGTTGGATACAACAGGATAATCAGAATCAATCAGACTCCACTCAACATCACAGTGAAATTGAGTGGGATCCTGATCATTTTTTCAGACCTCGTTTCTCTAACTGATAGAACTGATTCAAATCAAGTCAATAATGAGCTAAGTCGGAATAGGAACTTAGTACATGGCAATATACCAGCAAGGTCTGTCTTCAGATATTCTGTTCTGTCAGCCTGTCTATAAACCAATCCATCATTCCTCAGCACAGGGACACTCTGGAATGACAGTGTTCCTTCATCTACGGTACATGTTCCTGTAAAGTGGCAGGACTGGCTGGTTATGGCATGACTGCTGGGATTTTTTTTTTTTTACTGGATGACCAAAAAGAAAGACAGACAAACAGAGAGCTTACTCAAGAGACAGCAAGTCAAACTCACACTCTTGAGCACAGAACAGGCTGCTAGGAACTGAATTCCGGCCTGCAAACTGGATCTTGAAAGCTTACAGTACTACTAAATAAAGAAATATAGCAGGAGGATGGAGATGTGGGATCCATCAATGTCTGAATCTTTCACGCAAGATCAAGCAGACACAGGTCCTTGGAGTTCCAATCCCAGCTCACTGAAAAGATCGATGCATGACTTGCTAACAACAAAATAAACAATCATGCTGTCACCAAACAGATCTACAGCTTTAGATGCAAAACTGGCCCCAATTTTATGAATTATGAATTGTTACATTCATATTGTGAGGGGTGTCACAAATGTGTACATTGGTATTCAGACCTTGGGTGTAAATACAGATTTGTATGACGGAGGCATGTTTTCTGTTTGACTGTTCTCTCCCCTTTCATACAACACCTACCAACCTGGGAGGTTCAAGTCTAACACGTGCTTCCTCCAAGACGTGTGAAGACAGCCAACCACATCTCTTCGAAACATTGCTCATGTTGCATCACAGTGCAGCATAACACAATTGAAGGAAAGTGCTATCTACCCTCTTCTGCATACTGTACATGAGCTCACAGACCAACATGATTGGGTAGGGCACACAGTACTAAATCAATTAAGTATTTCACTCTTGCTCATGACAGTAGGACACAGCATCTTATTCAGAGACACTGCTTATAACAACAACCAAATTTTTTATGAAGTGCTTTCAAGTTGCAAGCTGATATAAATTATCCAGAACCTACAACTGTTGTTCTAGCAGTTCTTTTGCCTTGAATGAGTAATAATAAAATGTGATTTATTCCTTTCATGTGCATGATGCAAATTCCACCTTAACTGAGTCAGTATGCACTTCCAACTTCCACTTGCAACGATGTATTGCAATCGATGCAGATGTAATGAAGACATTGTCCTTTTTATAATCATGAAATTAGGTATATCATAACCCACTTTACTAAATGCTATTTTGTAAGTAGCTTTCCACTTCGTGTATTACCACTTGTGTTTGGTTGTGTCGTTTAGGCTGAATATAAATGAATCCTGAATATTGAACAAATAAACTTGCCTTGAATTGCATTGCTTGGATACTGCCTTCAGTAAAATATATGCACATTGAGTGTCATTTCTTGCACTTGCTTAGTGTTGACCAAGGAGATTTGAAAGAGCAAGAGAGCCTATACTTCCATGAAGATCTACAATCCATACATACAATTATGTGCTGAATATCTTCACAGTACAACTATGAATCACAGATCACGGAACAGATCAAGGGCTATAAGACACAAATCAATCTTCAGATGTACACAACACAAAAGTGCAGAAAAAGAAATTTCCAAGACTTTAATGGAGAAAAAAAATCAATCTTTTCCTTTTTTCACATACTGTTCCTACTCCTCACTGTTCCATTGTATGACAGAATGAAGGCCAATCATTTTCACAGAGGAAGGCAAAATGAGAAACGGAAGAGTGTCCATCTTGCCTCTCCTCCTCCGCTTCCCACACAAATGGCATCTTCTCTCTAGCATACCTCTGAGACAGTATCTCTCTACACTGAAAGCAATTTCTCCCTGCCATTAGGAGATAGAGTGGAGTCTACTGGTGAGAATGGGGCCATCAGAATGTGTCTGTCCTGTGTTGGCTGTGGACATGCCCGTGTGGCTGTGATGTCAGTCTTACAGTCAGGCCACAGAAACATTACAGAAATGGAATAATAGAGGAGAACCCAAGACTGGAATCATCTTAAGCATCAATGCAATCTCACATTTAACTAGACTTCAATTATGGGCAATAAACTCAAAAGCTTTCAGAGGATTTCTCAGAGAAGAATGTCAAGTATTTCAGTCTAATTGAAACCACAAAGCAGGAAATGAATTCATAGACATTAACTGATAATTATTCATGTGGGATTTCTGGGGAAAGCCTTATCTCAAAGTTGTAATATCATTATTAACATATTCCATGATTATTTAAGTAGCAGCTATGGTTTAATGTTGTTTTTTTTACAGTGGTAACTGTTCATTCGCAAGCTGATGTCTGATGCACTTCATTTCTTATTACTACGAAAAAAAACACCATAAGAGTTAAAATATATCAGCTGAATTAAAATTGACATGAATTTTGTACACAGGGTCATACATATTTTCTAAAACTAAAATTCAAGCATTTTTAAGTAGTATTAAGAAAGATAATTAGAATACAGATCATCGTAATTCTGATAGTCTTGAATCAATGTTATGCTGACCATCAGTTTGTTATAACGGTTTTGTAGGCTTGTTGCCACAAATTATAAAATGTGAAAACATTAAAAACATAATTTCTTGCAGAATTTCTAATATGCTTATAGAGATCGTTTTCAAATGTTGCTGTAACCACATCCTCTAATTTTCGCTAAAGTTGTGAATTAGCAGTCAGGTGTAATAGGTCCCTGTGACCTGCCAATAAGCTTTACACTCACTAAATTAAATAAACAATTAAAAATTATTGCAAAATTATAAAATAATTAATGAAATAATTTAGTATTAAAAAATTTAGAGCATTTTTTAGAAATTAACCGTACTAAATTATTTTCTCTGCATAATTATGAACTGAATTAAATTGTTATAAACAATGTAAAAACGTCTTACATGCACCGGAAACAAAAATATGAGACTTCCTATTCACCTATCATCATCAAAAAAAGAGAAAAACACACAGAATCATAGAAATCAATACACAGCAGTTTGTAAAGAAATATCAATGCTCTCAGTTGCGAGGTGTGAGCCTGCACCTTGCCTAACCACTCTATTTTCACCACTGAAGGTATAGCCAATACAGCAGTGTTCTACATGGCTGCCTGGCTTCAGCAAACTGACAGCCCCAAAAATGAGAGTTTACTGCTCCAGGGTGAGGCAGGTTGAGCCTAGAGAAAGGTATTTCTAGTTCAATAGGTCGAGATTGTCTTAAAACAAGCCAGGGGAATAAGCAAGACAAAAAATAGTCGGGTATAGAAGATATAAACAAGAAAGCAAGTGGTGCAATTAAATAGGACAACACAATGGTGCAATAGATGTCCCAATGTGAATTATCTTCATAGTCAACAACAATGAAATGGGAAAACAAAACACAGGCTGGAAAAACACAATTTTTTCTTTTGAAGGATTTGCTTATAAGATTGGGGGCATGCATCTGACCTGGCTTAAAGTCTCTGTACCAGTATAGCTGACAAGTCTCTCTGGTGGGCAGTGAGAAGCACAGTGAAGGTGAATTAGAAAGAGCATGGCACATAGCCATGAATCAATAACAGCGACCTACATCTGAGGTGTGCCATGTTCCAACTTACCTTGCCCTGTCCTGGCCTGAGTAGAGACACAGCCATGACACAGTAGCTGTGTTATTGTTAAAGGGAGCAGGTGTGGAATCTCTGCGTGCAACAACGTGGAAGTTGAGATTTATTAGCGCACTGTCAGTTGTGCTGGTAGACAGACTTAAGGAAGGTCAGTGCCATGCCTCCAATCTTATAATCAAAATTCTCATAAAAAAAAGAAAAGAATTAAAAAAAAAACAGTTTTTCCAGCATGCATTTTGTTTTTCCTTGCCAGCATTGTTGACCATGGAGATAATCCACATAGGCATAAACATGTAATAGCTGTGTTTGGCAAGCAGTCAATCTGAAGACAAAATAAAATTGAGCACAGAATATAAATTACTTAAAATCGATTAACCATTGATTGTGAATCTTAAATTAGGATTCAGGAATGAAAACAAATAGGAAACAATGGACAGAACTGGTACATAAAGGATTCATTCATTCATTCATTCATTCATTCATTCATCTTCAATAACCACTTTATCCTGGTGAGTGTCATTGTGGATTACCATTCCATGTGGGACCATTGCAGGGCACTATGCATACACACACACACACACACACACACACATACACACACACATTCGCACCTAGGGGCAATTTAAAGTAGTCAATCCATTTACCAGCATGTTTTTGGGAGGTGAAACTAAACCCCTCAGAGGAAACCCACATGGACATGGGGAGAACATGCAAAACTCACAGACAGTAAGGTTCAGATTCGAACTCAGGATCGAACTGGAGACCCTGGAGCTATGAGGCAGAAATGCTTCCATGCCAGCTGGTAAAGATCATCCTTAGAAAATGAATACGGCTGTGCTTCTGCTATGACCCTGGCTATGACCCTGCCTGGCTCTTAGTCATCTGTGTGGGCAAAGTACTTTACATCTACAGAACACAACGCTCATCTCTACAGAACACCATTAGCCAGAGCTTATAAAAAATAAAGAGCTTGTAAGAATGAGACTATATTTGTCATCTAATAAAACAAGGCAATGTTTGGAGATAAGTGGTGCAAAGATTTCAGAACTGAGTCACTGACTGTCTTCAAATAAAGACTAAAGATCTAGCTCTTCACCAAACACTTAAATTAGCATTTTTTTTCAATCCTTACCTTGTATTTTCTTTTCATTCTGTACTAACCTTCCCAAAAGGGTTTTAGACTGATGTTACTCTTAGCCCTTGACCTAGTGAACTAGCATGATAGTATGTTTTTGATAGAAACTACAAAGCATTTCTCTAAGTCACTCTGGATAGTGGCTGTAAATGTAAATGTTCGACAACAGTATCCTCAATGTCTGTGCTCAGGCAGCGGTAGGTATAAGAAGTCACTGCACTGACAGGAAGCCATCGATGTGACGATCAGCCAGCACAGACATAAGTGCTGCCCTGTGGCAGGCAGTGCTGGCTTATCTGACACGACGACACAGAGGACGAGTGACACCTGCATAGAAACAAGCCCTGCGCCCCAAGAACACTGAGATAACCAAGACATGTTTGGGCCTGATTCAATCACCAATTCCCACCCAAATGCCATTTTGAAGAAAAAAAAAAAATCCCACCCCAAACAGGTTCCAACAAATGTCAGAGATCTGAAGGTGACAAAACTGTAGAATAACCCTCTGTATCGTACTGGAAGGAAGGCAGTGTTATATACACAGATAAACAAGAAGTGGTGCCACAATTTAAGAAAAGCACCACTTCCAAAAAAAGAGCCTTGATTAACACTGTTAGATATTGGACATTATACTTCAGCACTGTTGAAATCTCAAATCTGATTCAGTCAGAAAGTGTTAATTAATTTCCTATAACAGCAGCTCTGACAGTAGTGCTGACTGTAATTCAAATCACAAGTTTATATTAATGCATTCATTCTAACATGTTATTGTTTCTATAGTAACAGGTCATTCACAGGGACTTGTAAGGCAGACGTTTACTTAACGTTAAAAATCTAACATTTACAGAAAGAGTCTTGAAAGTGTCAGTGTTTTGTAAGTGACAGTAAGGTTTTTGTCCTGGGAGACAGAGTTTTTTTTGTCTTCAAGAAAGAGAGGCTGGAGAGAGGACAAGGTGTAAAGTAGGCAACATATACAGTGGGGTCCAAAAGTCTGAGACCACTAGTGAAAATGCTTCTGTTTGGCATTTATTTTTTCAATTTAACACAAAGGTTTACATTACAAATGATATTATCAGCAATGACTTAAATGAAAAGTAGAATCTTAGAAATATTTACATGAATTTCAGGCTTTCGTAGTATTTTTCGTCGTATGTTTCCCTTTTTGCTTTAACGACAGTCTGCACTCGATCTGACACCAAGTCCCCAAGTCGGCATGTCTGAACATGTGCTTCAGTGGAAGGGATAAGCCTTATGCAAAATCTGAACTTTTGTACAAAGGAGTTAACAAGCCCGGTATCACAAGTATGCTTACATTTAAACAGTGACCTAGAAATTGTGCAATGTCTTGAATATTGAATATCCTGTTGTTGTTTTTTTTTGTTTTAGAATTTGTTTAAAAAATTTCTGTTTATTTCCAGTTTTAAATTTAAAAAATCACACATATTCAATGTGGTCTCAGACTTTTGGGCCTCACTGTACATTTGTTATTTGGAGAATAATCAACTTAGTGGTGGTAAAAGCTGAGTCTTTTTTGACTGTTTATCAGACTGTTTATCTGGTCTTAAAAAATAATTGTTGTCTTGTTTTTTCTTTTCATACTGTACTAACCTCCCCAACAGGGTTTTTAGACTAATGATACTCTTAGTTCCCGGCCTACTGAACTAACATGTGTATGTGGTTTTGATAGAAACTACAAAGCACCTTACAGTTGCCCTAGATTAGGGGATCTACTAAATGCTGTAAATGTAAATTTAATGTAAATGTAAAAGTAACTCCGCTTCACTCCATCATTTTTTTAATTATTATTATTATTATTATCCTATAACAGCGTGCCCTGTCTTCTTTTTTTTTTTTTTTAAACAAATGCACCTACCACCTCTGCCCTAACATTCTGTAGACACCTGGAGGAACAGTGAAGGTTACATTAGAAAGATTACAGAAATAAGCCTTAATAAGCGCATTCCTTGCACTGTCCTCATCTGGCTAGAGCCACAGACACAGCCATGTGGACTAAAGAAGAAGCCCATGTATTATACGGGATTTTTTTTTCTCCCCGTATGTTTCAAGAAACCTGTCAGAAAGTTTCTGAGTGTCATGAGATTCCCGAGCAGTAAATAAACATTGGCAGTGAAAACAGGGTCTAGCTGAATATATTTCATTCTTACAGCAATCTGCTGAAGGTTAAAAATTCAATATTTGACCTTAAATTAAACAAACTGCAATCTTTCTCCACAACTGCTTTGGCAGATCACCATCTGCACCACAGATTTTCTTATTTGACGCCGTTAATTCGACGTAAATGAAACTCCAGGGACAATTTCTTAAATAAGTGAGTTGCCAAAGTAATGTCTGAAGTGACATTTACTAAATGGCCTCTCTTGGAAGGAATCCAAAGGCAAGTCTAAGGCGATCAATGGCTGCAGCATATAAAGTGATAAAGCCCTATTACTGCAGTTACTCTTGTTTAACAGTTAATGTCCAAGTTGACCACAATTTTATGTTCTGATTCTGGAAGACTATCTCTTTTATTAAAAAATTTACATCTCTAATAGCTTGAATTATTTTCACATAAGCAATGCACAAAGCAAAATTTTAGATTAAATGCTGATTAAAGGAAATTATAGTTATTAAACTGACTCAGGAGACTGTCAGAAATCGATTAAAAACAAACAGGTGCAATAATGTCATCATTTGTTGTCAGTAACACAGTGCATGCTGGGTATTTTTTGTTTGTTTTAAAGGCAAGTCAAATAAATAATTTCGTATACTATGTGACAGAGCAGATCATACAGTAGCATTTTTGTCATTATAAATATCCAGTTTTTGCCTTAGCTTATAAAACCTTAGCTTTCTCTTGTTAATAGCAAATTTATTTGCCATCCATATCCACTAGCACAGATCCATATCACAGATTTAGCCAGTGGCTAAGTAATCGTGGGAATTAAGTGATGAAGTTAAATGATGGTGATGGGAAGCAGCAGGCTGCAGATTACCAGAGCACAAACTGGTTCTTTGCTACAGACAGGGAGGCAGCCCAGGCCCATTTCTCAGGAAAGATTACACATCAGCTTCTGTTTGTGCCTGTGCCCTCAACCTTGGCCTCAATTAAAAGTGACGGAGGGGAAACTGGAAGGGAATGGTCCACGTACATGAGTGGAATTGAGGAAGAGAAAGGAGGATGGTGAGGGAAGGAGGAAGACGGCAGGGTGTTGAGGTCTGCGGCACTGACAGTAAATGATGTGCGGTTTACTTTTCTGAAGCGACGGGGAGCTGAAATCACTTCCTCACAAAATAATAAACGTGATCTGCGGCCCCCGTGCCACCATCGTGACTCCCCTCTGCCGCTTCCCGATAGAAATGTCAAGATGTCCGAGCTGGGAGAGGTTATTCCACAAGCATCAGAGCGCAGTCCTCACCTCCACACTTCATTACTGCCTCCGCACTTAACTGTTGCACTGCTGTGGGCAAATCCACAAAGGTACACACACCAGTCAACACTGCCTCCAGCCTTTAGAAAGACTTCCAGTACAATGCTACATATTCCAAAGTTAAAGCAACACCCTTTTATGCAAAATCTGTAACACCCTCAATATTTAAAAAAAAATGTACTTCTGCAAATAAAAATACTGTTGAGTTGAAATAATTACTATAACAGCCTAATTATTTTTACTTATACACTACAAATCAAAGGAACCCCTGGAGTTTCTTAGGTTTTATTACAGTTTTATCATTATTATTACCTCACACCGAACTAAATGATAAAGAATAGCAATTCAATAAGGAAACCTAAATGGAAATGTTTAACTGATTGCCCGCAGATCCTAATGAGACTCTAAACGAGTGCTTTATTAAAGGCAGGAGCATTTAGAGGGTAAACCTGTTAAACCTACAGATAAAAAATAAACTCATAGGCAGTGCAGATTTTAACGCTAAAACATAAATATGTGGTGTGCTACAAGTGCTTAATTAAAGTGATTAAGATTTTGGCCTGCTCCATTTATGTTAAATCTAGATTGCTGAAATAAAAAAGTAGTTTCCAACATTCCTTTTACTTCACATTTAATTTAATAATAAACTTGATTCGCTTGATACCTTCTTGATACCTATTGCTTGGTTTGATTTATATTTAAAATTAACTCATTTAAACAAGAAACCTTTTTGATTTTATTTGTATATTCTTATATATTACCTATATATTTACTACAATATTATATATTTACATTAAAAGATTATATACCGTTTAAGATTTAAACATTATTATATTTACATCTTATTTGTAAAAATACGTATTATACTCTTTGACTTCATTAACTATTCTTCTGACCATTACTGATTGTGGTCCATAATCTAATAATTTGTATATTATATTGCAATAGTGCTTTTAAACTGTTAAAGTGTTGTAAAGTTATGGAAAATTGTCCTAGATGGTGACCCAACATGCCCCTTGTTTTAGGTGCCTTTCCTATTCAATAAAGACAGACATCTGAAACTAACTTGACTTTCTTTTTTAATAAACTTGAGAGCCCCTACACACATTTCCACATGCGTTTACCCCGAGCGTGCTTCCCTCTCTTGGTCCCCCACTACAACAAACATAGAACAATTGTTCCTATTGTCCCACCCCTCATAATCCATCTTAATCCAGCCATGTTATTTGTTCATAATGAAAACAGTACCTATACACTGCCTGCTGGAGCTACACCAGGAAATCAACACACATTTTATTTCCACTTCTGTTCAGATCCCAGCTCAAAAAAGCAATCTAAAAAAAAGCAATCCCTCTATTATGTCACTTTGATTACTTCTGATTCGTAATTGCATATGCCACATACTTCAGCAGTGTAGAGGAAATGGAAAATGGGCTATTAAACTTAGTTTTTTTTTCTCTCTCACTGTTCAAAGCGACGCTGGCACATGCAGCACCTTTCATCAAAGTCATATTAACAAAATGTTAATCAGAAGCAGAAAGGATCCGTCAAGGACAGAAAAGCGAGAATCTGGAACTTCTTTGTGTCATCGCACAAGGCAGTAAATCTCTCCGTCACAGTGCTGTAGTATTCAAGTCCAAATACAGCAGACAAATTTATTAGTATCTGACACATACATGTGCCATCCACGGGTGTGAGTAGCAGTCAGTTAGGCAGCAATTTATAGTTTAGGATAAGTCATTTCAGGAGCCACGGGATTTCAGGGCCATGTGGTGAATCTCTGAGTATTTTTGCTCTTGTGACATACAGCATACAATGTTGATTGCACTATGTTGTATATACACTCACAGCCACTTTAATAGGAACACCTGTACCCCTGCTCATTATCCGGTCAATGATACTGGTCAAAACCTTCAAGAGAACTGACAACATTAGCAGTCAGAGAAATGCTGAATAACACAGACAGCGCTTAACCAGACTAGCTAAGGTTCTCAAATGTTCTCTCAAGAACACACATACATTTCAACACCACTTTCGGTGACAGTCATAACACCTCTCTTCAGTCAGGAATGAAGGGAAGGCAGTCGGAAAGGTTAGATATAGATGAGGTGCCAGATGAGAGCAGTGTCGGTGTGATAAGAATCCCATCACGCAGGAAGATCAAACATGAACCTGAGAAAGTGCACACACCATCAGTTTGAAGTAAATAAAAGTAGGTGAACCGATAAGACGATTGATTTGGCAGTAAACAGTGACCAAGATGCCCTTGACTGATGGGATGTGAATTTACAAGTATATTGGATTTTCACCATTTTTAGTCACAACACATTTTGTATTATAATGATTAAGTATTAAGACTGTTTTGTTTGATTTTCAATGTGCCTACTTGGAGGTTTAGGCCAGAAATACATCAGTTAGAGCTGATCAGCTTATTGTGCCTTTCCTCTGTGGTAGACATGTCTACTGAGCACAAAAAATTAATCCAAAATGACCTTCAGCTGTGTTGTCAGAAAGCGGTCAGGGGTAACAATTCAGACATCTATGTTAAATAAGGACCCAAATTATTCACCCAGTGATATCATTAAAAAGCTTCCAATACTCAAGTCTGTCCAGTGTGCTAGGTGACATAGGTTGTCCTCTAAGGCACAAGAGTAGCACAGGGGCAAGTCATGGTTTTAATTTTCATTTAGTATTTTTGTCATTTTTGGATGTATGCCTTTTTGCGGCACTCTAATCCCCACCATTGGCGCATTACTTTAAAGCAAATTATCAAGCAAAAGTTCCTCATTCCCTGTCTCATCTGACATATGCTTTACGACATATGAACTGTGACTTGCAAATTTAAGAAAGCATTTTTAGCTTCGCAGTCTGACAGATGAAAACTTCAGCAGAGCCGGATGAATCTTCAGGGGTGCCGTTTAGAAAAAGAGGAGAAAAAATAAGAAGGAAAACGAGAGCAATAATAATCAAACAACACTGTTACTACTGGCAACAAAATGCAGTTTTACAGGTTTCCAGTGTGTGTACCTAACGAAGCCACTGGTCTGTCAATAAAACTCAAGTGAACGTAGGTTTTATTTTCTTAAAAACAGAACATGTGAGAATTTGTTACCATCACTACCATTATACCGGTTTAGTTAGAAAGGTAGAAAATTATTAAAGTATTGCTCATGGACTGAAACAGAAATAATAGCTTCTAATGCTTTTGCCGCAAATTGTTTTCACAAAATTAAAAAAAAAAAAAAAAGATCAGTAAAAGACAAAATCAGCTTGCCAGTATACAGTCATGTGAAAAAATTAGGACACCCCATTAAATATTCAGTTCTTTATTAAGAAATGTCAACATGTCCATTTCTGATCTTGCTTTAATTTGTACCTGTAGATGAAAGTGATGTAACTGCATGTAAACAACAAAAAATCACTTTGCTTTCACTTGCAAGAAATCAACAAAAATGAGTATTTCAACTGAGGAAAAAGTTAGGACACCCTATGCCCTAATAGCTAGTGTTTCCAGAACTCTCCATTTTTTACTTTTCAGCCAGTCCTTGGTGGATTTACTGGTATGTTTTGTGTCATTGCCATGTTGCAAGGTCCAGTTCCGCTTCAGCTTCAATTTTCTGACAGATGGTCTCACATGTTCCTCAAGCACCTTCTGATACAATGTAGAATTCATAGTGGATTCTGTGATGGTGAGCTGGCCAGGTCCTGCTGCAGAAAGCATCCCCAAACCATAACACCTCCACCTCCATGTTTCACAGTTGGTATGAGGTTCTTTTGCTGAAATGCTGTATTTGGTTTACGCCAAACACGCCCTCTGTTATGGTGTCCAAATAATTCAATTTTAGATTCATCTGTGCAAAGCACATTATTCCAGAAGCCTTGGCCTTTGTCTATGTGTTCTTTGGCAAACTTCCGTCTTGCCCTCATGTTTTTCTTAGACAGCAAAGGTTTCCTCTTTGCACACCCCCCATGATAATTAAAGTTGTGCAGTCTCTTTCTGATTGTAGATTCATGCACTTTGACATCGACTGTAGCAAAAGTTTGCTGTAGGTCCTGTGATGATATTTTAGGGTTTTTGGAGACTTCTTTAGGCATCTTGCCGTCTGCTCTTGGGGTGAATTTGCTTAGACGGCCTGACCTGGCCATGTTGGCAGTTGTTTTAAATGTTCTCCACTTGTAAATGATTTTCCGGACAGTGGAATGGCTGATTACAAATTCTTTTGAGATCTTTTTATATCCCTTACCAGACTCATAAGCATCAACAATCTTCTTTCTGATGGCCTCAGAGAGCTCTTTGGATCTCACCACGGTGATACCTCTCACTTCAACAATTAAGAGCAATCCAAACTAAATGTCTGAGGTTTAAATAAGGCAAGCCTCCTTCAAAATGCTCTGTAACGATGTTCTAATAATTTGCACCTGATGTGATACACCTGTAGGTAATTTTAGCCATTTTAAGTACAAATAAATGTGAGGGTGTCCTTACTTTTTCCTCACAAGAAATTGGATTTATTTAAATCACATTTTACAGATCATTTTAAAAAGACTTTTCTTTGGTTTTATTTGTTTAGTTATATTACTTGGATCTCCCAGTATTGTTAAAATGAAGATCAAATGTCCATATGTTTAACTAAGTTTAAAAAGAAACACAGGCTTTCATGGGGTGTCCTAATTTTTTCACATGACTGTATATTTAGTTTTAATATATAGAGTTCAGACAGTGGGAAATTAAAGGCTTTAAATTAACAAAAAATAACTAATGATCAAGGACCCAGTTCTATATTATTTCTCCTATATTGCATATTCCAAAAGTAAATATGAACAGCAATAAAGGTCATTCAAGCAGACAATTCAGTTTTGTGGTTTACGCATTATGTTCAAACCAGACATCCAAGTTTTACATTCATAACATTCTAGTTGCTGTATATTTGATGTGGGATATGTATATGAAATGTATAACTGATGAAACTATATGTCAAATATTAATGTGCAATGTAAAAACAACCAGTAATACAAGCCCTAAAGATAATCTTCCTCAATCTGTTTCCTCTGAGATTATTGTAAGATTATCCAACAAAGGATTTCCCGGCCTTTGCCTTTTTTCCCCCTTCGATGATTTAATATCTTCTTTCAAATAAATAGGTTCCTCCTCCTCGCCTTGAAGCAATTATCTTTCATATTAACCCTGAACCCAGTAAAGGATTAGATGCAGCTGTGTGGGTCTAGAGGCAAGCAGCTGTTGCAAGGAGCAAAATTAATTAACATGTACCGACTCGGCTGTTCCAACTCCGTTCTGATCCACAGAGCCTTTACATCAACACTGCAAGTCATTACAGACTTGAAGGGAATGCTATTAAAATTCAGTAATCAAGAATGATTTGCTTCATTTCTGACACTCTTCTCCCCTGCATTTATTGAATAACTAATAAATAATGATTTGTTCAACACTCAGGAAATGCAAATGAGTTTGGAATTACAATTTGGTCAATACACTTTATGGTGTATGACATAGATAGAGATTTTCTTTGACATAGGATCATGGTGTTACAACAGCTTCGCTATATCTACAGTAATGTTGTACTGAATGCAATAATGTAAATGGCTGTGTCATGGCGTAAATCTTAGAAAATAATTTAAAATGAACTTAATACATTTGATATGGGAATATTTATCCGCCATTGTGACATCCCCACAATCACCCCCGAGCCATCCCCTGCCCCATGAGCACCTTGCTGGAGCCACTGAGGAGGTAATAGAGGCATTTAAGTGAGGCATAACCGAGTGCCTCATC
Organism: Pangasius djambal; assembly: GCA_022985145.1. Lineage (NCBI taxonomy): Eukaryota > Metazoa > Chordata > Actinopteri > Siluriformes > Pangasiidae > Pangasius > Pangasius djambal. The sequence continues at coordinate 10,707,908 of CM040988.1, read as the reverse complement.
TTTGTCGTTACATCCAGCATCAGATCCCTGTGGAACATAAGGCTGTCTCAAATGGTGAGTGAAAGGGGCAGTTGCCCAGGGCTTAATTATGACAAGAGATTGCATGTTAAATGGATGTTGAAATAAAATTGTGCAATCAGCAAGAAAAATGCAAAAGAGCTACAGATTATTTTTAGTCATTGTAGATCAAGCACTAATGTTACTCAAAGTGCGCTTCGCCATACGACAAATAAGGAGTGTTCCTTTTGCGTGAGCTGGAGAGAGGCTATGACAAGTGGCAAGGGAGCCGTTTATATCTTACATGGAGGGGAAAATAGTTTTCCTGGCATCAGAAAGCAGCAACTATAAACAAAACCATGGCAAATCTATCAGAGCAGTTACAAGAAATTATTGTCTTACCGAACATAAAAAAGGAATAGTCAGTAGAAAGAAACAACAACAACACTATCAGTAATCACTGGCTGTCTGCTCTGCTGTATTTGGAGTATTTTTATTAGTATTTGCTCATTTGAGGACTTTTAAGATTTAAACTTATATACTATTACATGTTATCGAAATGGTAGAGGATAATTGTCCTGTCTAGGGTGCTCCATCCAATATGCAGTCACACCCGTATAATTCTGAGCCTTCACATTTTTTTTTTATTAAAATGGATTTACAAAATGGATGTGCAATTCTGCACCTAAACAGAAGTGCTTCATTTACTATGCTGTAGTCTGCACACGTATTATGTTCAGTTTTATAGGTAATTTGTATGTACACACCACACACAAACCATGCTCAAAATATAACCCTGGGCCCTCCACACCACTTGAGACGGATGTGGTGCAACACATACACAGTCATGACTAAAAGAATGCCTTCAAACATCAATGAATGGAAGCAATGTTGTAAAGAAAAGTGGGTCAAAATTTCTCCAAAAAACAGACCGATAAACTCTTACAGAAAACGTTTAGGTCAAGTTATGGTTGCTAAAGGTGGTTCTACATGTTACTGAATTATAGTGTTCCTACCTATTATTTTTTCCTACCTGGTTTCTGAATGTTGGTTCACTTTTTGGGAAAAAAGATGGCTACATATTGAAATCTGTTGTGTTTTTTTGTTGTTAGCTGAAGTTACTTGTTTATAGAAGTTGGGGAGGACCACGCAGTTGTTATTTAGGCCCTGATAACTAAAAACATAGAATTGAAGGAGGGTGTACTTTCTTTTTCCCATGGCTGTACAAGCTTGCCTAGAATTGTGTAGATCTGTACCAATTCAAATTTGTCCTAATTCATCAAGGCCAGATCAGCACACAGAGGTCAATTTGTGTTTCTCAAGCTTCACTGACATGGGCTGGGGGGAGGCTTGAGACTGCTCACCTGTCTCTAGAGGGCCTCATTGACCTGCTTACCCTGCATGTGAAGAAGATTATTGTAGTCTAGCAGATGTCAGAAAGAAACAAATAAAAACGTCTGAGCTGCATGTAGCAGGTACCGGTGTGCAGGATTACAGGATGAGAGAGAAACCTGCTGTAAATAAAGGAATAAGCTGCCCCAAGCCAACCATATCACTGTCTGATTTGCTTCAGATTAGTTTGACTTTGTCTCTAGATTTACTGACAAATGTATGGGTTTGAATTACTTTCTGAAGACGAAAAATGCTCAACAGTTTACAAGAAAAATATAGTATTTTATACACAGAGCTTCAACATGCAAAAGGGAATGATGCTGCACTATTTATACAATGTTATTAACCTTGTTTCAAAAAGCAGAGACAAGGACACATATTAGTGGCAATACAGTTTGGAAAATCAGCATTTTCTGTATTAGAAGTTCTTATTTATAGTCTTTGTGAGATTATCCTTGGTATGTGATTTATTTGACAAATAACCAGTTTACTAAGACCTCAACATCACTTTCTGGAGTGTAAAGCAGGGGCCTGAGCAGCATCAAACCTCCTTCCTGAAAACCCCTCATCATCTGACAAACACGCATGACCTGCAATTAAGACAACAGTATGATATGGTGGGCTAGCAGATAGCGTAGCTGCCTCACTGCTCCAGATCCTGAGCTTAATGTCTATGTCTCTGTGGGTTTCCTCTGCGTTCTCTGGTATCCTCCCTGGTACATTCTCGGCTCTCACCCAGTGCTCCCACTCCAGATCTACCACAGCACTGACCAGGATAAAGTGGTTACTGAGGATGAATGAATGAATGAATGAATGAATGATCACATAGCAATGTAAAAACCAAAGGGGATGAACAAAAGGTTGGCAAAAAGACAATTTTTGTCCTTTTTTTTGTAATTTTTTAACCAGGGAGATGGCACAACACTTCCCATCCCAAATCAAGCCCTGTTATTTCGTGGTTACCATATAATAAAAGTCATTGCATTGTCACTTTGTCTTCTCACACTGTAGCTGTCACCCATAATCTTTACAAAAAAAATTATTTGTTCATCATTCCTTTAATGGATCATAGCAGAGTTTGAGATTGTTCTCCCTGGAACTGAAGAACATAAAACAAGTCTATATGTTGTGGCAAGCCACAAAAAGATCTTTTGTCACATATTGTCTGAGGATGTGGGGAACAGTGACAAGTCTGATTAAAACAAGATAGTCAACAACAGTCAGACTGACAAAAGATCTGCCATGTATGCCACATAGACAAAAGTCTACAATAATGCTGTTATGAATTTGTCAGAAATAATGGGTACAGATTTCCCTCGGTAAAATACAGCATATTATTAAGGTACTAGTTTTGCCTATGTTTCTGAAACAGCAGAGCTATTGAATGTATTGTTCTATTTACATTGTTATAAGAAGTGTCTAAAACAAAACAGCAGAAAGACTTTGAAAAGGTATAAGAATAGTTTTATCTAGCGGAGTCTGTGAGAAGGATCAGTGATGTTGGCCATGATAATGTATAAAGTCACCCTGTGATTGATGACTGCATGCTAATCTTCCTATCAGATAACAAGATCACCTGGAGAGCACAGCGCTTATCTCGCCTTACTGGCTTATTTTGAATTATAAAAATTCATTCATAAATTAATTGATTCAATTCATTTTCAGTAGCCCCTTTATCCTTGTCAGGAATACACCCTGGATGGGACTGAATTATAATAATTTTGTAAATGATCTGCTCCACAATTTGTTTTCTTTTTTTGACTTGCCACAGCCATGCGGTGAAGCAGCTTTGAAGGACAGGACACAGCTCAGGCCTCACCATAACTTCTTCAAAGACTTAAAATGCAGGGACACAGAGTTATCAGAGTGGTGACTTTAATTATCCATGTCCCCTTTCCCCAGAGAGCCTATCACCTTGTCCTGTCCAATCTCTCCCACACACCCTCCTTTTAAGCATTGTTTTGTTTTTTTTTTGGTCTGGCTTCTGTCCCAAGCTGTAGTGCCTGTTCGTCCCTGAGCATCACCAAGTAAAGGGAAAAATTATGGTACACACAAATCACATGCATCATTTCAAAAAGGCACACAGCTGCTCTGAGGATGAAGTGCCACTCAGTTTCTAAAAGACATGCTGAGTTTTATACCATTAAGAAGCATACACTGGGTTTGTACTGAATCTCGTATGGCTTACATATTACAAACAACAATCCCATAAATAAGAGTGTGTCTAAAAATATTTCACTACTATGAGGTATACTGTATGTTTTCAGTAAAATTCTCCTTTACTGCACTTCAACATAAATGTTTTTAGATTATTTTTTATTTTGCTGCATTTAAATAGCTACTTTGAGTTTGATAAATTTCCCCAGCCACCGTCGTCTATTATTGCTAAATAAACCCTGTCGGCCCAATGTAATTTCAAAAAGAACATTCATATTTATTATTTCCCAGCTGCCCAATCACTGATTTCATTTCCGAAAACTGCTTTGCAAAGATGACTGTAACAAGTTCGGCTCTCTGCCTGGAACACGCAGCAGACCCGGAGTAAGTTTCGAATTAGATCTTTATTCTTTCTGGCTCATGCTTAGTGAAAAGCTAAGAGAAAGCAAAAAGTGAAACTACTTGCTGCACCCAGACAAACAGAACGAGAGATTCCATTTCACCTCATCAGAGAGAACACCAAGTAGATGAACTTATTAATACAATTGATCTACATACTATATTAGATTACTTTATTAGCATTTCCTATTTCCTGTGCTAACAGTTAGGTGTCATGTCATTTCTCCCAACTGGCACAGTTTAGTCTGTTACTAAACCATTAGTAACATTAGTGGCCATTTCTGTCAAATGACATTACATTATTGACTGCTACCTGAAATTTGCCTAGCACAGGGATGCTATATTGAAAGACAGATATCAGTATCATTTATATTGTCTTGAAATTGATGAGTGGATTGTTATTTTACTCAAATTTTAATTGTCTAAACATATCATGGTGTAAAAGTCCTCTGAGAAAGTTAGCTCATGTTAGCTAGCTGACTCATTTCCAATAGCATGGCTGTTGGACACTTTCTTCAACACTGTTGGATATCAGGTCTGACTGTCTGCCACCTCAGTAACAGATACAACACATTATAATAGCTGGCAGGCTCAAATGTGAATGCCTCGCAGCTCCTTTCTCACATACACTAACATTCGCTCCAGTGCAAGGTCAGAGAAGACAAACATATTTACACACACACACACACACACAAAGTCCAGGCCTTATGTAGTGAGCAGCAGGTTATCCTTTCTTGGAAAAGAGCAACACAGGAAAACATCCACAAGGGGTTATCATATTGTAAACTACATTTTTGCATTCCTCCCCCCCAATAAATCAACATTTAATGCCAATAAACATCACATGACTTATTCATCAGCATGAATTTCTAAATTCTAAATCTAACTGTAAGGAGCTGAATAACAATGATGGCTAGTTGGTGAATATTAGGCTATCAGTCAGTATATACTGTAATTCCTATCATTTTTGTGCAAATGATAAATATTAAGATGTCTGGTTCTTTCTTGCAGAACCTATGGAAAACATGTTTGGTGCTTGCTGTGAGTAGTTTTCATTTTCTAGCCATTTGAAATTAATCTGACAGCTGGGAATAATAGTGTAATGTTAGCGAGCAGGTAATGATTTGAAACCACAAAGCATCTGCAAATATATAAATGCAACAAGAGAACTTAAACGGCATGGCAGGCTCAGTGGGAGCGTGAGGAAAATGTAACTAGTTATGAAACTTGTTTTCTACCAACTGTTATTTAGTCCAGTGGAAGTGGAAATTCTCTAGTCATTTATTCAAACCTTGAAAACACGACTTTAGAAACCAAGCAATTTTAAGACCTTGTGAGGCTTTGATCACAGATGCAAAATCCAAGTAAGAAGTGGCTTATTTATCAGTATATATATATATATATAACAGTAATACACTATGAAGCTTTTTTTCTACTTTAATGAATATACATGTTGAAAATAGCCATAAGATATTTATTCATATGTCCGATACTGACCCCATGGTCCATCTATCAGTATTAGCAGCACCTTTAAATACTTTAAAATGTCTCGCCTTAAATTATGTACTGAATTCTGTCTCATTTTTAGAGTGCTTGACACCTTTTCTTAAACCCTTAATCAATATGAAGTCGTAATAGTGTTTGTATGAACAGGTGAATGACTTACGGACCTATAATATCACAGCAGATAAAAGACACTTCTTATGGATACCGATCGGTACAATTAGTTTAATTAGAGCAGATTCACCAAAGACACTGTCTTTCTGACCTCAAGACCTGAGCTGTTTTTTAAAGACAAGGAAGAATCAAGGTTCACTTACAAATCAGTGTTCAGATGGAGGAGAGTTAGATAAGATTGCACTCCATAATAGCAGACAGAGTTTGAAAAAACCTGAAGAGGATAGAAATCTCCAAACTCTCTCACCATTCTCTCTCACTATTCTAGCCTCTCTGGTTCTCGGCAGCTAATCTAGGCTGCTGCAGGATTTATGTTCAAAATTGACATGGACACAAAACTATCAGCATGAGTGGAAACAGGCAGGGAGAGCAGGAGGGAAGTGCTGAGCTGCTGTATGATTCACTTAAGCCTCATGCACGCTGTTTAAAGCTCCCACTGCTCTCTTTATTTCAGCACATTATCAGAACCTGCAATCCCCCTCCCCCCAGCTCACCTATTATCTTTATTACTGTATGAACCAAGCAGTCAGCCTTCGGTAAAACAGCTGGCGGCAAATTCACACCGTACCTGCTGGTGAAGAGCGTTTCACATGCAGCCACTGACAGGAAGTTTGTATCACATCCAACCTTCCTTCCCCTTTAATTGGTCCACATTTTTGAAGCACTGAAAGGTTGAGGTCAAGAACCAGGCAATTTAATTTCCCCTTACTGTAATGAGATTTGTAGTGTATTACAGAGGAACACTGACATACTGAGGTGAAACAAATTCAGTTAATTACAGTGACAGCCAGGCGACATATTCCTTGCCCTCTTGCACTGAATTCCATCGTAACAACTGTAGCTTTTGCACTCATTGCAATCTTTTACCTTTTACCATGCACGCTAAAAAAGGCCAAGAGTAACGTGAGCAAATTTATAATTGAGTCATTTAGAGTAGAACTAGGGAGGCATTGATGTCATTTTTTAAAAAATACATGTATATCAATACTCGTTGATACTGAAGGAACCTATTTAGTATTAAGCAATCAGGAATGGCGCAGAACTGGGTAGGAGGGATTGCATACTCTCTCTGCCGTGTCAATCACAGTGACACTAGCCAATCGTGGGTGTTAGTGAGCTCCTGTATGGAGAAGAGAGCAGACAGCGCTTTCCTCCCCGGTTGGTAGCTGTCATATGATAGGGGAGAGCCAGCTGGTGGGTGAGAATTTAGGAGAAAATGGGGAATTAAAAAAAAAAAAAGCATATGCAAAAGTTTATACACTTAGGCTATTAGGCTCATAACATTAGCTAGTTGATTTTAAATACATTAGCTAGCTCCTTTAGTTAGCTTGGAGAAGGTTAGAAGAACAGATTTTGTTCCACTTCAGAAAAGCACTTCTGCACAGCTATATGTATACGTAGGTTATTTTCACTCACCTAGGTTTGATGTTTTTTCTCACTTAGCTAGCCTGTGCAGCAGCATTGGCTGATACAATGTGCTGCTCACAATTATTTCCTCGTGTTGAGCTTTATGTTTTAAATAAGTTTTATCTCATACTTGTATTGTAGGAAGATGCTGTGGCTCCTTCTCTTGTTATTTTCACAGAGCACAGTTTGCAGTCTGCTTTGCTTTAATTAAATCGTAAAACATGTCATTAGCATGTCATCATGCACTAGGCTTACATCCCATAGTATCACCTGGTTTCGAATTTTGGTATCTGAGCATTTTCATGAGTATGACTAAATGAGCACAGTAACTGAGCAATACCTGATACCAGCACTGATTTTAGAGTTATAGCAGGTTTAATGTGTTTTTATGCTTATCCTCCTGGAGCTGATCTCTTCCACAATCCTTGTGCTCAGACTTGAATGATAATGACCAGCCTGAGGTGAGACACTCATTGCATGCCAAGTCGTGCGCCAGAAGACACACCACAAGTACAACCTGCTCCTCCAAAACCAAATTATACACACATTTACTGAGTCTGGGAACTTCAAAAAGGCCAATTTACCTGCTTATTGTCCAGGGACTTTGTCCAAGAGAGAACCGGTTAGCAAAAATCAGTCATTGAGTGCAGTAGAAAAAAAACATTACATTTTCAAGCAGATACAAACAGATTCTTTATGCTCAACAAGGGGTCAGCATGGCCGTTCTTCTAACATACTGTCTTCATCATGCTCATCAAGCCAAAACAACATCATTTTCATGTGCCTACAAGTAATAGCATAACCAATATGCAACAGGCCTGAGACATGATTGGAATCTTCTCCTTTCTGTGCTTCACTGAACAGTGACTTGTTGAACATTTCTGCCTGGTTATGCTAATTATGGCATGACTTCAGACTGTGTGCCAGTGAAGTGTCATCTCATATTATGCAGAGCGCCGCAGGGCTCCTCTTCCACTGTGCTCGGTGTGTTAGCTTTGCATGCTTGAAAAGGAGCAGTGCTCTCTCAGCCTTAAATTCCCAGTGTCAAAGTTCTAAAGCCAATGTATTTGTATTGGGGTTGATTTGGGCACATCTGCGATCACGATGAATTTGATGCAGGACTCTTTCCTTACTGTAGTAATATGGCTTGTATTCAGACACTGAATATTATGTCTCCGCTGGGAGGAGAGGATCTCCATACAGAGAGGATCTCCATACTGGCTTGGTCTTTTCCTCAGCAGCTTAATCCTGCTGACATTTCACTGAGCCACTCCCCGAGCCATTGCCGGGTGCCTTGGCCCTCTGTCACAAAATTATTTATCATCAAGTCCTGGCCTGAGCCTGTGCAGGGTTGTGTTTGGGGACTCTCATTCATCTACCACTTGCTCTTTTAATGCCCTTCCACTCCGTTTTGCAAAGGTGGCCTCCGTCATTATTCAGAGTTAGTGCCACCAGGGAGACAGATCAAAAATGTGGCTGCTCAGAGAGGTGCTGCAAATTGTAGCTGATTTCTCAATCGGCTCTGCTGGCTGAGGGAGTAAAATACTGTCTAATCTCAGTCTAATAGCATTTGCCTTTGTGAGTAAGTGTGTGTGTGTGTGTGTGTGTGTGTGTGTGGTACGCACAGAGGCTACTGTATTCATTTGTCGTCACCTCCTCATTTATGTCTAAATATGTTTTATTTCTGCAAAGGGACCAAAGACTGGCTCTCTTAGCTTAGTTTCCCTGAGCTGGAGGTCAGTTAAAGGACCTGGAGCAGAATTCATCAGGCCTATCTAGCACAGTTCCCTCTTAAGTAAAGCCTTCCAGATCACACGGCCGGGCAATGATTTTCCTTAATTAAACAACCTCACGAGCTTTCTGCCGCTCTCTGGGGAGCATTGGCTCAGCCGGCTCAAACAGAGGCATATGGCACATACATAAGCGAGCTATTAAGATTTAGCTCTACTTATATCCCTGAACAGTCACACCCAAGCACAGCCTAATCTGTCCAGAAAACCTCCTGCAGCAAAAGCCATTATAAATTAGAAATGCGGGGTCAAAATGGTGTGTGTGTGTGTGTGTGTGTGTGTGTGTGTGTGTGTGTGTAGTACCCATAGCGAACTGTAGTACAGTGTGGTATAATTTACTAGGAATAGGAGCTTGTAAAGATACAAATATATCTTCATTAATTCACCAATCATGGGTCGCCATTTTCATCATTTCCATCATCTCATTTTCAAGCACTGTTCAGGTTATTATAATCCTGTCTGCACATAGCAATGCAGTTATGCTTGTTGTGATTTATTTACCAGGTTACTCAGCATAATGCATCCTCTTAACATTAACACCAATTAATCTGTGGAAAAGTTGACTTTGCATGCTACTTTCATTATCTTACACAGCACTGTAGTACATCACCAACTTACCACAGTTTAGGGCCGAACACAATACAATGCATCCAGTATAGCAGTCAAAACACACAATAGCTGTATTTGCATGCAGTCTAATGATCTGGTAATAACCTGATATTATAAAACCTAAACCTAATAAATGGCTCAGTCAGAAAAAAGTGTACATCAACCAGAATAGAATAAACCGACTGAGGCATCAATCCAAATTTTAGGTAATCCTTTTAATAATCCATTAAACAGAATAATAGCCATGTAAACCTAGTCCTGATTCACAGTCAGAATCTGTGTGTGCTTTACACTGCTGTGATTCTAATGGACCTACAAAGAAACAAAGTATTTCGTATATTTTAAACAATTAAAAACAATTGCGAGGTTGGAAAGGAGGTCGAATGTACATTACGGCAGACATTGTGTGACGTTCGAGGCAGACGCAGGACAGTAAGTCACCGCAGTAAAGTGGGCAGGAAAATATCTAATGCTGAGCCAGCTTCGTGTATTCAGAAATTCTTCTCTGTTCAATAAAGACATTTGGGGAATGGGTTTTTCAGACTTGTTAAAATATACAAGCATAGTGAATCAACACTCTTAGCATGCTCTACACCGACATGACACGTGCTTCTTGTTGTTATGGTAACATCGACACTAAACAGCGCTTCTCATATGCGCATAACTTTGGATCAAAATACATGTAACCCAAATGTAAACAGAGGTCAGATTACATGTAACATATATAAACAGTGATCAGATTATATGTAACCTGAATGTAAACAGAGATCCTGATAATATGCAAAATGTATGTAGAATTCAGATTATTGCATCGTAAATCAGATTGATGGAAATGGAAAAACAGCCAATGTGATGTGAAATTCCTGAATTTAGACAACACATACAGTAGTACCTAAGTAGCATAATATTAAATAAAATATAGTCAAAATATTATTGCAGTAAGTGTTATATCTCACTGAGTTACTCCATGCTGTAACAGTAACGGTGTACAGCCATGCATACAGATATGATTGTGTTGTCAAATTCATATTTTATAGGTTAAAGTAATATAATCCAATCCATCAGCATGTGGTATGTCTCAAATAGATGTGTCCGCTGCCAGAGGCTGCCTTAGCAGGACAGTATGGTGAGATTTCTGGGCATCTATATTTTTTAGGAGCACTCAAGAGATTGCCTCTTTCTCAGGGGCCACAGAGAGCTCTCTGTCAGGAGACAGGCAGTGAGAGCAAGAGAAAGAAGGAGATGGAGAAAAAAAAAACAGACAGAGAAAGACAGCTCTTCTCTTCCACTTTGGTTGCATCCCACAAATGCATGCGACTGGTGATCAGTCTTCCATGAATCACACTCCTTTCAATGTGCAAAATACTGCGAACAAAATTATTGAATTAATTTAATTAATGTTAAATGTTAATGTTAATGTTAATGTTTATTTGTGCAATATCAGCATGGGTAAAATGTAAATCTAAAGCAAATTACATTTAATATAAATAGATCAGTTTTATAAATCTTTATAGATCTTAATAGACATTTTATAAATGGTTAAACTAATAGTATACCACAAATCTGTGGGACCCCCTGCAGTTCTACACACACAACATACACCTCCTTAATAATACTGAGATTAAGTCCAAGGTTTATTTTTCATATAAGCATATATTTGCAGTGCAGTGTAAATATTCAGCAACAGCCACTTTAACTCTGTAATTCAATAGAAAACTGTTTAGTGCATTCAATAAATCTTTCTCATGAAGTCTGCTGGGAAAAACCACACCCCACTGCTCTGAGGTATTAATATGAGCTGATTAAGAGAATTTTCTAGACTCCTTTTTCTTTGAGATTGCATAAAATCTCATTTTTATAATACAGTGTAAGTCAGCATCATCTTATTTATTCATAAACCTCAATTCTTATGTATTAATCTCTAATTATAAGTATACTTCTAAGTATATGACTCCAGGAGTTAAAACACACTCTGGAGTATGATAGTGTTGTTTCAACGACTAAAACGTGGAGTGAATCCTGGATTGTGCACCAGTATGAAATGATCAAGTACTGCAATTTTAACACCATTATGTGAGACAGCACAGTGAAATGAATAATTGATCATTAAGTCTGTTTTTCATGGCAACTTATTTTGATTGCATGGAGTGTCAGAGGATCTCACCCACAACACCCCACCATGTCAAACACGACATTTAGTGTAACTCCAAACAAACCTGTGAATGCAAAATGTTGTGCCTGCTGAGAAAATAATAAAGTAGCTTTAAGTTATAAACTTTGTGTGTGTCCACATTCTCTCAGCTGCTTAGCACTCAGCAAAGTGCTTCATGGTTGTCATCACTGTCCACGTCTCTCCCCCTAAACATGTGGTGCAACGCTATATTAAGCAGTAGGCGGACACAAATGCATTATTTTTGCTTCAAAGGCCAAAAACAGTGTCAGCTATTCACACACACACACACATCTGTGCTTCAGCTACCATCCATTATCAGAGGACAAGCTTTCTCATTACAAAGCCTTGTTTTGCAAGGCAAGGCTATGTAATTAACATGAAATATTTCTCATTCTGAAAATGACAACAATGGAAAATGTCGCTGATCACAATACCAAGTTCGGCGACATTGCCGAGAGCGAACTGCAATGTAATCTCTCTTTTAATTAATTGAATTATCAACACTGTTTTATCTTCCTCTTTCATTTCCTCAGTGCTTTTCCCATTATAGATAAAGCATTATATAAACGCCCAGCTGTCTTGTTTGCCAAAGTCGGGCCTGACGTCCATCAGCAGCAACCTATTAAACACCCTCCTTGATCAAAGGATCCTTCAGTATTGTAGAAAGCTGCTTTTGGTGCACTCCTTTTCTATGAATGGATACTGAATAGTGGCAACATAAAAGCACAAAAGAAAAAAACATACTTAAAAGCGGATCAGTAAGAAGTGATGCTGTGAGATAATGCTATAATATCCTTCCTAATTCAATACGCACACACAAACACACATACTTGCCTGCTCAGTCTCCTTGTTCTAAATAGAACCAACCTATTTTAGTTATACCAGAATTAGTTTATGTAATCATCTGCTTTAACCCATCAGCAGGTCCAGACTTATATTGCTCAGTCTCTTAAATAGGCTGCTCATACATATTTATGCTATTTGTGTGAATGCCAAAGAATTTTCAGCCATTGCACTGGTCACGACTAACAGCATCTCCCCAAGTCCTAAAATCAGTACCGGAGCTGTAGATAGCAGCATCACACAGAGCCAAGTGATGAAACGAATCTGAAATTTCTAATTTCGAGCAAGCATTGAGATTTTTTTTTTTACAAGCACCTTCCCATTCCAGGCTTCAGCAGCACTGTCATGGACAGCATCATCACACAAGGCCATGCATCCTCCTCTCTTTACTGCTCTCTATGTAGACAACACATCTGACATCGAGGAACCCAGCCAGCCTACAGATGAGCTCCATTTAGCCTGCCACACTGCCCTGGGCTAGTCTCCCCCACTATCCGAACTTCTCTTCATTCCATCGCCACTGCACTTTTGCGCCTTTTGCATTAAAAAAAAAAAAAAAACAGTTCCTTTTGGGCATGTGAACATCTTTAGTGGTAATAATACAGCCGTGCAGCAACACACCCCATTCAACCTGTCAGAGCTTGAGCAGTTCTGCAGAGAGGAGCAGTAAAAGATCCCACAGGTGTGCCAAACTTTAGCATCATACCATTATACATATACACAGTACTGTGCAAAACTCTTAAGTACCCTACTTTTTTTTAGCACAGTTTTTGTTATAGATGTTTATTTTATGATTTCTGCATTATTGAGTCACTACAAAAACATTTAATATTTCCAAATATTACTTTTCCAACCAAAAATAATAATAAATGTTACAGAAAAATGTCAGTAAAGAAAGCAGCATATTATGTAACATATTTTTGCATGCAAAAAAAAAAAAAAAAAAAAAAGAAGCGAGTGCGACAGTCAACGTCTCCAGAAGAATTATGGCAGATTTTTCGAGATGCTCAGTAAATCTTACTAGCTAACTTCCTTATAAAACTACACAAACTGCATCTGTGACTACTATTTTTTCTTTTATCACACCAGATATTGACATTGTTGACATATAAGAAAATATATGAAAAGACCTTAAAAGAGAAAAGAACAAGGGCATCTTCTGAGAGCATAAACATTAACATTGATCTCTAACGTCAGTAAGCCTCTCTGTCCTTGATCTTCCTGTACATAACAACTACACAAACATACAAAAAATAAATTGTGTTCATAATGGATTCAGTCTCCTTTCTTGCTAAACAGTATAACCATGTAGTAATTACATTAATTACAGCAAATGCTGTTTCTTTATTCATAATGTTTCACCACCCGACAATATACTATGCTGTTTATAGAGACGAGTTTTCAATGAAGAACTGAAGACTTTATCAAGGCAGATTTAAATACTATTAACTGTTTCTCAGTAGGGTTAGCTGGCTGGTCTTTGCCAAATGCTGCAGTACTTGGCAGGATATTGATGGGCTAAGAGAACTGGTGGAGTAAAATGACTCATTTTAGGTCCTTTAGGGCATGTAAGGCACTGGCTGTTTTCTGAAGTGACAATCTCACTCCACACCTTTGGGACTGCCATGGATCTGTCAGCTGTCGTCTGTATCCAAGCTGATCGATTCCCCCTCACCAGCGCATAAATTACATGTCTCCCATAAGTGCTTCCCTGCTCAGTGGTGGATAATATAAAACCCCAAGACTGTGAGCAAATAGTAATTACTAATTAATAGGAAATAGTAATAGTAGTGGTCCTAGTAAACAGTCTTAATTAACATCTATGTGTAGATGTTGTTTTCCATCAACACAGAAACCAATTTCTAAAAGGAGCATACTGTAATAAGTGTATGAAATTTTGTACAATAAAATACTGTGTTTATTATACTTTACATGTCTTTTACTGTAGCCTGTCTGTTGTTTTGGGAAGATACACTAAAAAGACAAAAGTATTTGGACACCTGACCATCACACCCATATGTGGTTCTACAGTTTCTCTTCGCTGGAAGCAAGGGACCCAAACCTGTTCCAGCATAACAGTGCCCCTGTGCACAAAGCGAGAACCATGAAGACATGGTTTTGAAGGATGAGTGACCTGCACAGAGCCCTGACCTCAACCCCACTGCACCCCTTTGGGATGAATTGGAACAATGACTGCAACCCAGAGCTCCTCGCACAATATCAGTGCTCCTATGGCCCACATCCACATGGTATTTTGGGCAAATGCTCCAAAATCTAGTGGAAAGCCTTCTCAGAAGAGTGGAGGTTATTATAAAAGTAAAGGGGGACTACATCTGGAATGGGATGTTCAACATGCAAAAATGAGTGCTATGGTCAGGTGTCTGCAAACTTTTGGCCATATAGTGTATTTACAGTACTGGGATTTTATACTGTATCAAAGCACCTTGCAGCTACTGTAACACTGCTGTAACTATATTGTAATAACACAGTGAAACAAACAGCATCATTAACTTTACTGTAAAATAATCACCAAAAGCAATTCCTTTAAGTGGCAATAGAATGCTGGCTGATTACTTCTCCAATTTTTATAACTTCCATTATTATTATTATTTTTTTAAAGCAATGCTCTTTGCCTATCTAGGTAGTTAACTTGTTCTATCAACCCTGATATTTGAATTAAATAACCCATCTAGTTACTTTCTTATTGTTTTTTTCCTGTGGTATTCAGGACTGTCACCCATTGACTCTGTTAAATTTTTTCTAATTGTTCATTTTAACAGTTTTTATTGTGTAACTGGTTATCTTGTTACTGTATATTAACATGATCATTTTTTACGGTGCAAGCTGGGAGGAATGTGACAGGTAAGGTAAAACATCTACATTATACTATATATTATTACTATTATTACTATTACTATTTCTGTATTACTGTATACAGTGTGTTGGTAAGTGGTGTAGGCTGAGGATGATAGCCACCCCCAGTTCACAGTTCTACCACTGGATCTAATGGCCAGCTTAATCCCTTCAGCATGGAGTCATATCTTTAGGCAGAGATCAACAGCCTGAGTTTACCTTGAAAGTCATTGAGCCAGTGCAACCTCACTGAGCACTCCAACATCAACTTACTCAGCCTCAAGCCTCAAATGGCAACATTTTAAGATAATGTGATGTGTGGCTTTACAAACATGATGGTAAAGTGATACTGAAAAGGGTTTTTATCCCCTCTGTGTAGTTGTTAAGTAAATGTACTGTTCTCTCAATTATGTGTAATGCTCAAAATGGACAAAATGGCTTAATGCACAAAATGACCCCATTGAACAAAATGAAATATAAAATAATCCCTAATAACAGCAGTAGATAGAAATAAAGGTCTCGTTTCAGAAGACAATACAGACACCTTCCACTCTTCTATAACAGAGAAAGGGTCACACATGAAAAGAGAAAGGAAGAGAGGAAACAGGCTGCATTTCTGGACAAATGACACTGTAATGGGAAATTGATGGGGCTCTTTGTCCCACGATTTGGGTGGGCCACAACTACCCCCCCCCCCCCCCCCCCCCCCCCCCCCCCCCCCCCCCCCCCACCCCCCCGGAGTGCTCCACCTTAGCAAAAACATGGGGCCAATGTGGCATGAAATGCAGGCTAATTGCTGTTTGGATGCTTGTGTGTAAAAACAGCCATTATTCCGCTCTGTCCTCCCTTCACCACTGCGCTGAGGGTTAATTGGGCTGTCTGCCAGATGACAATAAATGTAGCATGAAATACAAAGATAACTTGGCCCTTTGTATGCACTTAGATGCAGCCATTGTATGGAAGCACATCTTTCATCAAATGAAAAAAGAATCTGTGTTGTTGGGACCAAGTGCTGTAGAGGGGAAATATTATTTTTACTGTACACAACAGATGATCTGTATGATGCAGTATGCCTGTGTATTATGTACTGTGAGCTAGGGGTTGCATAGATTAGTCAAATAATACATTCACTGTTTACTTCTGTGGAGATGTTGACTAGTTGGGGCAGTAGGAAAAAAATGAGGCAGGTGGTAAAGAGCCGATAAAGACAGCAGCTAACTGTACTTTGTTAGTCTCAATACTAGATGAAGCTAATTCCAGTAAACTGCACAAGCCTACACTGGGAAAACATTTTCTTTTCTTTTCTTTTGATTTAATGGACTGTTAACACTTTGATATCACTTTGCATGAAGTGAAGAGGTGTGAGGGGTGAGTTTTTTTAAATCCTGCCCAATCCCAAAGGATTTCTTTCTGCAGTTATATTTGCTGTCCTTTAACAATAAATAAAATTTAACTAAAATCATTGTACCATGATATAGTGAATTCTGTTGTGGCTAGCACTGTATGTGAGAGTGCACTCGGAGCCACGAGTTGCATATCACGATCAAATCCCACTCAGCTAGTTTTGAGTCAGAGTCATAGAGGCCGATCCAGACTCGTTTTCAGATTCTACATGGCAGAATAACCTTCCAGACACTTTTGTACACATTGTATCCTCCATTCAGAATTAAGCTACAGTATGAGGAGCTTTTGTGCTACAATCTCTCAGTAATTTCAGATAAGCTGCCAACTCATCTACATGCACAAGCGCATTTTCAGAATTGGTACATCCTTAAATAGTGTAATATGATTTATTATTTTGCATACTTATTGCACTGATTTATTTACTTTTGTTGTTAACAGAGAAGTGTAGCCTAAAAAGGCATTTAAGCTGAAATTAATTGAAGTGCAATGTTCAATGCTACATAGATAAAAAAAGAAAAAAGCCTAAAAATAGCAACATTCTGAATTGATTTTTGCTTTGACTATGGAAAAGGAATTAGTTATGTACTTTTTGGAATTACTGGTCAACTAGTAAAACGTAGCAGCTGTGCAACCCCTACTGTGTGTTGTCACTGTTATGCACCTGTGGTATAGATCCACAGAGCACAGCCACTAATATATGGTTTAAATCATGTTAAAAGGATTAGATCAATCATGACAGGCCTACACTGCTGCACATGTACTGTACACATGGACTTGTTAGTCAGTCGGATACTTCCATGCCTACATCAGTATTTTTGGTCGATACTTACAAAAAAGCCTTGCCAAAAATATTGCAGTGCCTGCGACAGACTTTCGTATGCAGTGTGATGAATTCCACACTGTGTCAGCACCCCGCTGTCTCCCAGGTCTCCTCCATGTCCAATTTGTAGATATTTCCACACTGGCTTTGACAAAATACCTGCACACTGCTTTGCATATGGAGTGCTCTGGGGACAAGTATTTATAGGCTAGTGGCAGGTGATATATTAACCATTGTTTCATATTCAAAATTCTGTCTCAGCACTTTTTATTGCATACTGAGGCTCCGGCTGCTTTAAGTCAACAAAAGAACCACCCTGCACCTTCAGCACTTACGGTAAACACCGTATTTTCACTCGACGTACAAATACAGCATGTGAAAAGGCATGTAATGAATGTCCTCAGGAATGATCCTTCATTAAAAACATCTATACAAAGGCAAAGCACTACACTTTAGGATGAAATTAAAAAAAAATTGGAGTTCACAGATTGGCCAGAATGGGCAACTTATGAAATATATTATACATCATAGTGCATTATCATACAAATAACGTGTACATCTTCATACATTTTAATGTGCTGGGAAATATGCTATCTCCCTAATTTTAATATTCAAACATTCAAAGTTAATAAACAGATATTTGTTTAAGAGCTTGAGGTAGAAAAAAATACAGATGCGCATGTCTAATTTGCAAACCACAAGAGTGATGCTTTTTGCATTAAAATGTTAAAAAGTGTGGCTTTTCTTTTTCATATTTTTACTGACTTCATGGTGTGTAAGGCATAATAAATACTCAAGTATTTTCTTCAGTATTTCATTAATGGTGCTGCAAATGGTTAATCAAGTATTAGAACAACTTTACACAACCCTAGTCCTAACTGTATTTTTGCAAAGCAATAATAATTGTCCATTTTCACTAAGGATCAAGTGACATATGTTTAATTCAGCATGGTGGCTCAGCGCAGTGGCTCAGCTGGTAACGTTGCCGCCTCACAGCTCCAGGTTCCCAGGTCAATCCTGAGCACTGGTTACTGTCTGTGTGGAGTTATTGGGCATGCTCTGCCCATGTCATGGGTTTCCATCAGGTTCTCTGGTTTCCTTCCACTTCCCAAAAACATGGTAGTAGGTGAACTGGCTTCTCTAAATTGCCCCTAGCTGTGAATGAGAGCGCAAGTCTGTGTGCGCATGGTACCCTACAATGTACTGGCATCCCAACCAGGTTGTGTTTCCACCTAAGACTCTGGATCCATTACAACTCTGACCAGGTTAAAGATGAAGATGATGAGGGATTCTTCCACGTGTAACCTCTAACTTCTGCATGTAACTGTTGATGAACAGAATTTAATCACAGCGTGTTTCAATCTCAGCTCTGTTTAAATTAACAGTTCCAGGAAATTGATGGATTAATGGAGTTTCCTGGACCCCAGGTTTCCCTGTTCTCATCAGCTTCCAGCTCTACTTTTCTCATTCGGCTAGAATTTACAGCCGCTTGAATCCAACTTAAAGGTCAAACGCTGACACTCGTTCTGAAATTGAAGCAGTGCTATTACAAGAAGAAGCACTACAATCTCATCATAGTGAAGTAAGAGTTTCGTGATCCAGCTCTCAAAGGCACTATAACATACATCACTACAAAAACACAGTTAAACAGAACATATTATTTGCACAGTCTTGGTAATGTTTTATTCCTTTCCTGTGGGATTGCTGTCTGGAAACAGAGAACTGAGATCTATTAAAGAGCAGAATACCCAAGATGATGCCTGATTAAGCCTATAAAAAACTAACCTAGACCACACGGTTTCCTCATGATATTTATTCTTTAATTCAGTTGGAAGCCATTTATATATATATAGATAGTTTCAGGGAACCAGAATAAACACAGCAAGGCATTCTTCCTCAACTTCATTTTCTGAGGACATAAAAAAGAAAGAAATATGAAAAATACTTTATTACGTTAACACCTGTACTATGAAAATATTATGCACTGGTGGATAATTTGTAAAATAGATTAAAAGTACTGGACCACAGGATACCTTTTTTAAATAAGGGTACTTTTTAAAAAAAAAAAAAAAAATAAGGACAGCCTCTGGTAGTCTTCTCTATTGGTATTTTATCTCTCTTTCTGTAAAGCACCTTACACCAGTTGATTAAAATGGTTCAGTGGTTGTTAAGATTTATTTATGTTATATATTATAACACTTGGACAAGATAATGAATCAGTTAGACTTTATGAGACTAAAGAACAAAAGGGTGGTATTTATGCACTGCAAAAGTACTTACATGTCTAAAGTGGTTTAATGTTTGAGAATCTAAAGCGTTTGAAGTAACAAATAATAGTGATAATATAGAATATATCCCTTCTATAGTCATTCATTAGCATGGACACTGACTGTGCATGGCATTATCCTTCACTATGGGCGACTGACAGAGAGCATGTGCCATCCACCACACCATACCTAAAGCATATTGCTTTCTTCAGGAGATGTAATGTGTTTTTTATTCAATAGATAGATAGATAGATAGATAGATAGATAGATAGATAGATAACCTCTGCATGGAATAGCATGCATTCATATATAGTATATAAAATATAGAAGGGCAAGGTGATGTGGCTAACTGGACACAGAAATCAAATCTCACAGCTACTAATATTCTATTCATACAGAAACACATGTAAAAGTGAGAGCTGAGAAATAAAAGTTGCAGAATGAGCATATCAGTTGCTCTCTGCCGAATGTGAAAAACTATATTCAGAGCTGTTAAACAGAAACATTCATTCTATTACGCTTTCCACTGGCAAATGTGATAGCAGATATAAGAAATATCATAGGAAGAGTTTGTTCCTGATTCATGTTAAACCATGTGTTTATCATGGGCATTATGGGTCATGATATACAACTGTCCACTTTCTTAGAAACACCTGCATACCTGCTCATTTATGCTTATCATTTATAGTTATCCAATCAATTTATAGTTATCCAATCAGCCAATCATGTGCCAGCAGCACAAATGCATAAAGTCATGCAGATACAGGTTAAGAGCTTCAGATAATGTTCACATTATACATCAGAATGGGGGAGCAACGTTGTTGGTGCCAGACAGGCTGGATTGAGTATTTCAAAAACTGCTGACCTCCTGGGATTTTAATGCATAAGTTTATGATACAAAAAACATCCAAACAAGATTGGAAAAATAGTTTTTTTTTTTTTAATGAGCAGGTGTAAAGGTGTTCCTATTAAAGTGGCTGGTGAGTAATTGCATTATATTATATTATATTATGTTATATTATATTATATTATATTATAATGCTGATTGCATTATAAACATCAACGGGTATAAAAAATTCGTTCTGGAAATTTTTTTTTACATATTCAGTCGGAATTGAAGCTCTGTGATCGAAACCTCTAACCTAGTAAAGTGCAAAGATATAAACAGTAACTTAAACATTAAATTAAAACCTTTTTTAATCGACTTGATCCAGACAAGTATTTAAATTTATTTATTTAATGTAATTTTTAAATTTTTTATGCAAGACATTTATTTCATGATTAAATGTTAATTAGATATTAGTTAGATATTCATGATTAAATTTTATGTCTAAATTTATTGTTAAAATTCCTAATTTTTTTAAACCTTTGAGATTATATATTATGTCATTTTTATGAATCAGTTTCATTACACATCATAGTGCATTATCATACAAGTAACGTGTACATTTTATACACTGATCTTGTTTAATATACTGTAGTTAATGTACATAATTCCAGTGTTTAATGCAAGATGTTTTATTTTATTTCGCAATTAAATTTTGACATCTAAATTCATTTTTGAAATTCCACTAGATACTTTTGAACCATGGGATTATGTTACCTGTTTCTGATCGCATTTTGTCAAAAATATTCCTTAGTGTCTACTAAAAAAATGTGTTAGAAATTTCAATAAATCTATGTTCAGCATGCCTGTGCTAAAATCAGTTTACAGAATAATATGAGCTTGTATAATAAGTATAAAAAAAATAAACAAAAACATACTTGGATAATTAATACTTGTCTAGGGGGCTTAAGTTAAAATAAAAAAAAAAATTAGTTACCAAAATTTCTAAACATGTATATAATTTTGAAATTAAACTGTTCATATTACTGGTGTGTCTGAAAGACAGTGAATAAGAGCATGAGTAATGCTCCAGTGGACTGAAGTGTTATGAACACTGCAGCCACACAAATAAAAATCTAATCTTTGTCTCACAGTCATTATCCCTCAGCGCCTGAACTCAGTATACCAAAAAACAGCATACCAGAATTAAGGCTTAGACTGTAAATGTGCAGGTTATAGTGTGGGTTCAGTGGATTGCTCCAGAATTCACCCCACGCGCAGCAGTAATGGTGTGCTCTGAGAGGGGTCAGCAGGGTGAAGCGGTGTGAGAGAGGTGTGTGGGGGTTGGCTGGACTTTAGGGGCTTAAAAGCAGTGAGGCCAGGGCAGAGGACAGACCTCCACTAATACTAGCCCTAAATTGTCTCCTGTTCCAGAAGCTCGCCCATCTAGGCTGGAGAGAGAGGGGTGATGAGGTCAAGAAGGAGGAATGGAGGAGTTAAGCTGAGGGGGAGAAAAACAAGTGGGGGAAAATGAGAGAATCAGAGCCAGATATGGCTGTGTATGGACACGAATACTAAGATCATTTTGCCAGCGTCTCACATGAAGCTCCATTTCGAAGGACAGAGTTTGGACTGTACAGAGTCACCAGCAGAATGCTTAGAAGAAAGTGTATATGTGCTTTTCTTAATAGTTCAAGAAAGGAAAACTTGTTTAATTGTCTCATACTACCTCAAATTCTAACAAGTAGTAACAATAGTACGGAGTATATTGAATATAGTAAAAAGATAAAGATATGACCAAGAAAATATGTTTTTGGCACAACACACAGCATAATGAGATGCACTGCATTTAAAGTGAATTTAACACAATTCAATAAAATCATTGGACTTGGAGGAATTCGTCTCTGTAAGTGTCTCTCACCATGATATATGTGGACATCCTGAAATAAACCCTTAATAACAACATAACCTGACAAACGTATGTAACATTGCCAACTGTCATAAAGATAACATTAAAAAATTTGATGTCACATGATGATGATGATGATGATGATGACATGCTGTGCAAACTTCCAAAAGATGTTCTGCAGTGTCTCTTAATCTCATCACATGGTTGTAATTTTTCTGACCCTTAGGTAAAGTGTATTTATGAGTTATGTATTTTATATTAGAGTGAGGTTGGTTTTAACATTTGACATGACACATCATGATTATGTGACTCTACCATACTAGAAAAATTGTCATAACACAACTTTATGCAAAATATATGTCACGTGATTTTAATATCCAATTCACAAAAGCAGTCTATACGACAACTGAAGCCTATTGGAATAAGCAATAAAAAATATCTATGAAAATAGACATGCAAAATTCTTTTCAACCTTGTTTCAACACTTAATTTTACTTTAATCCTCAAAGGTCAAAACGACCAAAACAGAATCTCTGGAATATGTTCATGATATTTGACGGCAATGTGAAAAGAAAATTGGGTAACATCATTTAAAAAATGATAAGATGCTTATAATCAGGTAAAGGTCAATGAATTTAAATGTTCATGTAGGTTTGTGTCTGTTATTATGAGTGGCTTATGCATGTGCCATGTAGCCCTATGAATACTATGTAAAGTAAAGTGTTTTCTCTAAGATGTTCGGTTTAAACGTTGTTAAACAAAAAACAGCCAGTGTGATAGACAGAATCGGTGTTGGATCTAAAGGCTTAAATCTTAGTGAGTAAAGAAATAGGAAGTGAAGCTCTTAGACATCTTTTTATTTACTCCAACTGTCAAGACCACAGCCCTGAGTCATACTGAGGAGATTTGTACTTCCCGAGCGTGGAGAGAGATAGAGAGATAGTTCAGAGGCTGCTCAGGCCAAAGTTGTATCTTGCGCACACACACCTCAGCCTCCTACACAAAAACACATTGTCAGGACTGTGAAGGTAGCTCACACTTCATGCCCTTAACATTGTCTTACAAACACTCATATGCTTAACTAAGACAATTCATTTCTATGAGGCTTTTTTCTATTGTAACACCGAAGCGTCTCACACATACTGCGAAACAAACACTTTCACACAGAGATGCCATGTGTCAGTATTATTTTGAAATGGACTAGTATGAATGTGAGATGTGAGAAGTCTCTGAAATATGCCAAGGAAAAAACACAGATGTCCGGCATACTGTATAACAGAACAGGAAAGAAAAATTTACATCTGTGAAGGAAGACAGACATTAGTTTTCAGGAAGTGTTACCCTCTCTTTCTCTCAGTCTTAGTCAGCTGTCGTCGTTCTAAGTAAGGAATAAAACACAAAGGAGAATGCTGTTATAGGAAAATACCACACCGAAGTTAATTATTTTCTAATAACAGCAAACCCCAAAGTGTATTATTCCCCTTATAAAATAGTGATTTGCCAACAATCCCAATTTATTTTAACCATTTATTATCAGACTTATGTGGAGATTATGTGGAGGTCTGCCATACAAGTTCTTGTGAATGAGCTGTTACTATAGAAACGATAACATATTAGAACAAGCACATTAATATGAACCAACCACTTGAATTACAGCCAGCACTACTGTCAGACCCGTACTGTTAGAAAACCAATCAACACCATCTGACCAATCAGATTCAAGACTTCAGCAGCGCTGTGGTATAAATTCAAACAATGTCCCAAGTGCAGTCTTAACTGCAGCAGGAAGGCTGACAAACAGAAATATTCAATATCCTTCATTTTTTTCACTTTCTGTTGACCTTCCTTTAGGGAGCCACAGCCTCGTTTTTTTGTACGATTGCTTGTGGCCTTTCACTAATTGATTAAAATCTGCCCACTCAAGGAAAGCCAGCTGGCAATTTCCTGCGTGCAGAAATTCAAGAGCAAGCCTCATTACAGCCATTCACCAATCATCTTCATCTCCATTTCCCCTCAACCTATACTGCCTGAAAAATGACAAAGTGCACCTAAAAATATACTATGCATTCATATCATTAAATAGTATGGAAATATGTAACACACATCAAATTGAAGTTCCACCTTATTTAAAACACATAGCATAGTATTAGTATAGTACAGCATGAATTGGTGCCATGCACAATAAGTGCTACGGTGCAAGCTGACCCTTTTGTCTGGCTTGATTTTCCTCTGTACTTACAGAATAAGGCTTCAAAGGAAGCAGCACTTTGTCACAGATGAGACTTTTTGCATTATCTAGGGTCCTATTCAGTGCTGCAGGTTTTGGAATGATGGTCGTGCACTTCAAAGGCCCAGGGTCACCTCATTTCCCTACACTCATTCTCTTCCACTCAAAGCGCAGGGGGAAAAAAAAACACTCACAAATGGTGTCCTTTTTTCTATCAAGGGATTCTTTCAGCAATACTGTAAGTGACGGAGAAAGCTTTGTCTCATCTTCCCAGGGTTACAAGGACATGGCTCGTAAGGACAACCTCTATACAGGTGAGTACAAAGGGGAATTACTTAGTGGCAGGTACATAATTTATTTAAGCATTCCCTATTCTAGTGCTCAGCTTTGTCACTGCCATACCAACACAACATACACAGAGAACTCCAAGACTGTCTGAGGGAAGCAAAACCAGAAGAAAGGGAAAAGGTATGAAACATCTAAACAAAAGCAGTGAGTCAGTCCTGCAAGCACGGATAGAGAAGTGCAGTGTGTACATCTGCAAGCTTGTTCTCTGGCTATTTTTTTTTTTTTTGGATGCACATACATGAAAATCACATCTTAAAACAGTGCATCCTAAATATTAGGGCAAGTCCTTTACAGTTCACACATAAAGAGTGAGTGCAGAGTTAGGATTTTCTTCTGCCTCAAATCATCCGAATGGTGAAGCGACCCTTCACCAATCCCTCTGTGTCCGTGTGTGTCCGTGTGTGTGTGTGTGTGTGTGTGTGTGTGTGAACTACTTCCAATAGAAGACTGCTCTATTCCACTTCCAATAGAACACTGCTCTATTCCACTTCTGCTGCACACCAGCTGGACCACAGGGCCAGATTTATCCAGGCTCAAAACCAACACCAAATACAATTTAGTGATAATTGGAGTTCTTTCTTGGGACTATAACGTGGAATGATAAACACAATTTAATCAGTACCAATGAATTTTGGCAGCAGCCATCCAACATCTATCCCATCTGTCCTATAGTGGCTGTAGCATTAGTCTATGGGAAGTTATGTCTTGTCATATGATGGCCCTTGGCTGAGATTTAAACTCACAACCTTGTGATCAGTAGCCCAAAGCCTTAAGCACAAAACCATCACTACCCTCAGTAAAGCTAGCCTTCCATGCACTTTCCGTCCAAGATTAACAACATGAGCTCAGTAGGAATAAAATGTCCTCCACATCTGTTTGATTTGTTTGATTCTAGAGGAAATTTAAATGACTTATCGTAGCCCGTGTTATTAGTTGAACATTAATTGAGCTGGTAATAACTAATAAGAAGAGCTTCCTAAGATGTCACTGTACATTACTCAGGCAATTTCCTGCCTCAGCTGTCCTGTAGCAACACCTCTGCTAAATTTGTTTTTGCTAAAAATAAATATAATTAAAGGTGCAGTAGTCGATTTCTTTCTTACTAATAATACGAATAAGTAGGAAAATGTATAGAATGTGATAAAAAATGATGGTTTACGCAGTGACGACAGGAGAAAAGTATTACATGGCTGAGGAAACCCCTTTGGAAAACTGCCTTATGATCCAGAATGGATGTTTATGTGGACATGGCCATCCTGTCAGTCATTTTATAGACACTCCCCCACACCCCTTCACTCCGCACCCTGATAACATGTTTAAACCACAGCTTAGCACTCATAAGAGCTTATTATGAAGAAAAAATGACCATTTTCATAAATCATTACTAGCCAGATGTTGAGTCCATATAGTGTTACATAGTGCGCTTGAGAGTGATGTCATGACAATCCTTGCTAATGCTAACTCTCATTAGCATGCTGATTCTAGTTGAGCCACCGCTTTGTGTTCATGGGTGGGATTAAAAAAATCATTCAAATCTTATTCAGCTCCATCTACTTAACCGATAGAGACCTGATCTTGACAAATTAGGAGAAATCTTACCTAATGCAACTTTAACATTATCCTTAAGAAAACGACAGCATGACAACACACGCTTCCGGGTTATCTCTTTGTTAAAGCTGCCACGTGTGTTTTCGTTTTGATTCACGTCCTGTCTCCACCCGTCTTGTCATTGATTGTCTCCTTAATGTGTCATTCACACCTGTTTCTATTTACCCTTTGATTAGTTTATATATTTATACCCCCTGTGTGTCTTAGTTCTTCTTGCAGTCTTGTTTCAGCGTTTGCTGCCTGATCATTACCAAGCCATTTGTCCAGTGTTTCTTGTTCCAATTTTTTTTTTTGGACTTCTTGTCTGTTTCTTGTTTCTCATGTTTGTTTTGCCTAGTTTGCTCAGTTTGTACATCACCTGACCCACGCCTGTTTTTGGATACTGTCTCTGCCTGTCGTTTCTGGATTTGACTGCCTGCCTCTCAATAAATGCTTTAAACTGCACTTGCATCCGTCTCACCCCACATTACGTGACAGATACAAACAGTGAAATGTACCAGTGCTGTTATACTACGTATCAGCACTCTTGTAACACCATTCAATCAAATGAAATTAGTGGACCAGAAATAACTGTTGGAAACCCGAAACGATCATGAGCAGAAGTATTTGGTTAATACAGTGCAGTAAATTGTCTGTATCACTTGAATATCACTACTGAAGTAATTTAGGCCTGACATACCATACATAAGTAGCACAATGAACATTATTGTTAAGGTACTTTGTTCAGTGTTTTACAGTAGCAGTAAGAAAATTGTTGTACTGCAACTGCAGCAGAAATGGATGTGTTGTAGTTTTTTTGGGCAATTTAATTCACATTCACGCAATTTGTCACATGCATTCATCAAATCCTGCTGGGGCGGGTTTATGCAAGTCACACACACACACACACACATACCTGAAACACTCACTTCTCACTACTCATTGGAAAACAGCGAAGAAAAAAAAATACACACACACAATCTTCAGATAGCACAGTCTCTGGTTAGTCGTTGATTGAGGGGTCACAAAAATGCATTCTAGTCACAAGGCCAAGCAACCACACTGCATTAAATTTCAACAAAGGTCTTGACCACTATAGAACAATGACCAGGTCTTCAAAAAAAAGTCCCCAGTCTTCAAGGACTGTCCTCTGTGCTTTCCACTTGAGAGAGTATGAGCTATACAGCAGCACTCATTTCTGTCTGCAGATGCTTAACTGACTGAGCGGATTGTGTGCTGCACTGCAGTAGATTGGGCTTGGCCAGGGTCACAGTGCAGAAATGGCTGCTGGTTGACAACGGACACATTGTTTAATAGAGGTTTCTCTATGGCAGGCCGGGAGGCACGGGGGAAAGCGCTGGCCAATTTCCACACAGGCGGAAGTGCTGAGCCCCTGCACTTCCTCTGGCTGCTCAGCATTGAGACTCTGAAACTTTCAGCCTACAGCCCTGATCATACACCATGTAAACACCTCAACACTGAACAACCTCAAAACAGCCTTTTAGAACAGCACTGTAAGTTCCACTCTGGCAAACTGAATTCTATTCAAAATGATATGCAAAAAGCAATGTCCAACGGTAATAGGAGGAAATAAAGATTCTGACAAGTATGAATGGCTCTCTTACATCGTGAATCAAGAAGCAGGATTCTCATCATGCATGAAATATTCTGCTCACATCATTAATGTTAATATGACAGCAAGGAACCAATCTCATTCAAAGCCATAATGTGGAAGAGAGATGGAACAAGCTACAATGTGATGTATGGTTTCCCACAAAGCTGAAAGTATCTCACAGTTAAGTACAAAAGGACTACAGCAACATCGACTGTTTTCTAAGATAGATGACGCCAATCAAAATATATGCACCTGCCTTTTTAGCACTACTTGAAACATTTTGTCCATGGGACAATCACACAAATTCACAATGGGTTTGGCTGGTGTTCATTCTATTCAATTCAATTTTATTTGAACAGTGCTTTTAACAATGGACAATGTCACAAAGCAGCTTTACATTCTAGCTATATACAGTAGCAATACACCTGACAATATGTGTATTGTGAACATTTTTATAATAAATATCATGGACAGTCCTCTTTGTGAAAAAGATTCACTGTTACTCTGAATTCTTATTGCTCTATTAGCCCATACACATAGGAGAAAAAACAGAATCAGATCTATAACACTTAAATTCCCTGTTATTTAGATTAGCAATGACCAATTTTAAGACCATTATTTCCTTGTTAACCCCATGCACCAAAAAAGGGAGTATTTAAACAAAACTGCACATTAACACTTCAGAATAAGAGTACTGAAGCACTCATCATGTGCGCGCAGTAATGTGATTCATTGTCTGCATGTACAGGTTGTTGATGAGAGTGCATATGAGATTTTGCCATCTACACTGCAGGAACATGAGTGGAACATGAATGGGGTAATGGACTCTTTGTCACATGGTTATCATTTCCACTGGAACTATGTATAGCACTTCAGTATCTGAATATATATTTTTTCAGAAGAGACAGATTAATTGTGGACAGCATAAAGTAACCCAACGCATAAACACGCACCAACAGTACATAAAACCCTGCCTATCACACGATACACACACACCAAGGCCAAAACTGTCAGATATTCCTATCCTTATGGGGTGTTGTGGACATTAACAAACACACACACACAGTGTGATAAGATACATTGCCCTAACACACTGTATTGAGTACACTGCTCCCAGAAAACTGCCTAAGCAGTGTGACTTGCTGTCAGACTGATGTATTGCAGCCAGAACTGATCAATACAATTACACTGGACAAATATGGAACACACACAGATGACCTCTGACTCTTCATTGCTGGACCACTTCTAATATCAGCAAGGGCAAAGGTCAAAACCAGTGCTGGGTTTCATTACTTATTGATCCCTTTATGTTTAAAAAGGGGTGAAGCAGGAAGAATCAGTCCATTACAGAAAGCTGGAAGCACATGACTCCTCTGATTTTATTTCTTTCTTTCTTTATTTTAAAATACATGGAGTATCAGTGTTTTTGCACACTCACTCATCCCTACACCGTGTAATTTTCACCACCAGATCCTAATCAAACAGAGCACCTATTAGATATGGTAGAACGGGAGATTCGCAGCATGAATGTGCAGCTGACGAATCTGCAGCAATTATGTGATGCAATCATGTCAGTATGGACCAGAACCTCAAAGAAATGTTTCCAACAGTACCATACGAACTTGAGGCAGGTCTAAGAACAAAGGGGGTGAACATTGTGAGTGTATAGTGATGACAGTTTCTTTTCCTTTATTTTAATTATTGTATTGTATTGTGATTGTAATTATTAATTTCTCCTTGCTTTTGATTACAAACATAATGTCACATTTTTACTTTAGGGGAAAAACAACTACAAATGAATTTTTAATAGAATGAAAATAAGTGTGTGACTGCATCATGACAGTGAAATGTCTTTTTTATCCCATGTAAATCGCTGCGTGTTTTTAACGTTTCCTTGCAGAGTCGACGTTCTATAGAGAATATCCAAAAAAAAAAAAAAAAGTAATTGGGTGCACCGTACCGTATGCACCGATTCAGGATCTGTAGTATGATATTTCTGCACACTGCTGTTGCTAGCTTTCTGACTCAGAACATTCACTGTAGCCCTTCTATGGTTTGATTTAGTTTAATATACTATTTGTTACTTAGCTAATTGCCTTAAATTTTACAAATCGCCCTCCAATTCATTTGGTTTTGAACCTGAATATAATTAATTTTGAAACAAGGTACATAAATATTTGCAAATTAGGCTGCAGAGATACACAGTATTGTTAGAGGAAGAAAACAAGTGAAAATGTATGCAACAATTTTGAAGACTGTTCATTAAATACATTTTGTGTTAAAACAACAGAGCTGCAATTTACTGCTCGAAGACATAAAAAGGTGAATCTGAAAAAAGTGACTAGTACTTGTTAGCAATTTTTTTTTTAATGTGATGACTCACGAAAATAGGAACCCCAGAGAAATCATATTCTAGTGGGTAATCAATAACAATCCAATTGCATTGTGAGAAAACATAATGTACTACAATCTCTAATTGAAATCCCATGTTCAATAGCAGTAGCACATCAATACACATCTGGGATTGTTTGGAGGACTAAGCATCAGAAGCATCAAAAGAAATGAACCCCTTCTTACAGAATAATAAGTACTGGCACTACATAGCTATAATGCATTTGATTATGCGACTGGATTTCAAACACTACTAAGAAAGCTTGGTGTGCAGCTGCTCCCCGTAGGTGGACAGTATCTGGCAAAGCTTCAAACTTCAAGTCATTACACGAGTGATCAAAGTGCTGAGCAGCTGGCCTCTAACACAATGAGAAGTGAACGGCGTGGGATGACAAAGCTAATCAATGTGACTGCTCCACACTGCTTCATTAAAAGCCTATAAGAAACAGCACAGGGTGTACTGCACAGCCTGATCAACACACTCTTCACAGTTATTTCTTTTTTTCCTGTGAAAAAAAGCAGCATCCTCAAACTGAAAAGAGTGCGCATGTGCATAACTAGAAGAAAAAAAACTCATTGTAAAAACTGATATATATATATATATATACACGCACACACACACACACATACACACACAATTAGACAAACACAGCAGTTTATATATTTATTTTCCCTTACAAAGGTGTTGCAATTTTGCCACTAAATTCTAGACATAGCTAGATATAGACATAGATAATGTTCACAGTAATATAAATACAGAATGTAATACAGATAGAGAATGTTTATGAAAACTTTCATGGAAACGTTCATGGAAATTATATACATTATCTTGTGGAGAGGGAGTGCAGCTTCAGAAACGCTTTTGCAGGCGCCATCTCCGTAAAGGTAAACATGCACAATTACATCAACATTCCACTCTTTCAAATGCTTTACTGACATAATACACAATTCTTTCCATTCAACCATTCAGTGAAATTTACCAAAGAAAAAGATACAATTGTTGATATGGTGAAGCTTTCTGTAGAGAGATTTTATTTAAAATTTATGTTAGGAGTCTCCAGAGCCAGCACTTTGTAACGGTCTGTATGTTTTCTGCAAGGGCAGAGGAGTTTGTACATTCTGGTTTCTCAAAAACATGACAAGCTGGGCTTTTTTTGTTTGGTTGGTTGGTTTTGGCCTCCCAAACTAAGAAAAAAAAAGCGAGACTGGTGTTGATAAACTGTTCTAAGTGGTAATAGGTACTAGCTTGCCTCATAGACATGCTATAACATTAAATGTACCTATAAATGATTAAAAACTATGATGTTCATTGAGAAATAAAAAATTCTAGTCATTGACAAATCTCTGTGGTATAAGAAAAATAACATTTTTTACATACGGTAACAAATTTGAGGCAACTTTGAGGTGGCAGCATATCACTCCACCGTGGTGTGGATTACTTTCCTATAATAGTACAAAGTGTGTTATTCTGCACATAACAGCAGCTCTGACATTAGTTCCAGCTGCAAATCACAGGTTTACATTAATGCGCTTATTCTGATACAATTTCATTTTTGTAGTAAAAGCGCATTTACACTGATTTGTATGATGGATGCTCCATGTCATGTAAGACTAATAATACATTTAAAAATACACGTTATTTAACAAAGAAAAATGTGTAATTGTTGATATGGTGAAGGTTTCTCTAACGCAAGGTTTATTTAACATTTAGAGAAGAAGTCTCAGATGCCAGCGCTTTGTAACAGTCAGT
The DNA here is from genome assembly GCA_022985145.1 of Pangasius djambal. NCBI lineage: Eukaryota > Metazoa > Chordata > Actinopteri > Siluriformes > Pangasiidae > Pangasius > Pangasius djambal. Next base: position 10,675,467 of record CM040988.1, on the reverse strand, counting down.
AAGTTTTCTGGCATGGGAAAGTCTTCAGGACAGAGGACTTTGTACTTTCCAGTTTCTCGGTAACATGACAAGCTGCGTTTTTTTTATTTTTTATTGGTCTTATCTTCTAACTTCAAGAAAAAGAAAATAGGAGAGGCTGTGAGGGAACAAATGTTTATAGCTACTCTAAGGTAAGTGATAACAGGAACTAACATATCTCGCAGATCTTCCAGCACATTAAATATAATTATTAATGGTTAATGTTTATTCATAATTTTAAAAATTATAATTGTTGGGAAATTACTATGGTATAAGATGAATAATACACTTCAGTACATGCTGTTACAGGACAATAATCAACTTCAGAGTGGTAACAATGTGAAAACCACCCGTTTTTACTGCAATATCACATGTTATAGAACAAAAATGTTCATATTTACAGTTTTACTATTGAGTATGGTTCAGTAGCTTGTAATCATATGCTGGAATGCTCTGTCTGTGAAGCGGCATTTACAGGATTGTAAACTGTAAACTGATGAAACTGATCATTTGCCTCATGTACACCTGTGGTTAAAACTGTTTGAGTGCACGTTTATCAGCTGTGTCTTAGTGAGTGAGGCAGCTTACGAAGGCCACAGAAACAGCTCTGCTGCAGGTGGTCCTACAGTTCAAGCTCATTTTAAGCTCCACATCTGCTCTTTCATAGACCTCTGCCTGCAAAGTTAATGTATCCTTAGTAAGAGGCAATTAACCACCATTGAGTCAACTCCAAGTGGAGAAAAGCATTCCTATTCTGAATGAAATCTTCTGCTATTTACTGCTCAAAGACGCGAAGCTTCCTGTAATCAATTTTTCTTAGTGACATGTAATTGGCTGGAGAAGTACTATAGCTGGTATTATAAAAGAAACCATCTTCCACAAATAAGACCATTTTAGCTATTCAGTACTGTAGCTTTCATCAGTGCAAAACAGCTATGACTTTCCGAAGAGCGTTTTCTTCTCCAGCCTTCTCACCTTGTCGTTGATCTATGTTTGAAGAAAGGTAATGGTTTTATTGTGATTAACACCGAAACCTTATAGCCACATTTGTCTTATTTTACCGTCTCCGAGTTCTCTGGTCCATCTATTTGCTGCTGAACGCTGCATGCCATCCCCCTTGACAACTGTGTAAAGGTAAATAACGAGCAGGTCGACTCTTGCCGAAGGTACCTCATGCCAGCACCCCGGATTTGCATTATTCATCTTTATTACAGTGCTGTCTGTGGCTCATAGGGACCTGACAACACCCGCCTCGCACTCACACGCTTGGTTCATTAGCAACAGCTCTGGCAAACCCACAACTCACCTTTAAGCAAATCGTTTACAGCTCCAATGTCACTGTTGGTCTCGTAAAGGCAGCTTTCATCTGCATGAAGATGTGAGTCTTATAGTGCCCCTAATAATATGCATTGCATCTTTTAAAGGTAGGAAGATTTTATGCTGCAGCTCTGCTGCATATTGAATATACTTATCCTAAGGCTGGAATATCAAAACCAAAAAAAATGGAATGGGAATTCCATACGCAACAAAATATAAAGAATGTTTTTATGAAAGTAATATGTGGTTAGATGAATAACTTTGACAGCTTTGTGTGCCGGGTATGAGAGCCCAAGAGGATTCAAATGTCAGCGAGGGCTGAATAATTTTAATAGCTCAAAATGCTTGACATTTTGTCCCCTAGAGTAGTTGTTCCCAACCCTGGACCTGTATTACTGCCGCCCTGCATATTCTACTGTGTTTTTCTCACTCTAACACATCTGATCGAAGTAATTATCTAATTAGTAAGCTATTCTTAGGTCAGTGTGGATATGTTAGCACAAGGGAGACACTCAAATGTGCAGGGAGGGGGTACTCCAGCACCAGGGTTGTTAATTACTGCCCTGGATTTACAACATTGCCACCGTTGCCAGGTCTGTGGCTTGAAAACTCAAAGGCCCAACTAGATTTCAATATCAAGCCATCAACAATGATTAAAGGCAATAAAGATGTGGTTTAAACATTCATTTTATTAACAATACAAGACTAGTTCTATTCTGAAAAAAGGGAAACACTAACATTCAGATTATTATATAATATTTTTAATCCTTGCATGCCACCAGTATCACTGAAGAAAATGCATTGGTCATCTCAAACAATGAGGATCTGTTTCTGTAAACCAAACATGTTCCTGAGGTGATTACCCACTGCCTCTCTTGGTGCTGAGCCATATCGGGCTTTTGCTTGAGATGAAGCAGCTTCTAGATGGAAGCTGGCATTCCAAACAGCAAGAAGAAAGAATGGGCTGTCTGATGCTTAATCAGTGCAGAAAACCCAGGACTCTGAATAACCCACACACGCCAGGCCCAATTAGCCAGGTGTATACAGCCTGCCAATCCAGGAGAGGCAAGGGGCAACTGATGCGCTGCACTAACGTTTGCTCTTCTCTAGCTGCACAATCAATACACAGGCATGCCTAGCAGAAGTGCAAGACACCAGGTCTGCTGCTGGGATGCAGACCGAGGATCAGGTTGATAAAGTGATAGCAATGTCTCAGAGATCATTAAGAGCAGCACAGTGCCACCGTCTGCAATTTACATAATGGTTTACAGTTTAATAGTTACAGCTTCTTCTACTTTGATTTCCCTTCCTCACCATAGGCTCTGTTGTAGCCCCTGTCTGGAGAGCTCATTGGTGTCAGAATGATTGGTCACGAGTGAGAGGAGGGTGAAGTGAAGGCACTCAGTGAATTATGAATCCAAGATATCACACCCAGTGAAGCGAGGCACAGGGCCCTGCCATCCTTTCATTCTTTATGGCTGGCAGTAAGACCTGAACTCTACGCAAAAGGCCTGCAGGATTTATGAGCAGTATGGATTACCGGCCCAAGCCAAATGGAGATAGCCAGAAGAATCGCGTGGTGGGGAGCAGGTGCTATCGAGGGAGATTGCCTCATTGATTTGTGATGAATACCTCCAACCACACTCTTTTCTTTTTCCATCACTGCCACCACTTTTCTATACAAGTGGGCTGAAAGCTTGTATTATAAAGCATTGTGAGTCAGAGTGCTAATAGGATGCCAATAATGCCAACCACCGCGCATGTACTTTCCACGTCAGCATGCTCACTGAGGTGGAACTGAGTTGGCACAAAGAGCAGACACAGCGACCTGGCTGTAATCAGCACCACCATGCTTATGAGAACAGACGTCAGTGCTCAGGCCCAGCTGGATCGAGACGGCCATGTGACCATCTGTCAGTTCAATAAGGCTATAGCTGTGTGGCATAATCAGAAATGCCAAATAAAGTGTGGTGTTTGTCAGAGCACATAAGCTAAAAGCACGCAGGCACTCCAGATGTTTATTGCTTCAGATAGACTGGAATGAACATATATATATATATATATACATATATATACACACACACTGAATGGTAAAATTCTTTGACGAGCACAGACACAACAGGAGGGACATAACATGGTGACCGATGGCCGGTTATGGTTACTGCAGAATGTGGGGGAGTGTAGCCATGAGCTCTCTGGCTCCCCGGCAGCACCTGGGAAGCGCCAAAGCGCCATTTTCATCTTAGGGGTGTGACAATTACACTCATTTCTAAATGAGCCAGTTGGAAAAGAGGCTGTTCAAAACAATTAGTAGGGTATACATGCTCTGAATAGTCCTTGATTAGCCTGCTGGAATACAGAAAAAGACATGCATTTTCAATCTCTGCAAATTATATGATAAGAATTTGTGATCACAGAGTTATATTAGAAAAGACTGCCCCCATGTTTTACTATGGCTAAACTTAGTTGCCTTTTTATTAGGTACAACTTCTTTGTACCTGCATTCACTGACCCACCTACATTATAAGTGCACTTTGGGGGTGAACAAGCATAGCCTGTCTGTTGCTAAGGACTACCATAGGACCACCACTGGCCACATAATATTGAGCAGTAAACTATTCTCTGCACAGCAGTGACACTTACACAGTAGTTTGTGTGCTGCTGGTACAAGTGCATTCTCTTTTCACTGATGGACCCCCACTCACAAGATATTATTTGGGTGGTGGACTGTTCTCAGCTGGCATTGCGCATAGCAACAGATGGGTCACAGACAGTAATTACAAATCGTAAAGATCGTCTATATGGTAGGTGTACTTTATAAATGGCCCAATGAATGCAGCTACAAATAAATCAGCAAATCCCTATATTTTCTCCCAGTGATTGCGTGACATCATCAAGAGCAAATTGCTTTTCCTCTGAAGCAGACAGTCAGACAGAAAGGATAGTCAGAGGGACGAAAAAATAGAGTGAGTGTGTCATCTTTCACATGGCCTCTCTCGTGATGAGCATTAATTGGATCTAGAGCCCTGATTCACTTAAAAGCACTTATATTACCAATGAGAATACAATCTTGATGTCTGGGGCAAAGGCATTCTATACTTTAGCTTTGTAATAATAGTGCATTGGTTGCCCTGTAAAGTCTTAAATTTACACAATCTAACCATGAATCAAATCATATTAAGAAAATGGAATGTACTAAGGAAGGTTTAAAACAAGATGGGGTGTGCTGTTAAAGGAAAATAATAAACAATGGGGTGATCTGGTGCAGCCCGACTCTCCCCTTAAGTTGATTATTTTCCAATAACAGCACATCACATAGTGTTTAATTCCTCTTATACTATGCAATTTGCCAACTCTAATAATTATTTATTTATTAATGATTATCACACCATACTTTTTATCCATTTATAGTTACATTTAATGTTGTGGAATGTGTGGGAAGTTAGTTCCTGTTATCGCTTATGTTACAACAACAATAAATGGTTGTTTATAAAGCATAAACTTAAATGTAAATGTGTCAGAAAACATACATTTACAGATTTACCTCTGACTGTTTCATAGCGCTGACACTGGAGACCCCTTTCAAAAATGCTAAAATAAAATCCTCACCAAAAACCTCACCACAACAGTGATTACATGTTTTTTTAAAATCCATTTATGTGCAGGGCCCATCATATAAGAACCTGTGTATGTTATTACTATAGAAATGATCATGTATTAGAAGGAGCACATTAATAGAAACCTTGTAGCCAGCACTATTGTCAGAGCTGCTGTTATAGAAAATGTATCAAAAGATTCCAGAAATCAACAGCACTGTGCTATAAACTGAATTGCAGAACATTATACTGTGCTATACTTGTGATTTAGAGGATTGAGGTTGCTGACTTATAGAAAGGGAATAGGGGGCACATACCCATCACCCTGACCCATGATTTCTACCACATTTCTTTATAATCTTCAATTTACAGTGCGTGTGTGTGTATGTGTGTGTACAGCCACATGAGACTATAACATCCTAAATAATTGGAAGAAAATACAGGCTGTGGCATAACCAGGTCAAGCGCAAATATGCAGGCTAGACTGAAGAAAGTACAGAGGAGCTTTTAAAATGAGCTGTATAATTAGATCCTGGGCATCATCAAGGTTTTATCAACCCTCAGCCAATATCTATTTAAAACGCAACAAAATGTTCAATCGGGCAAACAAAATGTGTCTAGCTCATCTCTCCCCTGTGACTCCGTGCACCTTTCTCTCTCCTTAATGTAGTCTCCTGATGTCTGGTAGAATACTTGATCACTGAGACATCTTCAGAGATTATCCACAAGGGAACTCTCAATGGATTTGAAAGCATTTAAGACATTATCATCCACAGTATCCAGGAAAAAACAGGGAAGGACATCTAGTACAGTACCATGGGGCTGAAAGTCCCCTTTAATGAAAATGTGTGATTAATGTTAATAAGACCAAAATAGAGAAAAGTTCTGTTCTATTTATTTTAAGTTCTATTTGCAGAGATACAAGGTGTTTGCAGTCCACTGAAGGCAAATATTATTTTCTACTGGTTTCACCCTGTTTCTATGAAAGAAGGTGTATTTACCCCTTCATTCCATACATGTAAGTATACAGGAGAGTGTAGATGTCACTCAGGATTGAAAGTGGTCAGAGTGGGAGGCCATGAAGCACAGTGCCTCACTTATTAATCACTGTTGGAATCAAGGTTATAAACTCACAGGCTCTTAGCATACAAGGTGTCTTGTAGGGTGGAAAGGGGAAGATGTTCCATATCTTAAGCCTGGCATAACTTCTTGCACCAAAGGAGACAAGGGCATTGATGAATTGGTGGTGGAACGAAAGAACTGACAGACAGGGCAGCCAAGAGGGCTGATCGAGGTTGATGTGGCCAGGGCACCACCTGGTGCTGGGGCTAATAACTTAACCTCTGCAGGGTCGCTCTCAATAGGAACGGAAGGCATCAGAGGCAGGATCTGCCCAGTACCAGCGGGGAGTGATGTGTCAACCTCGTCTGACACTCCCATAATCACAGCAAAACCCTGGGGAGAGCTTCGCTGGAACTGCTGTGGATTTAATCACTTCCGGAAGAGATAAGAGCCTCCGATAGTCAGGTACTCAGTGTATGTTACTTAAACCTGTGTCACTTCTTGCACCATATGTACATTGGATCCTAGAAAATCACCCTATTGGCCTTTCCCTGTTGTTTTAGAAGTATGATGTTAACCCAGTGTCATCCATTTGTGTTAGGTGGGACCTGCTTTTAGCTGCCTCTCACTGTAAGGTAAGGATTGATGGTGCATTAGTTGGAGTGCTTTTCAAGGTAAGAGGGAGGCAGAGTGCCTGAAGCCACTGCGCACCGCAAAGAAGGTGACTGATCAGTGGAAAATATTATAAATGGGTTATCCAGCTACTTTCACTTCACTTCACACATACGCCAATGTCACGACTGATCATGTTTAGGCAACCTTAAGTCGTAAGTCCTAAGCCGGAAGGTTGCTCTGGGCAAGTTTACTTAGAGGAACAGCCCAAGTGAGCACTATATCTATATCCCCTAACGAATCGAAAAACCTTACCAACGAAATTTCTCTTATGATAAAGGTTTGTATATTTTGCTTTTAAACACAATTGTATGCAAAGTTTTGCTCAGTATGAATGATTTTTGTTTGATGCTGTAGGAAGAGCCTTCAAAATATGCAGTAATCATTAGACGATATGCATTCTTGCAGTGTAAATTATTGTTATATTCGCAATAAAACATCATTCTACGTTAAATAACTATGTTAATTACTGGACACTTATGGCTCCGCAAATCTTCTGCATTAATATAATCAAATAATTTATTCACAATTATGTATCCTAAATGGTACACACTGGCTCATTGTGAAATCGGTAGAGATGCAGGGAGAAAAAAAAAACTTTATGTGTGTATGCATATATATATATATATATATATATATATATATATATATATATATATATATATATAATAAGACATAATCAATAAGTTAGTATATTCTAATTTGCAGCATATATATATACACTATACACTAATATTTACATTTTAAATATTTATAATGATTTTGTATACATTATTAATAATACAGTATAGTTATATTGAATAATACAGTCGGTTAAATATTTTTGCTAGCAGATGAAAACCATCACTGCTGAGATCAGAACGATCCGTGCACTGAAACTTAATAAAATATTATTAAGGTCAACCTAGTGACCTAATTTATGCTGTGTAATTAATCTTTCAAATCTTACACCCTCGATATGGGAACTGCTAAAGCCTGTTAAATGTGAATCTCCTTGGATCATCATTTCCACGAAAAGATGCTGGCAAAAACTTCTGGGACCAGAACACAGCAGTACTCACAAGAACCTGTTACAACTGTGACTTATAGGCTATGAAGATACAGCAAACATGACACACATGCACTCACCACAATCAAGAAACCATGATGACATGACTATAAAATTCACAGCTGTACAGGGTTGTTTGTGTGTATGTGTGTGTGTTTCATATTCTTCTCTCCTGATCCTTTCCTCATCATATGTGTGTTAATGCCCCCTCGTTCTGTCCTGACATGTCATTGCCAATAAAACCACAGAGAGAAAGCAAACGCTCAGTATCACATGGAAACCCATCATCTGCTGCTCGGGTCCTGACAGCACAGATATCAGGTAACACCTGCGCTCCTGAATGATGGCATTTTTAATGTCTTACCTTTTCCCGGTGCGATCATCACTACCGTGATCAAGAAGAGCATCTTCGAGCTGTGAAATGCTGCTGCTGCTGCTGCTGCTGGCTTCATGCTTTGCTCTCCTTTTTGACGGAGAGATGCGTCCTCGTGTTAAAACACTTTGCTCAAATAAATAGGCGCTGATCTTCCCAAAAAAAAAAAAAAAAAAAAAAAAAAAAAAAAAAAAAAGAACGCGCGCGCGCGCACACACACACACACGCGCGCGCACACAAGAAGCACACAAACACACGCACGCGCGCACTCGCAGTGGGACCTCCGATCTCTGCGCCTGAGCTCTAATCTGCTCGGATCTCTTAACTATAATAAAAGTAGAAGGAGCAGGGGATGATGAAACGTGTGCGCTCGCTAAGCCGCTTTGGTCGCTTTGAGGCTGAGCGCCGCCGCCGTTTGGGCTCCTAGCGTTAGGAAGCGGAACGGCTTCAGCTGCGCGCCAACTTCATACCGTACATAATGTAACAGTGCCCTCATTTACGCGCCTCCAGTACTGCGCACACTGCACGCGCTCAGCGATGAGGGGCTCCGCGTGCGTCACGGCGTTCAGAATATTACATCCAAATATCCTGGTTTTACATTACCAAAGCTACAAACCCTACTGCACGTGACTACGCCTACTACCTACTAGTCTCTCTGAGAGGTCCCTGAGCCTTTTTAAATATTATTTAGCACCCTGTGCGACTTCTGAGACCCTGGAATTTTACCATATTGTTTCGTAGCCTACGATATTACGCGATGAAATCTTAGAGGTGATATTGCGCATGCGCGAAGTTCGTGGTTTAGTAGGCTATTTCTGGGGTTTTCTCACACTTTTACAGCAAAGGGACCCCTTTATATGTAACTATAAAATAAATTCCATGGATGACAGATTTATATAATATTAGACATTATTTAAATATGTAAAAAAAAAAAAAAAAAAATTGGCTATTTATTAGAGCCACAGGGCTGTTTATTCCTGAAGTTTTCATTGTCATTAAGTACAAACTGACATTATTTAGGCTTACATGTTTTTGTTTGTATGTTTGTTTTTTAGTTATTCAGGTTTGGATTACACACATTCAATTCAAGTGACCAATCAGATAGGCTAACTATTATAAGAATTCAACTATAAATATAATAATAATGTTGGATCATGATTTCCACCAAAAAATAAATAAAATCCCGCACCCCCAGCTGTGCTTCACTGACCCCTGGGGTCCCCAGACACCACTTTATTGTAGCATATTTAAATGCATATTTAACTATTGTGTTCTGTTCCAGTCAAAATTCCCTATTTTCACTTTTTCCTTAAAAGTGGAATGATACTAAAAATGCATTTTGTCAACATGAATCTTTATGTGCTTGGTTCATTTTCTCTACTGAACGTGAAAAAGGACAAATTAAATTTTTGGTGCATTCGATATGAGAAATAGCACAATTAGGGGTGGCCTATTATATAGGATAAAGATGCATTTGCAGAATGCTTGATTTGCAAAAAATGACCAAATAAAAACATTTGTTGGCTTCGTAGTTCCTCTATAGCTCCTAATACTCAGAGAATTTGTTCAAAATACCAAGCTTTAAAAGTAATTTAAATTAATATGAGTTAAATGTGATTAACTCTGCAAGTATTGCATAGAAGCAATAGATCTCTTATTGAGTGTTTTGTGGTCTGGGTTGAGGTGGCAAGGCTTATTTCAGGGGCAGCTATCAGGGTGTCAGCTATCACCCTGTGCCACATCTCTGCCATTGTCCCATTGCTAATGAATTTAGATTACAATTGATTAAATTAAATTGCAATCAACTGACCTACAGAGCACAATGTGAGGGGACATGTCGCCTCAGTTTGAATGGGTATGACACGCCTGCTCTATTCAGCTCAGCCTCCATCACATCGGTAGGACTAGGCTATTGAATCAGTTTGTCATGAATCTAATGAAATGTCATGTTTTTTATTTTCTGGGCCTTGGATCAGAAAAGATGCCTCACATAAAATTAGTGATGCAGTGATTCTCTCATAAATAGTCAGTATTTGCACTCTGCATACAGCTACAGGGTCTGACAGAGCAACCCTCATGCACTATACATGAGATTAGATGGATAGCTTTGAAGAAATAATGTAGAAATGGATATTTATGAATGCCTTAAACAAGTATTAGGACATATGGTCTAATTATGCTGCCGTCTTTTATGTGCACACACCCACTACCACCATATTTCACTTTAAACCTGTTTGAGGAAATTAAATTAAACTTATGAGGAAATAATATTAAATTCAATAATTCAATTCAATTATTTAAAAAAAATTACTATTCAGAGTTCAACAGACCTTTTGTTGACTGGATAAATATTACCAATGAATAAGATATTCGCTAAAAAAAAAAAAAAACATGCAGTCCTTAGTAACTTTAAACCTACTCATACCAGCTTTGGTTCAGCTCAATAAAGAGCACACACATTTTTGGGTATTTGTGCGCGATCAGTGTGTGTGTGTGTGTGTGTGTGTGTGAATGTACATGTTTGCAGGTAAAGCCTGGCTTACTCCGCTGTAGGGCAGACTGAACTCTCTGCTCATTGAGGCAGCAATACCGAATGTGCCTCCGGGACTGCATCAGCTCTCTAGGATAAGTAGGCTACACTGGTATCAAAATCCAAAGTTACTCAGACCCACATAAAGAAGAGAGAAAGATAGCTTAGAAAACTGAATTGAGCCTGATCTTTAAAAGCTTATTTTCCTGTGTAAATAAAATCAATTAAATCTGTCATTAAGAGATTTAAAGGTTATAAGGAAATCAGTCTATGGGTAGGCACAATTGAATGTTGTGAACAAAGGGCATTTAATTGGCACACACAGTAATGTTTCCCCCTAAAGGTGCAAAACTGAGGAATGGTACTAGGATACAGTTCTAAATACGACCAATAGTTTTGATTAAATTATAAAACTACTGCGTAAGTTGAAGGCCATTTGGTGAGGGTAGTATTTGAACTGCTATATTTATGTGTTCAAATTACCTCAGTGAATACCTACCTATTTCTCAAGCACTGGTTATGCTATTGATTCTGCTGCTCTTTTCTGTCCTTTAGATTAGAGCAAACACTTTAAACATTCAAGTTTAAGACTTGAGACTTAAGAAGGGTAGGCTGTGTTCTAACCTGATGAATTAGCATGATTACCCATCAGCAATATGCTTGTTTACTCCAAATGGGTACAAAGTATCCAAAAAGCATTCTGGTTCTGTTGGAAGCTATGATTAACTGTAAAGCACACAAAACACAGAATGCAAAACAAGATATTTGCAGCTTTTATTCCACAAATATCTGTATGCATCTCATACAGCCTTGTACCATACTCTCTGAGTAAATATAGCACAGATACAGTCCTCTTCATCCTATAGCATGTGGCATAGTATGCTGTTAGAAAAAGGCTGTCATAGCGCAAAACAAAATAGCACAGATTCCTTCACACTTTCACCACTTAGAGAGAGGGAGTGAGTAATGCACTCACCAATCAGCTGTAATGAAATCTGTATTTCAGATCTTGCCACTACACTCTTGTACATTACATCAAATAGCCAAGGCACTACCTCTCTCTCAGCAATATTAAATATATTCTCAACTCTCATCAGGTCTAGGCATGTTCAATCAAGTCTCATCAAGGCGAGGCACCAGTTCTTGTTCAGCTAGACATGCACTCTATGATCAAGTGCTCTTTAAACAAATTCAAAGTGTGAGTAATCTTTGATGAAAGATATTAAAGACACAGGTTTCCCCTCTCTCTTTTTCTCTCTATCACCTTATTTCAAAATGAGGAGGAGAGTGCTCTTTCAGAGCTTGACCATACATTTCCAATTCCCTGCTTATTTGTCTTAATAAAAGTCACAGACTTTGCTAAGCTGCTTAAAGACCTTCAACCCAGAATACATCTCTTCTTTGTGCCAGAGTAGATCACCACCATTTGGCAAAGAAATGGAAAGGAATACCGAGCAAACACTGGCGCAATATACTGTAATTTAGGTCATGTCCTACAGAGCGTAACAATGTATATTATGGGTGAGGCTGTTTCTTCTGGGTTATGGCAAGTAGAGCTGATTGCTACAGCTTTTCATAATCTAATATAATATTTCAGGATTGGTTATATAATCACTCATTTAAAGGGGTCAGTCAGCTTTTCACACTGCACATACATTTATTTTACTATGTTTAGTATTTCGGGCATTTCCATATAAAATTGATAAAAGGCCGATTGAACTGAATTCTCTTGTTTTCTTTACTAGGTAACATACGATGCTCTGCATGCAGAACATTGTATAGCAGTACATTTACTGACTCTCGTTTAACACAGCTGCAGCCGCTAAAGTCAGTCACATTACACATGAATATCTTACATGACCTTTATCTCTGAAAAGTTATGCATCAACTGAATGCAAAGACAAAATTAATAATACATTTTTACCCAGGAGGTTCTATGCCCTCCATTACTCTACGAAAACCGCACCACATTTACTTAACAGCTCATTTCTATGTCTTATCCGTGAGACAGTCCATTACACCCAATTCTGCAGTGTTTGGTCCAGTGTAGAATGTCTGACTTGTTTCCCCCCATCTCTCTATTCCACTTAATCTGCACATTGACCAGATGTGACCATGGCCCCACAGGCCCCTTCTCCCACACCAGTTAGAGATTTGCAAGGCGGTCTCTCCAGGTGCTCGGCTACAGATAAATGCAAGGGCAAGCAGAAATCATTTAACTCGGGAACAACAGAAAGCTGTGCACCATGGCGACATCTGTCCCAAAGAATAATTGTCTCATGGCATTTCTGTGTTTTTTTTTTGTTTTTTTTTTACTGGGCTTATGCAAGGGGGGAAAGTGGTGAAACAGAGAAATAATGGAAGAAATCACTGAACCTGCCATTTTTGTGCATAAAACTCATTTGTTTCACACAAACACTGTAATTTCTAAACTCGCTTCGCCAAGCAGAAATGTACAAATCATGAACGCATAAAATCTCAGGTATTCCCAACAGCAGCCCTGTTCGCCTGAATCCAAATGTCCTTTGGATTGGAGTTTCTTCCACAAGAATGTTAGAGCATGTAAAGCTCTTGAAAAATGAAACATTGTTTGTGTCTATTACCAGAAACCACATTAGGGGAATAATTCATGATGCAACCCTTGAAATCAAGCATGTTTGGGTGATGGGAGTCATGAAATAGTCCTGACAGTTGCATTCTCAGTGTGGACTTGCACCCAGTGTGGGTCAAGCATCTGTTAGCTCTGAACTCTCTGTCAGTCAGCAGATTCTGAATGCATATGGACCTCATCTATAAAATAATGTGCAGAACTGTATTAGGAAAAAAGAGAAAGAGAAAGCTATTTACAATATATACAGTATGCACAGTGGCATTCAAAAGTCTGAGAGCACTAGTGAATATGCTTCTATTTTGCATTCTTTTCTAATTTATAATACAACAGTTTTCATTACAAATTATATTATTGACAATAACTTGAGTGAAAAGTAGAATCTTTGAAATATTTACATGAATATCAGAGTTTCTATTGTCTGAACACTTTTTTCAATATAAGAGATAAAGCATGAGGAAAATCTGAACTTTAGTACAATACAGTTAACACAGTCAATATCATAAATTTGCTTACATTTAAACATGGACGTAGAAATAATGCAGAATCTTAAATATTAAATATTTAATATATTGAACATTTACTTTCTTTGTTTTAAATGTTTCAGTTTTCTAAAATCTTCTGTTTATTTCCGATTTTAAATGGAAAAAAAACCAAGATTTTCAAAGTGGTCTCAGACTTTTGGACCCGAGTGTATAGTCATAAATTAAAGCTTTTATTCACTATTATTGCCACTGTATTGATTCAGTGTTACACTTTTATTTACTGCTACTTAAAATGAAGCCGCCATTGAATGGATACGTGTACAACATTCTGATAAGGTCCACAGAGGATGTTTGCAAGAGCCCATTTGCATTCCAAGCTACCAATAAAGACAACAACAAATATGTCATCAGAAGGTTAAATCTGGCATCAGACTGGGGAGGTATAGTGGTAAAGAGCGTCTACCGTCACCAAGCTCATTAACATTACCATTCAGTTAATGACCTTCATCTAATGACCATTCAGCTAACAGCTACAACAGTGATGATGAGTAGGAGGAGAGTCTGCTCCTAAATACAGCACTAAAAATATAATTCCACTTTACACACTTTTATTTTTAAAGGAACGTGGTGTTAAGGTTTGCTTAGAAATTACTTTTTGCAAAATGCTGAAAACTCTAATAATTTTATCTAAAAAAAAAACAAAAACAAGTAGGTCTGAACCACTTCTGAATTATGTTAAAAATTACACTTGGATCTGCACCAGCCTAGGGCCAGATGTAACAATATTCTTTATTAACTTGGCCCAGAGCTAAAATAAATTTCATCACAGATCTGTAAAATTGATAAGTATTGGGCTATTATGGAAAAGGACACTTGGCCGGATATGGAGCTGATCCAGAGTGGATGAAGCGCTACATTTGGCACGTACACTTGTGTGGGAAAGCTCAGTGAACTAAAATGGACTAAGGAGGGTACTGTACAGAGGAGTAGCAAATATTCAAATATTTTAGGATTTTAGAGTAATGTTATTTTGCTCCTTAGAAATACAAGCTGATAATGCAGCCATGACATCTAGCTGTGCCACACAGTGTCCATGACCAGGGTCTCAGTGTGACCCAGTTTTTTTCATTTGGACTATCCTTATTGTAATCCCACTACTTTACTCCGGTGCTTAATAATATTACACTATGTGGCCAGAGGTTTGTGGACACCTGACCATCATATTCATATGTGCTTTCTGAATAGCCCATTCCAGACTTATTTCCTCTGTGCTGTTACAATAACCTCCACTCTGCTGGGAAGGCTTGCCACTAGATTTTTAAATGTGGCTGTGTTCATTCAGCCACAGGAGCATTAGTGAGGTCAGGCACTGAAGTCAGTGAAGGAGGTCTGGGGTGCAGTCAGCGTTCCAGTTCATCATCGGTGTTCAGTGGGGTTGAGGTCAGGGCTCTGTACAGGACACTCAAGTTCTTCCACACCAACCTTGGCAAACCATGGACCTTGCTTTGTGCACAGGGGCATTGTCATGCTGGAACAAGTTTGTGCCCCTTAGTTCCAGTGAAGGGAAATTGTAATGCTACAGGATACAAAGACATCCTATACAATTGTGTGCTTCCAACTTTGTGGCATGGGTACCCCATGTTTACTGTATGTGCACTGGGTGGCAGTCATATAAAGAAAAGGAATTGGTTACAGTTAAGTAAATGAATAAGTTTCATTATATAATTCAAATATAAATGCCTACATATTAGGAACACAATGAACTATTATTTAATTTCATATTCTCTCCATCTGGTTTTGGGCTCTGTATATAGTATTAAGGCCACTTCAGACTAATATTAAAGAAAACATTCATGCAAATGCTATTGATGTCCTCTAGTCTCTTAAACATACACACATACACACCTTCAGCAGGACTGCTATGTTTCTCCTGTGCAGGACAAAACAGCATTGTTGCTTTCTAGATCTATATAAATCATTAAAATGTTAAATCTGAAACAACACGCCCATCCAGGGTCACATTAACTGATACAGCAAATACAAAATATGCCATACTCCACACTGGAGTTGTCAAAGCATATTGGAGGGCATTTATGAAAACCATTACTTTAGCCATCACAAAATAAAATAACAGACAAAATAACTCAAATATATATATATTTTTTTAGCTTTCCACAAAATTTCTTGCTTCTTTCACTAGGGAGACTGACATTTTGGGCAAGAGAAGACATTAAGATTTTCACAGCATATTTTTTCTGGTGCTTCCTTATAAGATGGTAATATTGAATATTTTTTTCTCCAAACATATTGCACCAGATAAGACCAAGGCATATAACTGCAAATAAAAAGAGCTTGCCCAGACTTCATTATAAAAACTCTTCTTCAACAAAGGATTTTGTAAACCATCACTCTATTTCTCCATATTTCCTCTCCAAAAAAATTCAAACTTTCAGCATATCATGAACACACTGTGCTGCAGAAAAAATGTGACTGTCTTTTTATATTTCAGCCTCTTGTCCTTACTGATCATTACTGTTTTCCAGATTCTGAGACTGCTTATAATTGGAATATTCAGTTCGCTTTCCGTTATATCACACTCAGAAATAAATATGTATTCCTTTTATAGGAATAGGAAATAGGAAATCCTATTTCCCCAGTGTGATCACCAACAAGCTAAAACATTAAAAATGGTGCCAGTAAAACTAACAGACATACGTTTTTACACAGTAAAAGTGGTCAAGTGGGAGACTAACAGCAGTTGGGTAGGAAAATAACTTAAGGTTGTGAGAGCAGAGAAGCAGAGAAATTTCTGGACAAAGTTTGTTATACAATCCAAGTCAAATGTTTCTCTTTTCTGCAATTCCACCCTGAAGAGCAGTCACCTGTAAACCACTATCATTATTCACAGAGGTTAAGTCATTCATCAAATAAGGTTGGACACCATCGTGTACATTCGGTATGGAGATTATGAATATTGGCAAGGATGAATTCCTATTCAAACATGATAAGGCATGAAGTGGTTAAAATAAATGGCAAGTAAATAACGAGCCATGATACTTACAGTGCACTGAAGACTTCTGACTACCTGCTGATATTTTGAAGCATGACCTTTCCAATGGAAAGCTGTTCTTCCACTTAAAATGTTTCAGCCATTTAAATCCCAACAATTAAGGACACTTGGGTGTCTGGAAGTAATTGTTTGAACAGTTGTTTTGATGGGAGGACTAGTACCACGAACAAATTTCCTCACTGTAACAAAAAAAATCATTCTTTCCACCAAAAATAAACACCAGTGGAAATACTGACTTTTTGATTCACTTGCACCTTGTCACCGATGATCCAGGTCAGGTATTTTTCTGTACAAAACAAAGATGTTGAAACACTCGAGGTAGAATTTAACCTCCAATTTGTAAATTACAATAAGGATTGTATGGTAAGGGTGGTAACACACTGGACAGTTGCTTATCTGCTTATCTGCATGAGTCGCATCCTCAGTCTTCACCTAGTACTTGAATGTGTGTACAAGACTGCTGTCATATTAGGAAAAGGATATACTTGAATTGACTAAATAAAAATACCTACACATAAAGAACAGAATAAACTATTAATAAACTTTATATTTGGTCCATTAAGTCTGCTTTTTCAAAGCTAGTGAAAATACTGAAGTGAAAATATTGACTTAATGGCTTACTTGCACCATTTGCTCCAGATGGGCTTTTTTTTTTATCCTACAGAGAAGTAGAAATGCTTAAAGTTTTAGCTTTCATGTCACCTCAATTCACCGATGAGAGCTCACATCACATATACAGCAAAACAGGCAGACATTAACAGAGTGGTGTGACAGCACTTTTATCCCATTGCCTCTAAAATTGGTGCAGAATCATTTTCCTCTCACAAACACTTATTGATGTCATTCCAAAGCAGCATTCATGAGAACACCTGACACTGCAGTTTATACATGGCTTAACAGCACAGCGGTGCTCCTTTAAAAAGCTTAAGAGATCTGCCATACATCATGTCACCTTTGTGTGTGAGGAGGCTCAGTGTTTTAAAGGAAAACACCTTCACAGGCAGCAGATGTTGAACCCTACACATGAACACCATCTTACTTTATTTGCTGTCTTCTGGGGCAGCACTGGGTGTTATCAGCACCTTTATGTTCAAGGGTGTAATTATAACCACGCAAAACAGTTTAATTGATTAAAAAGCCTGTTTGCAATTAAACGCTCTGCTCTCATAAAATTATATGCCACAATTGACCAACTACCAGAAATCTCAAAGTGGCTGACATATCTCTGAGAGGTCATAGGTCTGAAGCTGAGGAAATCCATCCTTGCGAGAAGATGTGGGAGATCGGGTCTAATTGGAATGGGGGTCCAACAGGATTGCTTGAGAGACTTCATGTAGAGGCTGAAGCGTGTGAACTAGCAAGAAAAATAATGACATCCTACAGGGATTATTTTATACCTGCATACTGTAGGTGAGAAATTTCCTAAAGAATCAAAAGCTGCCTGTCCATTACAGGGAAAATGTGTTAGAAAAGGTCTGGATTAGAAATAAAGGGTCGATACAAAACAGATGTTTGAATATAATTAAAATAATTTAGCCTTGCTATAAATCATTATCCAAAACACAACAGAGCACAAAAAGAACCAACATGGAATTTAATCACGGAGTTCAGTTTACAAATTGGCGTAATTATTCCGCACATTCAGGTGTGTTTGACATTGTTCATCATGTTGTCTATCTGCTGTAAGATGATGTTTGTAGATATTTTTTTTATAGAAGTGTGCCAATAGGGAGGATCACACCTTATCTGTCTATGACAGGCCTGGACAGCAGGAAGCATGACCAGCTGACCCTCTCTATACCATCCTATCTGTGGGAGCCATCTGTTTAACCAAATGGCCCGAAACTCCATAGCACACACAGAAAAGCCTAGTCTTAGCCTTTTTAAAGATGCCTGCCAGACACAGCCCTCTCTCCTTTTGTTACAATCCCCTCTTCTCTTCCTTTATCCTCTATAAAGCCCTCCATCAATGTTCCAATATAAACCAAAGAAAAGCAGAGGGAAAACATCAGAAATTGTCCAAGTAGCGACAGCAGCCTTCACAATGCCTAGTGTCATAATCTGTAAAACATAGCTTTAATTGTAAAACAGCACAGAACCTAGAATGTTCTAGGGCTTAAGATGAGACAGGGGGAATGAGAAAGTAAGTAAGATGCTGAAAGACCATTCAGATTTGATAGGTCTAAAGAGCAATATCTCCTGGTGATATTTCTTTAAACCCACAAACAGTCTTTGGCATGGAAATTAACCAAGCAAGAACTGTGATTTCTTTAACATGTAGTTTCATAGCAAAGGTATAATATGTGTTTATGAACAGAACGGTTTATGAGCTAGCTAAATAAAAATAGCCAGTTCTCATTCATAGATCTTGAAATTTTTTGACATGTTGCTATTACCAGACCCTCAGGTTTAATGAGTTTCTGCTGGTAAATGCCTGACTAAATGCTTCAATGAGTAATGAGTGATATGCTCCAAAACCACATATATATGCTGCCACACATACTACATCATCATTTTAACATAACATAAGTAGATAACGTTTGAGCAAATAACAAAGACAAATTGGTTATCGTTACACGCATGTTTCTCAATACTGGTTCATTTTTACTGTATTCAGACATGCTGTGCTAGTATGTGCATATGATAAATATGGTTGGCAGCCTGGAGGCATGTTTTGACATATGGCTGGTGGTCTTTGGGCCCATTAATACCAATCAACCATCGCTTGAATGCCACAACCTATTTGAGTATTGTTGCTGACTGTGTGCATCCCTTCATGGCCACAATTTACCCATCTTCTAATGGCTACTTCCAGCATGATAGTGCATCGTGTCACGAAGCAAAAGTCGCCTTGAACTGGTTTCATGAACTTGACAGTGAGTTCAATGCTCTTCAGTGGCCTTCCCAGTCACCGGATCTGAATCCAATAGAGCACCCTTGGGAACAGGAGATTTGCAGCATGAAAGTGCACCTGAAACAACTGCAGGAGTTGCGTGATGCAATCATGGACCAGAATCTCAAAGGAATGTTTTCAACATCTTGTGGAATCCATGACATGAAGAATTGAGGCTGTTTGAGAGCAAAGGGAGGCCCTACCCAGTATTAGTATAGTGTTCCTAATAAAGTGTTCGGTGAGAGTATATTTACTAACGCTATATATTTATATCTGCAATGCTCCTGCATCGTCATCATCAAAAGAGAGAAGAGTGCTTATACACACTGTACAGATGACAGAAGACAAAGTTTTAAAAAATATTTCAGTGACCTAATACAAGAGTTAGCGATTATTTCCCAACTGAGTTTTGCATGAACAGAAATTAGTTGAGTGAAGAGATGACGATGAGGCTTGAATTTAAAAGCCGTGAGTAACTTCTACCTCGGGTGATGCAACAGAGTGGTGGAGTGATGTGGATGATGCAGATAATATAGAGGAATTTCCTGTTATCTATATCAATATCATTTGTTAATCAGTATTATATCATTTAGTATCTATGCAATAGTATTGAGAAATGACTATAAATCACCTCATGTATTGACTTTTAGAGCTTCATTTATATACTACACTGTACCGTTTCTAGTACATTTAAAAGGGTGACTTTGGGCCTGTGATCCTGCAAAGATGT
>CM040988.1:10630587-10654965 GCA_022985145.1 Pangasius djambal | reverse complement strand
AGAAGAGAAAACCCCCTTCAATGAGATCATTGTTTTAGAATTGTATAAAAGCATGGGCCACGATTATGTAAATCAGATGCTCTGCAGACCGTCTCGGCTTTGTTGTCTGATTCAATAAAGTCTATAGATTTTTGGCATCCAGAACCCCTTGTCTTTGAAACTTATTTTTCTTATTCTGGTCTGTAGAAGTATTCGCCACAACAATAATCAAAGTGACAGCTCATTTCTTGTTGTAAACCTATAATTCTTACAACTGGTAGATTAGACTATAAATGTGAGGTATGAGGGACATCTTTCAGTCATTTTTGGGGGTAAGCCGACTTTAAATTGCTGTGACTATGTGAGATACAGTATGTGCAAAAGGAAAACACATTTCAGTACATGAAAGCAGAACTATATATAGCAGAAGACGACCATGTGATGGGTTTTCCCCGTCTTCTACACGATAGGTATAGTACAGCAGTGTGCCATTTCAGACATTGCTTTGCAGTGTGTTCATGTCACACTGCACCGATGTAAGAATTATAGCCACAACTTTCAAAATTGGTAAAGTGACAAAATTGCTTGTAATCATTTGTAAGTCCTTTGGATAAAAGCTTCTGCTAAATAAATAAATGTAAATGTCAGTGTTGGTTACAGTACAAGTTCTCCCACTTCCCACAACACAAGGTCTTCCACTTGTATGTTGTGCTTTAAAAATGGCAGAAACTTGGGAAGACACCATTTTTTTTTTTACTTTTTATAATGCCTATCTCCTTAAACATAGTCCAGGGCCCTCATTTATCAGTGCACACATGAATCTGTGTGTAAATTGTGCATAAACGTTTCAACGCAACGTTTATGATTTACCAAAAAACAAACGTTTGCTTAGATTTGTGTATATATTTACACACAGCTTTGACTGAGCAAATGCAAAGAACTTGCTAAATCATTCTGCATACATTTATCACAGTGTAACCCATTTATACAGCAAGTCCCCTTTAAACAGTGCTGAGTGGGCGTGTCTCACAGCATGCCAGCAGTTAC
Source organism: Pangasius djambal (assembly GCA_022985145.1). NCBI lineage: Eukaryota > Metazoa > Chordata > Actinopteri > Siluriformes > Pangasiidae > Pangasius > Pangasius djambal. The sequence continues at coordinate 10,653,939 of CM040988.1, read as the reverse complement.
ATAAGTGTAATGTGAGAACTTTGGACTGTACTGAAAGTACACTGCAGCACTTTTTAAACAGCATTTCTTTTTCAACATGGTGTACGAGTGCATTGTTATAGGCGCAGGGATTCAGGGCTCGTTTACCGCCTACCACCTCGCCAAAAATAACAAGAACACTCTACTGCTGGAGCAAGTTGGTGATATATGCAAAAAGATAGAAGCAAAGATAGTATCTGTAGCAGTTGAGCTCAGCCTGTTAAAGAGTTATTTGCATTTTAAGCTTTCTTATCATGCTGGAAATGTTTCATTCATTGTACTTGGGGCACTGTTGCATTTGTGTTCCAGTATTATAGAATTAGTAGCATTAAGTAGTGAGCAGAGATGTAGATTAAAATGTTGAGTGGGTGTGCTGTGTGTGCTTGTGTTTCTCCTCAGTTTGTCCTGCCACACTCCCGTGGGAGCTCTCATGGCCAGACACGCATCATCCGGAAAGCTTATGAAGAAGACTTCTATACACACATGATGGAGGAGAGCTATGAGCTGTGGGCTCAGCTGGAAAAGGAGGCAGGATTGAAGCTTTACAGGTTCGTGTGTGTGTGCGCCAATTTATTAGGTACATTTAGATTATACTTATACAGGATATCACCTTGTCTACTCCATCCATCAGTGAAAAGGAATCAAAACAAGGCCACCACTGAAGTCATTTGGCTGGTAGACCATTCTCAAGCTCTTTATGTGTGTGTATGTGTGTGGCTCTGGTGTGAGTGAATCATACAACTGTGTTGCATGGTGTTTTAAAACATTTAAAACAATTATGAGTTACTTTACTAGACACACCGTCCTTGTTAGTCCACCTTGTAGAGGAGCCATTAGAGATTATAACCGTTATTTTCCATGTACAATTTGCATTAAGGGCAGCAAGGTGGTGCAGTAGGAAGCAGAGTGTCCCCAGTTTGATCCTGAGTTCGGGTTACAGTCTGTGCGCGATTTCTCATGTGTGGGGTTCTTCTGGGTTCTCTGGTGTCAGTAGGTGGATTGGCTACTCTAAATTACTGCTAGGTGTGAATGTGTGTGTGTGTGCGTGCATGGTGTCCTTTTGATGGACTGACATCAATGTTCTCAGGATTCACTGCAATTCTGACCAAGATAAAGCAGTTACTCAATACGCTTCTTTTGGTTGAATATTTGTTTAGACTATTATTAACCCAGCAGAGAAATGTTTTAAAAAATCCCAGGAGCACCCATTAAAATGCCTTGTTAGTGTCACTGGTGTGCTGACAAAGTTCCGCCGCCCAAATCATACCTGTGCCCTTGAACATCTGTAAACTAATGTACATGCTAGCTAAGTGTATGTGGACAAGAAATATAAGAAATGTGGACAAATTCTTTGTGAAACCATTTTATTACAGTTCTCTGTTCAACATCCAGACTGGCCATGCATACAGTATAGGCACAGGTGAAGGAGAGAATCCCTGAAGAGTGTAAAGGCCATAGAGTGTGGGTAGCCTTCACATGCCAGTCATCCGTTAAACAGACATGAGAAGTGTTGATGCATGTAGGCTATAAACACACAGCCAGCCTGTCGTAATTCTCTTCCCACATACAGTTATAAAGCCCTTCTTTCCTAATTTCTTCCCACATACATACAGTCATAAAACTCTGATCAAGGAGTTGCACCTTTAAACTTGAGCTGATGCATTATGGAAGTAGGCAGATGTAGGAGTGCTGCAAACCAATATTCATAATTTTCTATTCCTTTTCGGCTTGTCTTTGTCTCTTCAGCAACTTTCTGACACACGCAGACACAAAGTTTAGATTCCAACTGTCCCAACCTTGGCATCCAGCTGTCATGGATGTGTTAATGCTGATTAATTTACAGGCCTAACGGGAACAGTTAACTGTACAGTGCCATATGTTGTAGGCGTACTGGCCTGCTGCTGATGGGTCCAGAGAACGGAAAGGACTTCCAGCTCATTAAGAGCTCAGTGCAGAGGAACAAGGTTCCCACCGTGGTGCTGGAGAGACAAGAGTTCAGCCAACACATCCCCAATGTGAACCTGACGAGCGGAGATGCTGCGATTGTGGAAACCACTGCTGGAGTTTTGTACGCAGACCGAGCACTCAGAGCAGCCCAGGTCAGCCACTTCTAAACCTCTTAGGTCACTGTGACTGTGCATGTTTTTAAATAAATTATATTTTTGGAAGCTAGGAGGTTGTAGTTTCCCAGTTCAGACTTGAATCGCTGGGTTCATCAATTTATGCAGAACACATCTGTTTATGTTTAACATATTCATTGCACTAAGTGTGAATTGGATTAAAAGTGTTTCTCAGAGTTTGGCTGTGTTATAGAAAGAGTTTAAGTATGCCTTGTCATTATAGCCTGTTCCTCTAAAGTGTGAAAAAAAAAAGATAAAGAGCACTTGTCATTTCATTTCATTAGAGTATGACAGATCAGCACAATGCTTCACAGGGAACAAAGCTTTGAGGAGAAAAGTTCTTCTAAGTGCACCATCAAGCACCAAGCAATTAGTCACTTTTATTTCAATAGCCAGACAGTTATTTTCTCCTGTGTGCATTTATTTTAAAAGATTAATCTTCTTTATAGGGTGCAGATAAGGCACCAGACACCATTATTAACCTTGAAGAAAATGACGTACATTTGCTGTCATATTTTAAGCCAGTTTCTTTTTTAAAAAATGATCTGAGATGTATTTTTATGGCTGTGACCTCCCAGCACATAACTGGACCACACTCCTAAGCATGCGCTATAGTCTCAAAGATGAGACAGCCATCATTAGTCAGTGTAGCTTGTTTCTGCTATAGGACTCCAACCTTGCACTTTGCACACAGAAAATGTTCTCCAAGACTTGGGCTGGTCTGGCCTACAGCGGATCATCAGAGTGCACTGGTAGGCTCCCTGATGGTATTGTCTAAAAGCAGTTCTCGCTTCTCGCTCATTAGTTGCCCTACTCTTTCTAGTCCACCCAGCTGTCTCATCATCATTCTGCTCTGCCCTCAGATCCCAGTACACCTGACAAGAAATACAACTTGTCCACAACACGATTCTCTACTGATAGAAAAGCTTTACAGACATGGAAAAATAATTCTACTGCTACCTGAATTATTGGCACCCATCATGAAAACAACCAATATAAAATGAATGACACATACACAGTGATATTTTGAGCTTAAAAATATGAGTGGTGTTAGTTACATTTTAACACAATATTTTCTCAAATACACTCAAACACGCACAGGTGATACAGTTTTTCCACAAAAATAAAATTTGGGTTTCAAATGATGAGCATTTCAATGGTTAATATTCTGTGAAGCCTCTCCTGGAGACAATAACAGCACTGAGCCTCTTCTTCTAATGCCAAACACCCTTGCAGTACACTTGAGAGATCTTGGACCCATTCCTCATGCAGAACACTTCAAGCTCTGGTATATCTTTAGGTTTTTAATACAGGTATATGGCCATTCGATTCAGATCCCACCCAGTTCAAACCTGGAGATTGAGGCTGTCATTGCAAAACAGAATAGAATTGATTTTTTATTATTATTATTTCTGTGTTAATCTGAATGCTGGATGTGGGTCATTATGTTGCTGGATGCTCTATATGTAAATCTAAACCATCTGGCAACCAGACACTTTGCTGAAAGAAAGATTTCATGAACTTGTCAACTTTTGAGATTTTCTTTAAAATGTAAAGTGCTTTATAAATAAAATGTATTATTATTATTATTAACTGTCACACCAGCCCCCAGATCACCAGCCACAAAATAGCTCCAAAGTATCAAAGATCCAGTATCCGAATTTTAGAGTGAATATTGGTGCTTTTCATTGTATGTAAAACATTTTTTCTCAACAAATGTATGAATGGTTTAAAAACTACTTCCACAAATTAAACTATTTCCAAATGTAGTTCCAGTGAGGCTTGGCAATGTTCAGGCACTGCTTTTTTGCGTGACATGCCAGCAAGGGCTTATTTTGTACAACAGCTTTCTATAGAATGGTGGTGTCTAGTAGGTGAATTTGTAACTTGACAACATGCAGGAATCAGCTGTGCAAGTGTGCATTTCTGAAACAGCATTGCCCACACTGTATGCTCATGGGTCCAGTTTCTGGTACATTTTCAACTGTTGTAGACTTTTAAAACTTTTTTATTATGATATTTTATATCCATTACCTGGCAGATCTGTTTGGTGTGTCTAAAATGTTCTGTAGTTTTCTCCATGGTGGTGAACAAGAGCAATTTCTTAAAAAATTGTTTTAAGGAGGCCCTTTGGTTGCATTATTATTATTATTATTATTATTATTATTATTATTATTATTATTATTTAGGACATACCAGTAATTTTGCAACCTATGTTTTTAAAAATATGATATTATTTAGGGAAGTTTTGATGATTTTGTTCAGAGAAAAATTATTTAGTTACTGAATCATTATGTCTATTGTTTTCTAGAATCATTTGTACTCATTCTTCTGAAGGGTGCCAATAATTATGGTGGCAATTGTAGATGTCAGTTTCGAGATTTGTCTATTATTGGATTGTTAATTCTGAGGATTTTTTTTTCTCCTCTTTCCAGATGGTGTTCCAGTCACATGGTGGTGTGATAAAAGATGGAGAGAAAGTGATTAATATTGAGCCTGGTGATTTAATCACAGTGACGACAGACTCTGGCACGTACCAAGCAAAGAACCTGGTGATCACAGCTGGTCCCTGGGCCAAAACACTTCTCTCCCACACTGGACTGCAGCTTCCACTGCAGGTACTGAATGAACCAGAGCTCTGCCTTGACAACCTCTCACTGAACTACAGGCAGACATCTTACATTCACTCGCCTGCTCCATCTTTATCTGCCTTTAAAAATTCATACGGCAACAATCCTGTCCTGGAGTGAATGCTAGACTCTAGGTCACAATGCATTATCTGAAGGAGAATCATTTCCACCATAGTGCAGCAGCGAGGTCAGAGGCTGGGAATTACACACAAGCCTTCAGAGCGTGACTGGCATCACCCCAGGTCAGCCTGAAAAGTCAGCCACTGCTCAGAATAAACAAGCCAGGGTATTTCTCTTCCCCTGTCCCAGCCATGAATCAACAAGACTCACACTTAAACAATCCTCCATATGTCACACACCAAACCAGAGGTGATGGAGAAGCATTCAGTGTTGTTTAAGATTGGAATAGGTCTCTGAATTGGAATTGCATTATTGAGTAAGGCATGGACCTGAGAGGCTGCACCCAGGTAAATTGGACTATGTGTGCCGTCTGGAATATGTTCTGAGCTTTTATGATCTCTGAATGAGGAAGCAGGATGGACAGTTCATTAAAGCGAGAAATTCTAAATACTTATTACTTTTCTCAGGACATGATTTATATAAGTGTACATTCATTTAATTAAAATCTTATTCCTGATGCTGCAGTAATAGGAGAACAGTACTCTTGGTAATTGCTCTTGGATCAAAAACAGCAGCAACAACAACTCTTTCTCTCTCTGTATGTCTCGGCAGGTGCTAAGGATAAATGTGTGCTACTGGAAGGAGAAGGTTCCAGGCTCCTACAGTATCAGTAATCGCTTTCCCTGCTTCATCCAAATGAAGCCAAAGGAGGCAGAGCATGATATCTATGGCCTCCCATCCAATGAATATCCAGGACTGATGAAGGTGAGTGAAAGGGGCTGGGAATTTCTCTCCAGCTGATCAACGACCATGTACGGCCCCCGAGATGCATCTCAAACGGTGTATTATACACAGTATGCTATGCAGTATGTACGTGAGTATGTAATGTCTCAAAACAAACACTAACATTTTGTATCATATAGAAATTAAAAATTACTCTGAGGTATCACACATCACTGAAAAGCATCAAAGGAAGGAGCCACCCAGGAATCTTTTCTTAAACTTCCTAAATAAGATGAGCATATGTTGTGTGTTTCTCCTAAGTTCTAAATGAAACACTTTAATTTTGGTTCTTGTTTGGGAAACACATTAATTTTAAGTAAAATCTACTTAAACTGCTTATTGAAAGTGTGTCTTAGGAACAGATCTCAACAAACATCCAAAATTTTCACTGATAGTGTACCTATAGTACTTTTGTTTAAAGTCACAGTCATACTAGAAATTTGTAGGTTATATTTTTTTTGTGAAAGAGGCCAAGTCATGTCCTCCATTTTAATGCTAATTTAGCAGTGACAGCAATTTGAAGATGGGTGGCAATATTGTGGTATTAATGAGGAAAATTGAAAAAGGGTACTGCTATCCCTGCTCCTACTTCTGAAGAGAAGGGCCAAAGATAAATAGTACAAAAACACAAAAAGTAATATAAAAATATTTCATGTCTGCACACAGCACATTAAAATGAGTGTTTCCTTAATTTTGCAATATGAAGGACCAAGCAGAAAAAGCAGTTGTGCTACTGGTTGATAATACGGATTTGCATATCAGAGTTCACCAAAGTTAAACTTTAATTTAAGTTTTCTTCTATGAAAGGATGGGATGGGATGACCCCAGTACAGTCTAATCTATTAATTAAAACTCATTCATTCATTCCTTTTCAGTACCCACTTTATCCTGGTCAAGGTCATGGTGGATTCAGAGCCTATCCTGAGAACACTGGGTGTGAGGGGGGAATACATCCTGGATGGGTTGTCAGTCATTGCACTGCATCATACACACATTCACACACTCATTCATACCTAGGAGAAATTTAATGTAGCCAGTTCACCTACTGGCATGTTTTTGGGAGGTGGGAGGAAACCAGAGAGCCCCGTATGCAGAACTGCACACAGATGTGCACACAGCTGTGACACTGCAACAATTACTAATTGAAAAAAACATTAATCATATGCATTAAATTAGGAGGGAAACATAATACAATATTCCATATAAATCTGAACATCACTGCTATAGACGCAAGTACAAAAGTTGATTGTTTTACATCTTTATACATCCAGCTTTTTTATACATACAGCTTTTGTATATCCACTGAGAGCATCACAGAAGATTATTTCTTAGACTGATCCACAAATCCACAGCAATGTTCTACATTCATTAAAACATGCTTGATTAAAAACCAATAGTTGCCCCTCTCCTCTCACCCGTCCTCTCCTGGTCCTGGACCCTGTTTCTCAGTACGTTATTGCCTCAGTGGGAGTTCTCCAGGTCATCATGCTCAACAAGGCTGAGAAGGAGAACACAGATGGTCGAGTCATGTTAGATGTATCTCTGCTCCAGCCACCAGAGCCTGGGTTTGTCTGCCTATCAGCTCCTCTGAGTAAACTACAAATGATGAACTATGGAGCTATACCACTGTACTCAGGTTCAGATGGAGCTGTTGGAGGTCTTTCTCTTTTATAAATCCTATTGATCATGTGTGTCACACACAGGTTTGCTACCACATGGGCAGTGAGACGGAGCCAGATGAGAGAGACAGGCAGACGGATAGACGGGACGTGGATGCCCTGTCCAGCTACATCACCCGCTGCTTCCCCGGCCTTGTGCCTGTGCCTGCTGTTGTGGAGAGCTGTATGTACACGGTGAGTTAGTGCTCTCTACATACATAGTCTCTACATAGTCCAACACACTGAGTGTTAAAGCGCTAGTAAATCTGTAAAGGCAGACTGGCAGATGGATACACTTATTACTTTATAGCATGACTAATGTCTTGAATTTGCCAACCAGATGGTACAATAGAAAATATACAATTCTTTTAAGCTGAAGATACTGCACCGGCGAGTCTCGCTAGACTGCACAGGGCCTGTTGTGCATGTGTGTAAAGGAGAAGCTTTAAATGACACATGGGGCTGGTTTCACGAAGCAGGATTTTTTGGTTATATTTAAGCTTGGTTTGATTTTACCCTATATCAGGCCGTGCTGACTTATACTGCACAGTTGATGTGTTCAGGATCAGAGAGTGTAAACAGCTCTTGGCTGAGTCAGCTGTCTGAAAAATCACACATTTTTCCCTGATGTATCACACCGTGTAAATAGATTTGCCATTCTTTAAAAATGGATTTAAGAGCATAAATTGTGAAAAGGTCACTTGTAGATTGTAGAAGAACTATGGATTTCCCTGATTATTATTTTATGTCAGGGATATAGAATTTCCACAGCTGGAATATTTTATCTTTGCTGCATTTTAGAGCATGATATTGCAAATAACGCTCACCATTAACCTCTTACTGTTGGTCATACATAGAATCTCAGCAAACCTACAGCTTGCTAAGCCCAGTGCAAGCAGGTTATTTTGCCGTAGAAATGGACTTCTACAGAAGAACATATAGCCTAAGCTTCATTTATCAATAATAAATCATAATAAAGCCCTCTGCTGGAGTATATTCTGGCACAGATGCTTATCAGAGATTGGTATGATATTAGTGTTATAGATTGCAGTCACATTCCAACCATCAGTCCTGAGGCTATTCATGACTTGACCATTCAGCTAATACCACCTATTCATTAATCTATACATAATAGGTAGGGATTATTACAGTTATTCAGTGAACATGTGCAAATCAAATTCTTTCCCATTGTGTCTGCAAGTGTTATGTTTCACAATTTAACTACCTGAAGTTACTTATTGCATACTTATCATATCAGCCCTGACCAGAGATAACAACTAACATTAATGCTTAACTTTTTCATGTTAAAAAGTTACAGTAAATGGAACTTGCACCACCAAAATGTTTACTACATTGCTCTTACAATACAGTACAAGACATTATTTAGAGGGAGATAAATATGTACCTTTTTTATTCCAACATTTCTAGTTCACCAATTAAAGTATTTTTTCATGTTCTTGGTGGTGTATATGACTGTTCTTCCTAGACAAGTTATAAAGGAGATCCTTTGGCAGTCGCAAAAGAATGTAACTCTCTGTTCCTCCACATTATTATCTTTCCCCAACAGCCAAATACAGCAGTGCATTAATTAGATGAAAGCTTGTATTTCTTGTACACAGCTTGCTTTTGATACTCGCCTCTGCTTGGACTCCATAACTTTTTGTGCTGGTTTCAAAAAGAACACTCAGATTCCTTTAACTGTACATGAGAAATACACTATTGTAAAGCATATACACACACTTTTTTATCAAAGAGGCATGTAGAGCACCCAACAATGATAAACCACCACTCACTATTAGACACAGCCCTCTGCTGGAGTATATTCTGGCACAGGTGGTCTCACTGTTTTTTTCCAGTTTGCAGCAAGCCATCTCTCTTTTTTATGGTAGACATCAAATTAAGACATAGAACAATGAAACAGCAATTTAAACTGCCGGTGTTGCAACTAAAGAATCGTTATAAATAGATAGTTCAGTCTATACAAGTTGAGTGTATATTGCATATTATAGCAAGTGAATCTAAAATATATTTAGCAATTTTCACTAAAAACTGTATGTCAAAAAATTTGTATTTAAAAATTTGGTTGCTTTATGTGCTTCACATTTATGTTGTAGGATTTCTTGTTTTGCCACAGAAAAGTCTCATGCAGGTGGCTGCACTGGGACTAATTGTTCCCTGATTGTCTAAAGCTGGAGTTGTTATGAGTTGTTAACAAACATTGTGAGAGTTCACCATGACTGGAATTGTTAGAATTTGTTAAGCAAGAGCTTAGTCAGGAAACCAGCTATGTTAAACACGCATCATGAGACAAGTCTCCTGGACCTGGCATGTAATGGAATAAAAAGTTCTTTGTTTAATTAAAAAAAAAAAGCCAGTAAACAGATTATATGTTTGTATCTGAAAAAATAATGGGAAAAAAAACTCAGGGAACTGAAATCCATGATAGTTTTAAAAATTATGTACAAAATATGCATGTTAAAATAAAATAAATTAATAATGACTTCCCATTGTGGGAATCTCTCCCCTTTTGATTACACGTGGGTTGTCCTCATTTTGTGTAATGTTCACATAATGCATTAGTTTAGTGAAACACATGTTAATGATAAAACCCATGTTTAATCAACTTTTGAAAAGTTTAATTCCTTCTAAAGCTGAATTCTATTCTGATCTCTTTGTTTCCACTGTTGCTCATTAAAGGCACTCAGTGAAGTATTTAGTGAATATTTCTCTGTGAAGAATGCTAGTATAACATTCTCTCTGTTTGTCTGATCTCTTAGGTCACACCTGACAATAATTTTGTACTGGACCGCCACCCAACCTACAGCAACATTGTGATTGGAGCTGGGTTCTCAGGTCAGCAGTAATAAACTATACATCTCTTACTCCCATGTCTGAGTGCCACACAATACACACACACACACACACACACGCACTATCTCAAAATGCTGGCTTAGTTTTTAATGAGGGACTGAGCTGGGGCAGCAGTGAAGGACGGTGAATGGATCCCCCAGTGCACATGCCTTTTATCCTCTAATTAATGATGCTTGTGGCTCGCTGGGCCACCGCATGCTTCCATAGCTGCTTCTCTGGGACCAAAGGGCTCTCCTGGCATTCAATCCATCTGCTCCTATTGTCTCATCCTTTAACTAATTACGAGGCTAATTAATTTCTCCTCAGACCATCGACCGAAAGACTCTGCTAGTACAGTTTCATTTTAAAGGCTTCAGGAAATTGCCATAAAGCTTCTATTGGGGTATACTGGGGAAAGCTATTCATTTTGTGCTGTATTGTTCTCAGATAGAGGAGCCATTGGAGAAAGGTGTGATGGAGAGCATTGTAGGATTGCTTCTCCAGCACACACTCCATTAATGATTTATGGCATTTATTCTTCGGCCTCATTTCAACATTAAGCCTATGATTGGAACTGAGAAATCCCTGTTATTAACCTTCCACTCCTCTTTTTTCTCTATTCTGTACTGTAATAACTGCATTTGCCCTCTCTGCTTCTCCTAAACACTGTGTGTGTGTGTGTGTGTGTGTGTGTGTGTGTGTGTGTGTGTGTCACTGGCTGAAAATCTCAAAGCATGCAATGATTTGACTCCAATTCTGAGGCTGTTTTGGGAGAACAACCTTCTATTGTCCACTATGCGCTTAACATAAAAGCCGCTACGCCAGAGCAAGGGCTTCGCAGTTGCCATGGCTACCCTGTCACATTAACGTCACACATCACACAGGTCTGTCTTTCAGAAACTCGGCCACTCAGCCATCAGAACTTCAAAAAGCCTCACTCTGAAAGCCCTACATTTCAGACCAACTTACATACTGTAGCTCTAATTTTTACATCAGTGACTGACAATTTATGTGCTTGGGATACATTCTCCTTTATTTAACATTGTGTATATCCCAAATCCATGCAGGATGAGAATTGTCCCTACGTGTATTTTATTTTTTTCTGAAGCCCCTTTTACAATACATAAAGGTCTGTATATTCTCCTCTACAGAGTGCTGCGTGTCACCTATACAAAAATCTGATTTGTATCTCCACAGGGCATGGTTTCAAGTTTGCTCCAGTTGTAGGGAAGGTGCTGTGTGACCTGAGCATGGGCCAGAATCCTTCCTATGAACTTTCACCTTTTAGCATCCACCGCTTCCAGGGAAACGCCAACTAAGATCCATGAGATGATTATCTTTAGCAGAACACGTGAAGAAATTTCTGTTAATGGAAGACACAACATTGATTTGTCAAGAATGCTTATACACATGATTTTTAATAATTTGTTAGTTTAGTTTGAGTGAACAATGTTGGCAAATCAGTAATATCTAAAATGAGAGTGATTTCAATGAAAATGCTTGTATCTCTAGATAATTTCTATGAAATATACAGTGCTAAATGCTCTGGCCAAATGATGTATGATGTCTCTGGTTTCTGTCTCAAAGCTTCCTCTGCTGTAATTCTCTAAAAGGAAGACCACAGTACATGATAAGCTGCAGAAAAACTGACCGGACTAAACATGACCTTCATGAATATATATATACATTTATACAAACATGATGGTCTTCATAGTCAGTCAAGTCATGGGAGCCATTAGCTTCATCTAATGAGATGCACAAGACCAATGTTTTCATCTTTCATTTAAATTAAAGCATATATTTGTTTTATGCATTATTTCCTCCTCTATGCCGAAGCGAGGGTCCACACTGCATACAAAGCAAATGGCTTGTTAAAAAAAGAGACATCAGCCACTGAGCAATTTGCCTCAAAGGACCGAGGCTGCATGTTGTTGTGCCGCCTGTAACTATTTCACCCTGTAAACATGTTAATCACTAATCAGGTGGCCCGTTACTATAGCCGTTCACCACCATCCGCAGGAATGAGGAAATTATACAGCATGACAGCAGGGGAGCCGAAGCCCATTCATCCTTGGGGCCAAGAGTAAGAACATATTGATTGCGTTAGATTATTAATGGCTGCATTAAATTGCCATCAAGCAGGCATGGGCTAATATTTACCTCAGCAGATGAGGGTTTGATGATGGTGTGAGCTTTTGAACAATGCATGAGCAGAGGGCGGACGAGTGAGTGTGGGCTCAGAAGTGGCTTCAGGCTGCACTCCAAGCTCGCAGGAACCTGGCTCCATGTCAGAGTCTTAATAAATAATCTTTACAGCTCGTGTGTGTGAGGCTACACAAGGAGTCAGGATTTCAGCTTGAGACTGTACAGGTAAGCTATTTATATTCAGAATGTCTCTAGATGGAGGTGATTACAGGGATATTTTGGGTCTAATAGAAAAAAGAGAGAATTAGATCAAGCTTGGTCGAGTGTGGTTTTATGAAGCCGAGAGTATGAGTGCTCTTGTTATAGAGGAGGAACAAGTAAAGGAGCAGAGGTGTGTTGTAGTGTTTAAGGACCATAATGGGTGCATCAGGAGAAAACTGGAAGAATACAAAAGCAAGCATTACACTAAATCACTTTATGACAATTAGTGAATGTCATTAAAAGTCTTTAAGTGCCTGGGAAAACTCCACAGGTTTCTGCCTTTGCCACAGGAAAATTATAGAGATAATTTATAATGAATTAAAACGACTTGTCATCCTTTTAAAAAAGAATGACAAGGATGACTTTTTTTTTTTAAATTACCCATTCCAATTTCTCTTTTTGTCATCCATCCCCATTGGAAAAAAACCAACAAGCTTTAAAAACAAAAGAGACAAGTGGTTGTTGACCTGCACAAATCAGGTAATTAACTTGTATACGCAAACACGTACACAGGAGAAAATACCATTAATTTCAGACATAGCCTTAGGAAGGCAAAGAATCAGAATCAAATGCCACCATTTCAGAGCTGCAGTCTGTCCTATTCTTGCTGTTGTCATGTTTTTAAAATCAACTTAAAACTTTTCTTGAGAGCAACCCAACAGCATCCATGTTGGTAGTACTCTTAAGTCAGCTGTCTAAACACACACTAAGATACTTGTAAAGCCTCACCATTTCTATGGGCTCTTGATCAATAGTGCCAGCAGGCAAAGGGGGCTTGATCCTACTACAATCCACCAGCATCCTCCTTCTTAGCTGTGTTGAGCTGCACATGTGCACCACTCTACAGTCCTTCACCAAATCCCATTATTCATCCTTCTGCCCACTCCTGATCCATAAGACCACCACAGGCGTGGCATGAGAGTGCTTCTGCAAATGGCATGACTCAGAATTGTACTGAAAAAGTGAAGTACACTGAGTGAACAAACTGGTGGGGAGCCAGTGGGCATCCTGTGCTGCTCATTGCCCTAAAGATGTGATTTAACTACAAATGGCATTTCCTACTATTTGATTAGTGATGAATAATTTGATTTATTTTAAGTCAGCAGTTGTCTTGGCATTAGAATATTAGGGCTTAATCCAGGGATTAATACAGTAGTATGTACTAAGTCCAAAAGATTCACTGAGTATTAACATTCTACAGTACATACTAATTGACTGGGTGTTTTTCAGCTCTGTTTAAATATAGAAAACAACTCAAACTGTAGCCGTTTCTTTACATAACTAAATACACATAGAACATAGTATGGCTCAGTATTGGATTAGTCAAACGAAACCCTTCATGAGCTAAAGCACAGAAAGTACTGTGTAATGAAGACGTACTTCTGAAACACTGCAGTCCAGCATAAAAATGCAGATCACTGTAAGAATATTCATGAGGCTATTCTAACTGTGAGCAAACTCCATATATCATATTACAGCGCATTCTGATACTTACTTAACCTCTGGGATTTTTTCCTCTCATGTGTGTGCAGTGGTATAACAGAAAGTGGTAGTGACTCTTTGAACCCTGCATCTGTACTGCTATCATTCCACCAAATTTATCTACCAGAGCCCATGCAGCCCCAAGGCACAGATGTTAGCAGCAGTCATCCAAGCTCACTGATTCCTCCAGACCCTCAGTGTTGGTGGCAATAAGTGACTTTGAGTGAGGTCTGCTTCCTGCCCTGATGATGCCAGACATGGTAAGTCCTGTAGAGCTAAGAGAGAAGACAATGAAATAGAGGGGCATTTAGGGTGAGAGCAGGGTGATTTGGTTCAGCAGTGGGACTGAAACTCATCATCCAGAACAGAGCACAGTGACAGTTTCAGTGAAGGTCAGATTGCAAAGGTCATCTGTCAAAACCCAGGAGAAAATGTCTAGTACTGCTGAACTTGGTGATGTGAAATAGGCCTGTCTGTGGTATTGACTGTTTGTGGTTTAGAAAGTCACAATATCTGGGGAGGAATTTAAGGAGTAAAAGGTAAGACTATGAATAAACCAATCCACTAGAGAGCTTGTTATATGTAGGAAAGCACTCAGATTCCTCAATTTAACGTGACATAAGAAATAGGTCATGCCATATCCCTAACATTAGGGTGTGTTGATTGAATGTGATAGTGTGGAAGTTACAGGAAGCTCCCAAGCAGCATTTTGACCACAGTATAAGTCCTATTTACCCCCTCATTTGGGAGTTCCCAGGAAAGAAACATGTGAAGTAGCTGCATTTAGAAGTGTAATGAGCTCGGTGACACTGCTGCTGGGGGAACATGGAACAACTTCAAACGGATTTATGGTCTCTCTTCATCAAATCTTCACCACAGTACTTTCTTTCTATCTTCTGTTAGATCTCTGTCTCTTTATGTTTCAGGACACTTTATGGTGAAAATGGTTTGCATTTTATGAATATTGCATTTCCATTCCTGATCAGGATTTACAGTAATCCTGAATATGTCACAAAGACATGTGCTGCAAAGAGGGGCAGGTACAGCGTGAGGCTTAGTTCAGAAATATGTAGCGACAGATTTAATTTACAGGAGAGAAATATGATAGCAGGGACAAATATGATGTAAAAATTTGCTTTCTTCCTCATGGAATGTGCAATCAGCAACAATATGATCCAAAATAAAATGGGAGACTGACTCAGTGAGAAAATTCCTTTTTTCCTTTGCTGAGCTGCTTAGTTCTGATTTGTATTCTTATTTCTGATACAAAAAAGAGCATCTCCTCCCCAATCTGAAGGAAACTTCTTCCACTTTCATTACCAATACAATATTTGTCACAAATTGTAAGGATATGGACACTTTCGTTTTTGTTATTTAATATACTTCCAGTATATACAGTATATCCACTTCAAATTTACACACATATAAAACACATATTTTTCTATACATACATACTGATTTTGTTCATATTTATAAGTACAAAGTCAAAAGACATTATTTGTGTAAATTTGAAGTAGATATACAGGTATGCACTGGCAGTATATTACATAACAAAGACAAAAGTGTATGAATACTTATTTCCCCTCACTGTATTTCTTTTGCTTTAATTTTAATACCGCACACACGCGTAAAATTTATGAGCGTTCAAATCCCAGTGCCACTCTAACCATAGTTTGTTAGGAAGACAATGATTCTTCCCCAGAGGAAATTTTAATTTCTCAAAGATTGCCATATATATATCCTGGGAGACAAAATGGATTTAATTGTACAGATCACATAGTGATTTTATTTACTATGTTTCCTCATCCTGCCTGAAAATAACTCATGGCTATGCCACTGCTTCTGAGTTATAGAAGCTTCTGCTTATATAATTATATACTGTATACATTGTTTTTGTACATACTGTACATATTTACATTAACCTTTTGGAAATTTGGGGCTTGAGGGACTACTCTGGTGCGGCACAGTAGTGTAGCTGGTAGCATTGCTGCTTCACAGCTCCATGGTTTGCTCCTGAGATACTAGGTACTATCTGTGAAGAGTTTCTTATTTTCTCCCTGTGTTCCTGGAAGCAGAGAACAAAATACACATGCTGAAAGCGGCCAGGAGACTCAGTTGGACTCAAAAGACAAAATCCAGCCAAACAGACAAGTTGACTAATACTAGCCAAAACAACCTTTTAGAACCTAGATAAGTAACTACTGAGCTAGGTAACTGTCATATCTGTTCAGCCAATCAAAAAAAAGACAAAAACTTATCACTCTCAAATTCCATGTCACTACCTGTGGATAGCCAATATTCATCCATCTTCCATTTTCATCCATCCTGTTGCTCTCCCTTTTTGCATGCTGGCTCTCTAAATCACCATTTCTTTCTTTCTTTCTTTTTTTTGTTTTTTGCTTGACAACCTGTGATGGCGCAGAGCATAGAGGGATAACAGGCTTGATGTTGAGGCATATCCTAGCCTGCTTCATAACACTGCCATTAAGACTAACTGAACTTTCTTTCATGGTATATCTGTGATGTTGTTGAGTCCCAAAAAATCACACCAAGCCTGACCTGACAACTCCGACTCTGAATTATTATTACAGGCTTTCCATGGTGACTCATGGCAGTGCAACTACACTGTAATATAGATCTTTCTTCTTTATTGACCATTTTTTAACAAGAAAAGTTGCATACTGCTGCTTTACCTTGATTTATAAGATTTCTTAAAGTATATAACTGATGCCATGTATTGTAAGAAAATGCATTAATATCCCAAAATAAATCAACTGTTTAAGTTTTACTTACATATCTCTAATCTCTGCTTTATCTCTAATGGTCTTTACCACCTTTGTAACATCTCCACACCTTTATATTGGCTTGTATCACGGTCCCAGTGTAAAAACACAGAAGAAACAAAACACATCTAAAAGTTGTCTTTAGAAAAGTCTGGGTTGTTTACCTCGCTGTAAAGGTCTAACCTGAATAAAAGACCTGCAGAAGGGCTCAGCAGTATTGAACTTGAAATGTGTGAAAGCACAACACATCAAACAAAGCCCAGTCCCTAAAAGCTCCAAGCTATTGGTCTTTTTTGGCTCGCACAAACACACTTCACCTGGTTGCTGCTTTGAGAGATGAGAGTCCTGAAACCGGAACACAAAGGAGGTGCCCTAATGGGATATAAGCTGTTCTCTAAAAGCACAAGCACAGTGAGAGCATATTGCTCTATATTTGTGGTCTGTAATGAAGTTGTGAAGATGAAAAGTGTGAATCATGCAGATACAGGGCAAGAGCTTTAGAGCTTGACATTTTCCAATCTTCAGCTACCTGGTTTCAATGAGCCTGTGCCCACTGTAGCCTCAGAGTTCTGTTCCTGGCTGACAGGAGTCATCTTCTGGATTTGACACGGTGCTTTCTAAGATGCTTTTCTGCTCACCATGGTTGTAAAGAGTGGTTATTTGAGTTATCATAGCCTACTTGTCAGCTTGAACAAGTCTTGCCATTCTCCTCGGACCTCTCTCATCAACAAGGTGTTTCTGCCTAAAACACTGCCACTCACTGGATGTTTTTGCACAATTCTGGGTAAACTCTAGCGAGTGTTGCACATGAAAAATCAAGTTTCTGAAATATTCAAACCAACAACCATGCCATGGTCACTATGTCACTGACATTTTTCCCCATTCTGTTTTATGTGAACATCAGCTGAAGCTCTTGACCTGTATCTCCATGATTTTATGCATTGTGCTGCTGGGACATAATTGGTTAATTGGATAATTGCATGAATGAGCAGGTGTACAGGTGTTCCATCCAGTGAGTGTATGTCACATCAGATACAGAAAGAATCTAGTGTTTTAGAGGAATATTGGTGCAGCTGTGCATACCTAATAGCTGCAAAAAATGCGTCGCCACGTTTAACTACTGTGTTACATTAGTGCAACTTGTTCTGATGTGTCCCTTTATTTTAAGTGAGCATAAACATTGTGTGGCTGATTTAGTGAGAAAAAAAAAAAAAAAAAAAGATGCTTATGTTTTGCAGAGTGTACTGTCAATGTGTTTCATGAGCCATGATGGCAGTAAGTTGCACAATGTAGTTACTATGCAAGAAAAACAGAATCCAAAAGTAATGGAGGAACTGAGCGCAAACAATTATTTGTGAACAAAGCAAATATGAATACAATCTGAATAAGCAAATATAAGAAAAACGCATTACATATTTTTCCCCTTTGGTTGATAGAAAGGCCTTGATTATGCAAAAAAAATAAATGACTTCACTGACTCAGTATTTTTATACACTACTCAATGTTGGCATGGATATGAATGTGTTCTATCACAACTGTAATATAGCCTGTTGTGCTTATCTTCCAGGTCATGAGATGAAGTCAAAACATTACCCCTCTATTCGTTATATTAAGAATGTTAAACATGCTCTAGTAACCTCATTACTCATTTCATAAATGAATTTTTTATTCAGATTAAAGTTTGATTGCACATCTAATAATTACAGTCATTACCTATAATCATTATCATACCGTAACCTGTTGTGCACGTGCAATATTTTTCTAATTATCATAATTTGCTATACCTAATAGAGCAAACCATTATTGATCTAAATGAGGCAGGGGAAAGACGGGCTGGCAAGCCAATATTCTGATGTTCTTTGAGCTTCTCTTAGAAATGCATTACACTGCTTGCTGATATTTGCACCTAGTCTCTAGTTTGGTGTAATAATGTTGATGCACATCTCTTCAGCAACCTTCAATCTGTCCACACAAACTGCCTGTATGACAAATGGCACTTACATAATTTATAGTCTCTCTTTCCATTCAGCAGTGAACCAGAAATACTGTGTCAAGTTGGACAGTGATTGCTTTATTTATTTACTTAATAAGATCTTTAGAAGATCTGGTTTAACATGACTTCTGGAATGTACCAATTTTCATTTTCATGATTCCTAAGATTCCTTAGCTATTAAGTTTATTCTCCAGCTATTGCTTATTCGTACCTGTATAGAGATGCATACAATTCTAGATGGATTTTCTGGCAAAAAAAAAAAAATGCAGACATGATTACTTTTTGCAGTTAGCATGAAATCGAATTGCCTGAAATACTGAAATTCGTACACTACTGTGAATATAGGCTGCATATACACTATACTGCCAAAAGTTTTGGGACACCCCTCCAAATCACTGAATTCAGGTGTTCCAATCACTTCCATGGCCACAGGTGTATAAAATCAAGCACTTAGGCATGCAGACTGCTTCTACAAACATTTGTGAAAGGATGGGTCGCTCTCAGGAGCTCAGTGAATTCAAGCGTGGTACTGTGATAGGTTGCCACCTGTGCAATAAGTCCATTCGTGAAATTTCCTCACTGCTAAATATTCCACAGTCAACTGTTAGTGGTATTATAACAAAGTGGAAGCAACTGGGAACAACAGCGACTCAGCCACAAAGTGGTAGGCCACGTAAAAATCACAGAGCGGGGTCAGCATATGCTGAGGCACATAGTGCGCAGAAGTCGGCAACCTTCTGCAGAGTCAATAGCTACAGACCTCCAAACTTCGTGTGGCCTTCAGATTAGCTCAAGAACAGTGCGTAGAGAGCTTCATGGAATGGGTTTCCATGGCAGAGCAGCTGCATCCAAGCCTTACATCACCAAGTGCAATGCAAAGCGTCGGATGCAGTGGTGTAAAGCACGCAGCCACTGGACTCTAGAGCAGTGGAGACGCGTTCTCTGGAGTGATGAATCACGCTCCTCTGTCTGGCAATCTGATGGACGAGTCTGGGTTTGGAGGTTGCCAGGAGAACGGTACTTGCCTGACTGCATTGTGCCAAGTGTAAAGTTTGGTGGAGGGGGGATTATGGTGTGGGGTTGTTTTTCAGGAGTTGGGCTTGGCCCCTTAGTTCCAGTGAAAGGAACTCTTAATGCTTCAGCATACCAAGACATTTTGGACAATTTCATGCTCCCAACTTTGTGGGAACAGTTTGGGGATGACCCCTTCCTGTTCCAACATGTCTGCTCTCCAGTGCACAAAGCAAGGTCCATAAAGACATGGATGAGCGAGTTTGGTGTGGAGGAACTTGACTGGCCTGCACAGAGTCCTGACCTGAACCCAATAGAACACCTTTGGGATGAATTAGAGCGGAGACTGAGAGCCAGGCCTTCTCGACCAACATCAGTGCCTGACCTAAACCTTGTGGAAAGCCTTCCCAGCAGTGTTGAAGCTACTATAGCTGCAAAGGGTGGGCCAACTCCATCTTAAACCCTACGGATTAAGAATGGGATGTCATTAAAGTTCATGTGCATGTAAAGGCAGACGTCCCAAAACTTTTGGCAATATAGTGTATATTCTGACATACAGTAGCTGTGCAGTTTTTCTGTGGCTCGAGATGTGCAGGGCTTCATCTGACACATGGCCTGAAGCAACATAGACATTTTTTTGCAAAGATGATGATAAAAAAAGAAAAAGAAAAAAAAGAGAGAGAGAGAGGGCTTGCTCTACCATGGCATCTTGCTTCTCAGCTTCTCAAACTTAAACAAACCCTCTGAAAACGTGAAGTAGATACACTTTGGTTGATCTGAATATTTAAGATGGCAACAAAAGGGAAAAAAAAGGATTTTATAAAGACAAGCTTTCATGGAAGAAACTGGAGAGAAGTAAATGCGGAAATCAAGAACACTGAAGCAAGTCTAACAATCATCATCATTTATTTACATTATATTAAACCATAATGGAAAAAATTGTTACTTAAAACAAGTGGTCATTTATTCAATAAGGAAAATAAACATGAGTTATTTTGAAAGCTATGATGAATCATACAGACTTATATATTCATATTAATGTGTACAGCCAGCAGTGTTACATATCTTTTTGCCTTATGTTTGTATGGAGCAAGAAACATGATAAAACACACTCTTTATAATAAAATTAATAATGACTGCATAGAAATGAGGATGAAATCATTGACCTGTGGGAGTCCATAAAAACCATGTGAAACAAATGCTGGCTCCCTTCGAAAATAAAATAAAAGCAGCGAGTCTTTCCTCTCCATGCTTTTTCTAAAACGGTGTGCATTTGGCACATTTGCTCAATTCATTAATGCTAGTCCATAAATAATATAATGAAAGCAAAACAATAGCAACGACAGGAGGAGGTCTGTTATGCGCAGCTCTACCTAAAATGTAAAAAGTAAGGTTGAAAATACTCCAGAATCCAACTTGGAAACATACTTAAGGAACAAAGGAAGGGAGGAAATAAGGAAGGAAGGTAAGTAAGCAAGGCTTTAAGGAAATACATAAAGATGTATGTAAGGAATTAAGGACGGAAGCAAGGAAGGAAAGATGGATTCACAGCATCAGTTCTATTCATGTGCTCATGCCACTTGTGTGTTGTTTAGCTGTATAATATCAATGTAAAAGCCATTCACAGCTATTAATGATGATGCATTTTCCAGTATTTGACCACTGTGACAATAAAGGAAATAGGCAAGGTAATCGTCAAACTGCACCAAACTTAGGATCAAGTGCATTCCCTTTGGAAAGCCAGAATGTATGCTAGGAGCAAGAAACAAAATAAGCATAAGAACAATGATAAAAAAGGAAGAAGATGACAGTTGAGCCAAAAATTTCCATCATGAGCACAGTACTGTCAGGCGAATGATGTGTGACATCCCAAAACACATTAAATCACAGTGAGGATGGAGAGAGAGAAACAAGGGCATGAAAAAATGAATTCACTGCACTGCAAGATCACTGAGGAAAGACAGCTCAGGGTCTCAGGACGCAGTGTGTGTGTGTGTGTGTGTGTGTGTGTGTGTGTGTGTGTGTGTGTGTGTGTGTGTGTGTGTATGAGACACTGAGAGAGAGAGTTTGCTCATACCTGCAGGAAGCTGAGCTTAAACTGATGACACTACTTCCTCGACTCACTCTCTCCACTGACTCAAAGTCATGAAAAAAAAACACTTCCCCTAAAATCTATGTACACACTTGCAACAAAGGCTTTTTGGTAGAACAGTATTTCTTTCCATTTTCCTATTTTCAATTTTCTCAATTTTCAAGTGCAAACAGGACAAATCTCCCCACTTTACCATGGCAAGCTAATCCCAGGTTTCATTAGCTCAGCTCAACTTGTGCCGGCAGCTGGCAGCACCACTGGCCGAGCAGGGCAGAAAGCAGGAGGAATACTGCAGTACACTCTGGGGAAGCACTTGGGAAACAAGACAAAGCAGGTCCAGGAAAAAAAAAAAAAAAAAAACTTCCAGTGTAGTGCGTCTTTGATACTCAATGGCTTAAGTATCCATAACACAACGCACGAAAGTAGAAGTGACATCACCAAAAGTGAGAGCTGTGTGTGCAGTGCAGTAAACAGATGGATGATGGTGCTCCAGAGTACTTCTCCTAGACAGAGTCCTCTCATTTGCATCAGACCTCCAAGAAGGCCAATACTGAGTCGCAATATGTGAGAATGTGTGAGTGTGTGTGAGAGAGAGAGAGAGGGAGGGAGAGAGAGAGAGGGAGAGAGGGAGGGAGGGAGAGAGAGAGAGAAAGTGTGTGAGTTTGTGTATTTGCTTGTTGGTGAGTGTATAGAAGTATAACACATCTCCTGCTTGCCCCTGTCACTCAGGTAGCTGCTCCAGGTGCATTAGCAGCGGTAGGAGCTTCGGGCTGTGCGCCTTTCTTCCTTCTCCTCCTCCTCTTCTTCTTCGTCGGATCTGTTGAGGCAGAAGCGTCTTCGGCCAGAGGGGGGGCTGCGGGGATAAACAGGGTTTGATTAGAATCAGAACTAATGCATGGCAGATATTGTGAAGGCGATGCGATGTCCGACATGCAACTCTTCAATAAGACACTCGCAGATGTTTGCTGCAATATCAGTCAAACAAGCCCCATGAAAATGAACCACCTAACGATTCAAATGTGTGTGTCTACACTGTGTGTATGTATATATATATTTATATATATATATATATATATATATATATATATAAATATATAAATAAATAAAACAACTTCTCCTAAACACAAACTTCGAGTGTAACAATGGCTAATATTTAACTAAAGTAAAAACACACTATGCTTTACATTAACTTTTGCTGTACTTTAAGATGCCTGGCAAGCTGTGCAGATCGATGGTCTCTTTTAATTATACCTGGATTAAAATACCAGAGGGGAAATCTATAGTTACCTCTGAATTGACTACAGCAATTGAGTAATTAATCACAAGGACATTTCAACAAATTAAACAAAAACAAAAAAACCCTTTCTAAACTGAAATAAGTGCAAAAGCAATTACCAAATCACATG
>CM040988.1:10601024-10630487 GCA_022985145.1 Pangasius djambal | reverse complement strand
AAAAAAAAAAAAAAAAAAAAAAAAAAAAAAAAAAAAAAAAAAAAAAAAAAAAAAAAAAAAAAAAAAAAAAAAAAAAAAAAAAAAAAAAAAAAAAAAAAAAAAAAAAAAAAAAAAAAAAAAAAAAAAAAAAAAAAAAAAAAAAAAAAAAAAAAAAAAAAAAAAAAAAAAAAAAAAAAAAAAAAAAAAAAAAAAAAAAATTCTGTTACCATTAGATATTTTCATGCATACAACAAACCTGTAACTGGGAGTATGTTAGAATGACTAAGAATAAAATACATGAAAATAGAAAATGCTCATCATTATTCATGCTAAAAGATAGTGTGATGAATTTAAAAAGGTGAGATGGTCTGGAGAGAAATGTTCAGAGTTAGTTTAACACCATGCGTACAGCACACTTCACTCCAAACCAGGCATCACCTACTGCCATCTTCAGTCACTGTCTGGCCTGTACAGATACTTCATCATCACAGTATCCACGTTCTTCTTCCTTTTCTTCTCCTCTTTCTTGCTGAGTGGAGGAGCTGCTTCAGAACAGCCTTCAGGCTCTCTCTCGTCTTCAGAAGCTGATGCCTGCCTACCAGGAGCTCTCTTGACGCTGTTAGCACTTCTGTATGAGATAGTGGAGGCTCCCGAGCTAGAATCTGACTCTGAGCTAGACTGAGATTCAGAGGAGGAAGAAGAGGATGATGAGGATGACTCCTTCTTCGACTTCTTTTTTTTGCCCTTCTTCTTGGACCTCCTTCTTCTACGCTCATTCTCAGAGGAATCAGAGCTGTGGCTCCTCTTTTTCCTGCTCTTGCTCTTCTTCCTGCTGCGGGTGCTCAGGCTGCTGCTGGAGCGATGGAACTCCACGGCTGAAGCAGAGCGCCTCAAACTGGAGGAGCTGCGGCTGCTGTCCCTGCCAGACCTCACACTCTTCACCTCATCTTCTTCCTCCTGCCCACGCTTGCTCAGCTTGCCGATCTCGGCTTCAGAGTCTTCCAGGCTGGTCCGCTTGAACTTGATGGGCTTGAAGTTCAGCACCTCATTGATGGCTGCCTCCAGAGCTGGGTCGAGGTAGTTGCGGTGGCTGACGGGTTTGAGGTCGGAGGCATCAGGCAGATCAACGTCGGTGGCTCTTGCTCTAGGGGGCACAGACATGCTGCGGCCACTGGAGGAGTGGTGGGGACTGTAGGAGTTGGAGCGTAATTCACTGTAAGCCACACTCATGGCATCATCATCCATATCAAACTCACTGAGGCGGCAGCTGCGGGCTACGGACATACGGGAATCAGCACGGCTCACGCTGCCAGGGCTTCTCCGGCTCACACTTCCTGGACTTCTACAGCTCAGGGATGGACTAACTGCTGAGCCACGCTCGCTCTGGCGCTCGTCGAGCCGAGACATGCTGCGGCGACGACTCAGCATGCTTGCAGTACTCACACTGGATTTGACATCATCATCATCATCCAACCAAGAGGCTCGGCTTGGACCCATGGACGACACAACCGATTTGTTGTCCAACTCTGACCAGCGGCTGTCCATGCCCTTCCTGGCCCTGCTGGCTGCCTCTGAGTAAGCCTGTGAGATAACTGAGCCCCTGTCTTCCAGATCATCCTTCCTCCAGGAGTTCACTGAGTAGGAGTCCCTGGCATCTGGCTGCTTTGCTTTGCTTTTGCGGAAGGATGAGAGCTCCTGAGAGTCATCTTGCTCCTTGAGGGTGCTAAAGAGCGAGTCCTCATCTCCTTTGCCACCAAGGGAATCCTTAAGGTTGGAGCGTTTCCTATAACTGAGTGAACTCATCACCGACACTGGCCTACTCTGGTCTAAATCTTTACCTTCTTTGCCATTCTCTTGCCATTCCTTCCCCTCTTTGGCATCACTGTTTGCAGCATATCTACATCAAGGGGGCAGTTGAAGGGGAGGAGGCCAGCATAACAGACAAAGAAATGGAAAGAAACGGAAAGGAGGATACAGAGATAGAAATTAAAAATGAGTTACAAAATGAAAAAAAGAAAAAAGATGTGTGACATTAAGAAAGAGATTTCCACACAGCATTTAAAGTGCACCTTGCTAAAGTGAAGACATCGACTAAACTTAGTTACCACCACCTCACTACTGTGCCTTTATGGTTTATACAGTTTTACAGTTATGTTTTGGTGTGGCTTTGTCTGACTCTCTCTCCATTGCCCGAAAAGAAACACACAGCTGCTGACTGAACACTAGCTCATTTTCTACAGAAACATTGTGGATGGTAACTGCATTCCTGGACACTGTCTTCACAGTAAGGAAACATACTCAAATATGTATGTGGGGGGAAATTCTCCTTTAAAGCATGGTTTTAGCTGAAAGAAATGGCAGAAGACAGGACAGAACAGTAATGCAAAAGCTGAAAAAAACTGGGGATTTGGCTTAAAGGAACCAATGATGCTATAGAGAAAAAGTAATCCAGACAATATCCAAACATAATGAGTTATTATTCAAATTCAGTGATCACCCATGTCTTCTTAAGCTCTTTACTTGAATTAAGTATAAAGATCTGGTGCACACAAATATCACTTGTATAATTTTGCAATATCACACTTTGATTGTCTTTACATAATTGTTTATGCTACTAAAAGTTAATAAGAAGTTCTGAGAAATACTGCATCAAAACCCACTCCTAGGGCAAGTGCACAATAGGGAACATGATGAAAAGGAATTTAAAGCTAAAAAGTTTTTTAAAAGTTGTGAGAGGCTCAAGAGGGAGGCTTAAATCTTCTGGAAAAGAGACAAATGCAGGGCAATCGAAGCTGTCAGCCAGCAGGCTCAATCTATTAATCTCTGGAAGTGGGGAGCAGGTGTAGGCATGCCAGCTGGCCAACAGGCGTGTCGATAAATCTGCCAGGCAGGCCGCTGCTTCTAAAGAAGCCTCTGTCATCAAACCTTGTGGCAATGAGGAGAATAAGTGATTGGGTAAGAAAAATCTCCCTTCAAGCAAGCGAATGCACTTCCTTAGCCTAGGTTATGTGCATTGTGTATTTTGTTTGGACCGAACCATTCAACAAGCAACCAGAGGGGAAAGGTAGACTCAAACTACTGACCTTGAGCTCTTAAGGCTGCTGTCATCTGACAGATTCTTGGCTGAGCCTTTGTTTTTGGAGAGCCAGGTCTTCACACCATCAACTCGGTCGTCCACTTCAGAGCAGGAATCTGAGTCACCTTCACTGTAAGGAAAAAAAGGAGGAAATGGACAGTGTCAGCACCCAGCTAAAAGCAGATTCGGCATGGACTGTTAGTTTGGCAATAGGGTAGAAACAAACGGCTTTATAGCACAGACACAACAGCACTGAGACATGCGCTCAATCAGCAGAGGCCTAAAAGCCTCAATGCCATTCTTTGTGTTAGTCAGCTCTCACACTTGCGTCCTTGCAGGCACTGGACATCCTATCTGAGCAGACTATGCCTTTTTTTCTCAGTACATAAATGAGCCTGATGAAAAGTTGAAGGGGCTTCCAGATTTTTAATACAGTATAATCAAAAGAGCTTTTAACCCTGGGGTAATAAAAAAAAAATGAAGGCTTTGGGGTGCAACTGCTGCATTTCTAAATGACAGCAAAATAGTAGCAGTTAGGCATTTACGAGAGGAAATTATTGACTGCCAGAGGCCTGTAAACCACAAAACCCAAAGTTTTTAGGAAAAGGGAGCTCTTACAAGGTTCTCTGCTCATGTGTGAAAAGAAGAACTAGTTTCTAAATACTTTAAAAAGGGTAAGAATATGAGCACTTGGGGAGTTTTAATTAACTTTACTCACAGTGACTGCACCATTCTGCAAACAGATACAAAACAGTACCACTGGAGGATCCGTGGTGCTGTCAATAATTGGGAGAAAGCTTACACAGACGGTCCCCAGGACCAAAAACATTAATGGTCTGCACATCGAGCAGCTAACTGAATCCCAGGTCTGTCTGCTCATTTCTCAGGCCAAGATAAAGCCCCAGGATTTATGTTTAGCCAGATCTGCAAGTCAATTTTTCCCTGTCTCTTCAGATTAGTCTTATCGCTCACTTATTGTGCAGCACTGTGCATGGAATAGATTTTTTAAAAAGCATCAGAGGATACAGAAAGTAGTAGCAGCTTCACTCAGAGATGACATACACAGAAAAACTCCGAATGAGGTCACAGCTACTAGTTCTAGTTTTAATTGAGATTTCGATAATGTGCTTATAGCTGTCCTCTGGGGCCATCGCAGTCAGTCCTCTCCAGAATAAATTACACAGAATAATGTTGCTACAGAAAATAGTGTTACACCTGCTTTTCCCCCACCCTGAACTCACTCAATATCCATAACATTATTCATATGACAGCATTCTACATTTATCTAGCACAAACATAATGGGGAAGCAAAACTGAATTGATTCCACTGCAGAAGGATGAGTAATTTCGGAGCACACCTCAAGCCCAATGCCCTTATCAAAGAGATGAGAGGTTGGCTCTGAGTGCTTCTGTATGTGTACCAACTTTTTTGGTATGTGCTGGCTTCTAAAGGTCTTGAGTAGGGACAGAGGGAAGACACACTGTGTATGGACTTGATCACACATAACTGTCATTATATCACGCAATTTGTCATTGACTGCGCAGCATTAGGTAAACTGTACAACAGTCTGAGAGGGAAACAAACACTTTTGCATGGACTATGACTATGGACTTCTACCAGGATTATGGCTTTATAACACAATATAATGTACATGCAGTAATAATACATACGGGGCTTTGATGTTTATTTATAATGGTGGCAAGGGTCATTTTTTATAGAAAATTGAACTGATACTAAACTGAACTGTGACAAAGTTTCACTTTGGACGTTGCATCCTATGAATTGTGCTTGTGAATGTTTTGAATTGTAAGGACAAAAATTGGTCAACCACTAGTGGACAATACTTGAGTAGTTGTACTTTGTTACTATATTTAAGCATCATTTTGGCATATTTATTCTTTACTTGAGTATTATTGAAATTGAAATTGAATACTTGTACTTGTAAAGCTGGACCTTTTACGCCTTACATTTTTATTTAGACCTTCAAAATACTCGTTATAAATCATGAAGTTCTCTTTTCTCATCCAGCCAATGACTGTACTCTATATATCGATCAAATCATCTTAGTTTAGCATCCTGTCATTTCAGTTTAGCTTCCAATACAGTTCATCCTCTGTAAAGAATCGTGCCAATTCATCATCTGAGGTGACCTTCTCATGCTACACAATGTAGCTAGAGCTAAATCTATCCATGCTTGTGTGAATATGGAAAATCCACTAGACTGCAGCAGTGGAAGTAATAAGTTACTTTTCACATGAAAACATGATATTAACTTAATCAGTTACAATGTTTACTCAAGTGAATTAAAAAGTAAATTTTTTGCTGAATACTTCCACTTTTAATTAAAGTAAGAGTGACACAGTATCTATATTTTCACTTAAGTACAATGTCTCAGTTTATCTTACAAATTATTATTATTAATTTATTTATTTTGAGTAAAACACATTTTCACATGAAAAAAAAAAACAGAATGCAGTATATGCTGGCAAGTAAAAATGCAGAGCTACTGCCGTGACAATAGAGTAGCTTGATGCTAGAAACTGGTTCAGCACTGGGAGGGACTGAGAGGTCTGGAGGGACTTTTTACCAGGTCATTTGCGGGTTATGCATTATTTAGCTTGCATGGTTAAAAGATTGATGAGAAACATGCCCTACTCTTTGTCAAAAGCAGTTAGATCCCAGGAGTAGCACTGTAAAATATTCAGCACACACAGACACACAATATGTATATGCTATAGTAGAAACAGAGAGAAAGAGAGGAGGTGGCTCTCTAGTGTCTACATGGCTCTGTAATGTCCTGTTGCACAACTGTGCCCAGGGCTGATAGGTCTTATGAACAACACAAATTCAACTGACATGTTGAGCCCAGAGGCAGTATGTGTACACACACACACACACACACACACACACACACACACACACACACACACACACACACACACACACACACACACACTTACCTGTGAAAGTATGGTGACTACAGCCATCCACAAGCATATGGTTAAGAAGAATGTAAATATAGCAAAGAAAACCAAACAGGGATCATGCTTGGCTCATATGGTCAGTGGCATGCATGGATTATAGCATGTGATCCCATGCAAAAAAACTGGTGAAGATAATTATATAACAATGGGTGATGTTAACTGTCATGTCCATGGAGCGTATTGCAGTATCAATGGCATGTGGCCTAATAATCTAAACCCTCAGTAAAATAACAAGCTGAACAAAAAATAAATGTATTTGACTGATATTAATAATACAATGTCTGCAGGGTCATTTTCTCAAAATAACTTGGATACTGCAATATTATCCATAGAGAAGACCAAACCAGGTTAAAGTGAGCTCAAACAATTGCTCAGGCTCCTCACGTTCTGTTCTTTCGTTTCTGATACTTATTCACCATGTCTTGTAAACTGGAAATGGAAGATGTATAAGAAACAAACACAAAAAGACAAAGAGAAAAGAAAAGTGAGACAGGCATACATTCTAAACTAAAAAATGATAGATAGATAGATAGATAGATAGATAGATAGATAGATAGATAGATAGACAGATTGATTGATTGATTGATTGATTGATAAATGAGATGAACTGAACCTGAAAAGGATGGAATGAATGTGAACAAAGACCCAAATTCTAAGAAAATATTTGTTGCCGAGGTTTTTTCCTTCCGACCTTACCCAGTCGGTAATTCAGTCACTGAGTCAGTCAGTAAGTGAGCAAAACAAAAAAATTCACTAGACAGCTTTCTTTTCTTTTTTTTTTTCTTTTCTTTTTGCAAACAAAGGAAAATGTGTACATGATTTGTGCTATACACTTCTATATAAACAGCCTTTTTTTTTTAACTTGACAAAGCGAACTTAATGTGACGGCAGCTTTTTGCATAATTATGTAAAGCATTTTTATCACTAAAATTGAAACCTATTAACATTCTCAAGCATCCAATGTAACCTCTTAAAAAATGTGCATAAACTCAATCCATATTCGATATCCAGTTACTAACATGACTACTAACGAATCAGTTATGAAAATAATTCTCTGAATGTGTGGCAGTTTTTGCTACGATATTTTAGGCAGTGTGAATAAGTGACAACTGACAGCAAAGAACTTGTCTGTCCAATGGTTTCGGCAGGGATTTGCTGTCATGTACTGTAAAGAGAGAGAAAGGTGAGAGAGATGGAGCAATAGAACAGTTTACCTGTTGATAAGATCCTCGTTGTCATCACTTTCCATCTCATCTTCGATAGCAGCCTGCAGGTCACCGATCCTTTTGAAGGCCAGCTTGAGATCCGCCTGAAGACTCTGATTTGCAGCTTCCAAGCTCTCAATGTCCATTTCCTACAGGAACAGGATCACTCAGAGCTCAATACAGGTACAAAACAGAATATGCATGATAAGGACTGCACTGTGCACATCACAGAAACTGCACTGGGACTAAGACTGCCCCTATTGTATATAGGAATAAAAATAAAATACTAAAAAAAAAAAAAAAAAAAAAAAAAAAAAAAAAAAAAAAAAAAAAAAAAAAAAAAAAAAAAAAAAAAAAAAAAAGGCTAGGCATCTCACCAACTCGTGCTTTTTCCGGCTGGCTTCAGCTTCCTTTTTGGCCAGTTCGCCCATCTCCTCCTTGAGGTCACGGATCTGACGCTGCAGTCGTTTGTTTTGTTCCTTCTCACGGTTCTCACTTGTGCTACGGTGGTCGCGTTCCTCCGTCAGTTTTTCCACATTCTCCTTCAGCCTCGATACCAGACCCTAGAGGGCAGCGGAATCAGAAGAACCATTAAAACATATGAGGCAATACTATCAGTTGCCAATAAGTATTTTTTTCTGGTTGGAAACTAACTCTATGTGAACTAAAGAATAAAAAGAATTTATTGAGATCTGATTATGGCTTTAATCTGGTAATTTAAATAATGACGTGTGCGTATGTAACCATATACTGACACATTGACATGTTTTTCACTGCCAAATGTAATACAACTGAAATGTTTTGCAGCTGAGACACATTTCAGATGTCTGAAATATGTCTTCAGATGTGTCAGATATATCCTCCAGAGCTGATGCTTGCTGCAAATATAACTAAAGTAACAAAAACTATGTCAAACCAACAAATACTCTTCTACTGGAAAAATCACATTTTACTATTACAAAGCATTAAACACGTCTTTGCACCAAAGAAACATTTAACATTTAGTGACACAAAATGCATCTACTTTGTGCCCCTTCTGACAGTGAGATCTAAACATTCCTACAGAGTGGTTAGTGTGTGATTTAATTTTTGGTCTTTTTGACCTTAGGCTGTTTGCAAACTAACCTTCTACAGGTCAGCCCTTAAACAAAAACAAGGTCACACAACCAGAGCCCACTCACCTCCAGACGTTTCACCTGTGTCTTCTCAAACTCAAGTTTGGTCTCTATCTCGCGGATCTTGGCCTCTTGCCTGCTGACCAGAGATTTGTCCACCATGGACTGTTCCTGAAACTCCAGCTGACTCTGCAGTGCCATGAGCTGTGGGAGCATGCACAAAGTGAGATCACTGACACAACACAAACACAGACTCCGAGAAACTGTGGACTACAAAATTCATCTGCATTCTGCTGTGGGAACTGTACTGAATTATGATACTATCAGAGCTGCATATTGTTGTTCCTGTCTGAAATGAGTCAAAACTTGTCTACAGAGAATCGCCACAGGGTGTCTTGGTGGTGGCCTTCTTTAAAAGTGCTTTGCCGCTTTCCATTGACCTGGCCAGGCATACCGCATTGGATTCTTAATTGCTAGCCTCTCAAATCCATTATTCAAAAGCCCCCTCGGCACCCCTGTTTTCCATCTCTGAGCATGCTCTCATTTATTTTCAAAGAGGTGAAGAATTTTTCAGCTGAGAATAATGACTGCTCAGATATTGACTTTTGAGCCAGGCTTGAAGCCATTGTTTTTTTTAACTGAACTTCAGATGAAACTGAAGATAAAAACAGAAGTGGCTTTGCATGTCCTTGAGATAGACTGACCTCTCCTGTGTGTCTGAGGCATTAAATATTTTTCACAAAGCCAAATGAATGAAATAGTCCAACCTGTGGTTCAGCTGCTCTGGCCTGTTTATCCGTATATCCGGAGTCTGGAGTAAGCACCAGATTAGCTGAGTGAAACAGCATGGATAATTGCTGAGCGACATGATCTGATCCTTATCTATGGCTTGTTGCTTTTGGAGCAGAGTGAGACACTGATCTCTTGTGTCTTGACCTTATTGCCACAGGAGCTTTTGAGAACAGAGCAAGCTTACTTGCTACACTTGTAAGTCAACAGTTTAAAGAGACCTTAAATTTTACAGAGAGTTCATCCCTAATCAAGGTAGGCTCATTCTCCTTTTAGCTTTTCATGCTCTTTTAGGGAATTCATGCAATTCCCTAATAATGCATCAGTCACCTAGCTTCTCTTTGTCTGTGGACGTACCTTCTCCTGGATTTCCTGCTTCTCCTTCATGGCCTCCTCTAGCTGAGACTGGAGCTCACTGACCTGTGCAAGGCTCTGAGAGGACTGTACAACAGCAAAGCAGATATAAGAAGAGTGAGTCATTCACAATACACTGTGGATCAATGTGGAAAGTCCTATAAAACCATTAGTGCATAGTCTGTTCTTGTACAAGACTTATAGAGTGCCTGGGGCTGGGACAAGAATGCTGTCACCCACATATACACACACTGCCCGGCCAAAAAAAAAGTCGCTGTTTAGATTTTAATAGGCAAATACATAAGAGTCTATGAATGGATCATTATTAGCGTGATTATAATGTTTCTAGCATGTTATATGTTTGGAAACAGTTCTTTTAATCTTAAAAGATGAAGTGTGTAGCTTTTTAGCTCTTTAATAACCATGTAGAAAGACGTCTCATGGCCATATTCCAGGATGACACTGCCAAGATTCATCAGGGTTAAAATTGTGAAAGAATGGTTCAGAGAGCATGAAGAATCATTTTCACACATGAATTGGCACCTCTGAGTCCTGACCTTAACCTCAGTGAAAGTCTTTGGGATGTGCTGGAGGAGACTTTACAGAGTGCTCACCTCTTTCATTGTCAGTACAAGATCTTGACCAAAAATTGATGCACCTCTTGATGGAAATAACATCACAACATTTATTTCCATCAAGCGGTGCATCAGTTTTTCACTTCATGCTCTCTGAACCATTCTTTCACAATTTTAACCCTGATGAATCTTGGCAGCGTCATCCTGGAATATGGCCATGAGACGTCTTTCTACATGGTTATTAAAGAGCTAAAAAGCTCCACACTTCATCTTTTAAGATTAAAAGAACTGTTGCCAAACATATAACATGCTAGAAACATTATAATCACTCTAATAATGATCCATTCATACACTCTTATGTATTTGCCTATTAAAATCTAAACAGCGACTTTTTTTTTTGGTCAGGCAGTGTGTGTATATTATATATATATATATATATATATATATATATATATATATATATATATATATATATATATATATATATATATATATTTAATATGCTTTTAATAGGGTGTAATGTAATGTGAACTCTTCGAACCCTACCACTATGCCCTTGGAAATACTAGAAAACACTGATAAAACCCAGTGCTGCTAGATGAAGAAGTCATTTTTCATTCAAAAAATGTAACGACATATAGCAATTTCTTTTATTTGTTATTTTAATTCAATTTATTCCATTCCTGACCTTCACAGTTCCTTAGCTACATTACTCGAGTTCATAATTGGTCTCAACTAGATGTCTGGCAAGTGTCTATCTAATGTGACAGTCTTTCAAAACAACTGTGTTTGCCAAATCAGGCAACAACTGATTTCTGACAACAATAGCTATCAAATAATATTTTATATCATTTACCTTCATTTTTGGGTTTGTTATATTGTTATTATTAAAAGATACGCTATCAGAATTTACTACAAAGTAGTACTGCACAGTGCTGCTGTGAGTGAAAATGGATTTTATTCTAATGCCCATATGATCTTCCAGGAAGATTTTCTTTTAAGAACAGAGAATGTTCATTTAAAAATGATGAAAAACATGTGCAGTGAATGTACATGTTAATATTTTTTACTTTTTGGAGACCCCATCACAGATATGCTGCCTTTTGCACAGCGTGTGGTCAACATGGGCTACATGGAGTAAAAACCAAACGAAGAAACAAACAAAAACAACGGTGCACCACCTATTCATATCTGTTTTTGTATCTGTTTAGAACACATCTTCTGTTCCTTCCGAATAATTCTGTCCATAATGTTTATAGGTTCGTGGTCAGGAACCAAAGAGATTGAAACTGGTAATATTCAGTTGCACTGTGTAAATTTCACTTGTACGTATATGCCTACATATACATACGGCCATGGAAAGACTAATGACATGCTAACTAAAAGTGGATGCG
Organism: Pangasius djambal; assembly: GCA_022985145.1. Classification (NCBI taxonomy): domain Eukaryota; kingdom Metazoa; phylum Chordata; class Actinopteri; order Siluriformes; family Pangasiidae; genus Pangasius; species Pangasius djambal. Next base: position 10,619,015 of record CM040988.1, on the reverse strand, counting down.
ATAGAGCAGAGAAAGTGAGAAAGTAACACGAAGGAAGGATGGATATCCAGACTCAGCCCCTAACCATATATATGCTGTATATATGTTGAAAATATATTGTACCTCCAATATGCAAAAGCATTTGACTAAATGAAAAATACCCAAAATACCCAGGAGATCCCTTTTTTAAAACACTCCACCTACTGCACTGATACTTATACAACAATAAAAGCACCTTCAAATAAAAGAGACAGAGTGCAAACCACCTTCACCTCCACACCTGTAATCACATCTGTAATGACAGTGTTATTTGGATCAAATGATCCAAAAAGGTGTTGACAAAACACAGCAGTAAATTAAATTAGACTGGGAAATGATGACATGTGAGCTGTGCAAATATTCAGAAACAGCTTCAAATAGATCAAAACTGCTGCAAAACATTTTGCAACTCAGATTGTTTTTTTTTCCCCCCCAGGAACTCTTCTTCCTTACAAACACAGCACTGAACAGACTGAAGTCCAATTTTCAGAAGAGCACCACTGGAACGACAAGCATTCACAAAATAACAAACCTAAGAATAATTCTGTACAGCGAGGAACCAGTGCCATTAGCGGGTGCTGTTTCTGAGAAACTGAAAGTGTCAGGCTGTATACACACCATCCTGCTTTCAGTGTATTGGTGAGGTGGAGAAGGAAGCAGTGGTGCCAAGGGTCCAGACAGAAAAGAGGGTTTTTAAAAAAAAAAAAAAAAAAAAAAAAAAAAAAAAAAAAAAGAGTTACCTGGGCAACAGCCGCTTTGTGCTTCTTCATGAGCTCGTTCATGTCCTCCTGGTCTTCCTCCATGCGCGACTGCAGGTCGTTCTTCTCCCGCTGCACACGGCTCAGCTGTTCCTCCAACTGGAAGTGAAAACAAGCAGAAAGCAGCGCAGTGTATCAGTATTCACAAACTGTGTTTGAATTTTGCACTGCATAAAAAATATTGAAACAAGAGAGCCTCTCAAAAGAGAAAATCCATCAATATTTCGAGCAGGTGCCCCAAGGATTTGATTAAGTTTCTGTAATTTTTTGTGTGCACTTGCTTTCCCTCACACAAAATCCCATCATAATTCAGAAACACATGCACCACACACAATAATGACTTTTACTATTAGTAACTAAAGCTGGCACTTCTCAACCTGCTTTCCCTGGGAGTGTCAGAGGCTTAATTCCATTCAATAATAATTACTTCTACAATACAGTAAGGCAATCTCTGAAGAATAAGAGCTGGGTTTATTAATAGGGCATGGAAATGTGGATATCAGACAAAGCGAATGAATTCATTAACAGAGAAGTGGGGAATGAAATGGAGTTTAGAACCACTGTGGCTGTAGAGCTTTCCATCTTACTCACATGTTACAAAAACGGAGAAAGATAGCTAATGGCCTGAATCATTAGAGTTTATTGTACAATATGTATGCTAATTGTGGTAGTTACACACACTAAAATGGACAGTAACTTGTTCTTTGTAAATTACATTTCAAATAGTCAGACATCTGCAATTGCAATTTCAGCAGAATTCTATGACACTTTTTTTGCTGAAAAAATATAATAAGAGTAAACATTTATAAAACTACAAAGGAGCTTTTGAGCATGCAGAAGAATGAATCATAAATCACAGCTTTTAAAAAAAAAAAGTGAACACATCAGTAGGGAGCTATTCAATCTGCCTGTCATTTCTAAATTCCTCCTGTGTCTAGTTCCAACATATAATCTTCTTGTCAAATGGAACTGGCTGGAAAACAAGATAAGTTAACGACATACTAAATGCTCTTTAACATACATTTTCAATACCCAAACAAAATGCAGAGCCAACAGTTGAGGATGTCTTAAGCTTTTCCAGTCATCCTTTCCATCCATTTTCTGTGCCTGTTCTGACAGGAACAAGTCAGCATATGGGCTTCGTCCTCATTCAATTCTCACCTCCAGTACACACAGTCTGAGAAACTCTGCTGATTCCCAAATATATCTGGGCAATGTGTAATTCCTCAATTTTGACAAAACCAATCTCTGTTGGGCCATGAAAGATGGGAGTCTGCACTGCTGAATGAATCACCTCGTAAGTATTAGACAGGCTTGTTATCACCATGTGACAACATTGAAATTAAAAGGTAACTGGAGACAGTAATGGATAGGTATATGGGTTTATTTCAATGGCTTTGCCTCAGTATGTCTATATGTCCAGCTGACCAGTTCTCTCAGAAGTGTTTCACAAGTTTCTAGTTCTGTTTTATTTCCATAAGCCATTAAAAACAGAAAGAAAGACAAGACTGTGTGAGTACAATTTAAAACCTAACCTAACCATTTCATTCCAATATTTACTACAATATTCCTCCAAAGCCTAGAACAGATCTCAGTCTGCTAGGAGAGCATCTATACACTGCCACAAAACAGTAAACGACACCGCACATACGCCACAGTGTAACATTCTATGGTACTACACTCGACTGTGCCATTTTCACAGATAAAACGACTCAATTTGACACCCAATCAGACAGTTTTTCGCTCCACAGGAGCTGTAAACGGAAAACAGAATAATAAAGCTAGGGCCCAAAACGATGTGTGTAAAATCACAACCATTCATCTCTCTTCCAATATCTCCTTCCAACCTGCTGCTGTGTGAACTCAATTATAAATCCTCCTTTCAGGCTGCAAAAGAAGCGGCTCATGACAGCGTTATTAAAGCATAATGTATTTCAGGGTGATACGTCTTGTTCAAATTAGAGAAGGAATCGGAAACATGCCATTATGGGCAGAAATCATTTCCCTGCTGTAAATTATTGAACTGACATCCTGACAGGCACTGATGATTTTCTGTATGTGTGAGTTTTCTCCGCTGCTTCATTTCCAATACATGAATTTTAGCAAATTTTCTTGTTCTCACATTAATAATGTCATTATTAGAAGCCCTAACTGTTCCCAATGTTGCAATCACTTTTGATCCTCACTCTTATTTAGGATCTCCCTGTTAGGATGCTTTTGTTTTGGCCTATTTGAAAAGACCTGGTTTCATAACCTCATGCACAATAACTTCTTACTTCCTTGGCACTTCTGGTAAAATCCTAAACACATTTTAATTTTGTCTCCTTCTGTGAGATGTTCTGAACTTTTACTGTCACTTTTTATTGATCTGCCCACACTCACAGCCTGCTTGGCTTTGGAGATGTCATCCATCTGAACATGAAGGTCCTCGATTTCCACCTCCATGGCCTTCCGGGCTTTGACTGCAGCAGCACAGGTGAACTCAGACTCCTCCAGCTGGAACACACACACACACACACACACACACACACACACACACAAAATACAGTCAGTGCTGGGACCCACAGCACTGGGTGCTGCCTGCTACCTTGAGCTGATAATGAGACAGTGCCCACACCTGGTTTTTCAGCTGGGCAATTTCCCTCTTGCTAGGTGCGTTGTTCTTCAGGTGGTCCAGCATGATCTGGGCATCAGCCAGAAGGGCTTTGGTGCGCTTCAGGTCTTTCCTGAGGCGCTTTTCCGTCTCCACATCTCTGTGGCTAACCTGGGATGCAGAACACAACAAACACCAACAGCAGGCACGCCAGTTATTCTGCCTCACACAGCACTTATATGAAGTCTATGTCAAGGAAAATAAAGAGCAGGTATAGGTCCGAAATTATATATTTTTTTGCATTTGTATTCTACAGGAAGTAGAGAGAGGGAGGGAGATAAAGAAAGAAGAGTGGAAGTCAACGCGTTTGCTGTTATATACCTGGTCTTGAGCGGTCAGCAGCTTGGCTTCTAGCTCTCTCCTCTCCCTAAGGACCTTCTGTTTATCTTCATACTCCTCCTCCAACTGGACCTCCATCTGCTTCAGCTACACACGCAAACACATGGCAAAAATAGAACAGGAACAATCAGAATGCACTGTGATTATCAAAAAAATTACAATTCAGCAGTGATATAATCTGATGAAACATCTACAGAGATGTTCTGGATATGATTTTTTAACCCCACTTTCATCTGGTAATTTCCTGATGATGTCAAGAAACTTCCTGATGTTGTCAAGAGTAAAGCAATTCAGGCATCATAGCAGCACAACAGAATACAGAAACAGAAATAACTGGTGTATTCTGGTGTTGCATTTGTTAAAACAAAGCGGGTAAAAATACAGTATCTCTACAAATCCACAATAACAATTGTTAATTAGCCAAAAATGTTTTCAGATACATGGAATTTATTTCGATTATTAGCTCTATCAAAAAAGGAGTCTGTGTTTGCGTGAACTCAGTTTTTTCCACACGGAACAATAGAGAGGATGACGCAAGAAAAGAACACAATGGTTGGCACTGACTCAGTATGTGAGATTTTTTAGTGGAGATGTGAAAGCAGATGATTGAGGTTTTTCTACTTACTGTCCAGTTTTAAAGCGTGTATAACCTATTGTCATCAGGTTAGACATGCTTTAAAACTGGACAGTAAGTAGAAAATTACAATAATCTCTTAGTTGAATCAGGCAGCTCAACAAGAATAGCTGTTTTGAAACACCTGCTTCCATGCGCAGCCTTGCGGCCCACAGATAACCTGATTATTAGCATGAAGCTTATACTTATTAGTCATTACATTACAGACTATACATTGTTTTACTCACTTTGCATGAGCACTCTACTGTGTGTGATTTTTTTTTCTTTTATAGAATGTTGAACTAGATGGGCATTTATCAGCAAACATAGGCATTTCCAATAATGTATGCATAATTGAGTCATTGCGAGCAAATGGAGCTGATCTGAAACAAAAAATTTTTTCCACTTATTATGATGAAGTGGGAATATGAGTAGAGATACCTCAGTGTAAAAGGAAACTGTCTTACCTTCTTACTACATGACTGTCTGATCTCCTCCACCTCATCATCTTTGCTCTCAATCTCTTTAGAGTGTGTTTGTCTCAGCCTCTCCATCTCCATCTCCAGACGTAGCTTGGCCTGCATGAGCACACCATAGCATATCACTGCACGCCAATCCACACACTCCTGCCACATGTGTTTATGCCAAACAACAATATCAACTAAGCAGGTTTTACTTATCAGGCTTTTTTTTTTTTTAAAAAGAAGAAATGCTGACTGTGCCCTGTCTGGATGAATATTTCCAATTATAAATATATTAACAAATTTGCATGTCATGTGGTAATTATGCATGGGGGATTGCATTATTCAAGGAATGAATACATTAAACATGAGTTGCATTCTTGAAGTGAGTGAATGTAAATGCAACTATTCCCTTCAGGAAGCTGCACTGATTTTGTATGTGTGTGTGCGCGTACCTGTTCCAACATTTGAATAGTCCCTGCTTGCTCATCAAGCTCCTCCTCCTGATCTTTGACTTTTGCCTCCAAGTCACGGAGCTGCTTTTTGACCTTGGCTAGCGAGGCCTCATCCTTCGACTCCTGAGAGTTCAGATCCTGCAGCTCAGCCTCCATCTGCTCCAACTTCAGATTGAGAGCACACATTTCCAGGTCCTTGTCCTGAGTGAAAGCATAAAGAGTGTTAGCTTATTACAGCTCTCAATGTGATCTGTACTCACCCCCACCCACAGACACACAGGCGCGCACACAGTCTTCAATGTCGAAGAATGTGGTGCTTCACATTAAGGATCCCTTAATTGATATTATTTAACACCTTAGTTAACCATGAACTTCAGTATTAATACACCATAAGCAATATTAACACAGTAACTGACACTTGTATTATGTATGATGTTTTGTTTTTTAATAATAAACAAAATTAGCCAAATAATCAGCACTGCATTAACCAATGTTCATACTATCAACTAATACAAGTAGAACTCTGCCTCCAATAAGTGTAGTCTTTCTTGTTACTAACTTGTGTGCCTCAAATACCCTTAAACTATACCTTGACCATGTTTGGATCAATGCCAAAATGTAAATCATCTGTAATCTTCTGGTGGTAGCAAGGATAATGCCATACAAATCCTATATTAAATCACCTATTACAAGAAGAGCAGAAACAAGAAACTAGTGGTAAAGGCTTAAAAATTAAGCCGATGATGGCCAGTATGAACCAACAGCTTGATTAACATGTTTGCAGTTCTTAAATTGAAGCTGAAAAGCAAGTTGCAATATTCACATATTCAGTAAGTTATCAACATTTAGGAACATGGTATAATTTAATTTTGGCTACTTCATAACCTTTTAAGCAAGCATTGAATAAACAAGTTAAACCGACTTCTCTTTATACATGTGCTAACCTGTATTACTCATGGTATATTAATACTGAAGCATATAGATTGTTCACGTTAATGAATGCAGTAAACATCATTAATTAAGGGAACCTTAATGGAATGCCCGATGTAATAACTTTGTATTGTGTCTTAAGAGATGTGAAAGCAGAGGATGAAACGTAGCAAGTGAGAGGCTGCTGACCTCCAGTTGCTGTCGGAGGCTGAACACTTCTCCGGTCAGGACGTCTTTCTCCCGGCTCAGTTTCTCACGCTGACTTCTCTCTTTCTGCACCTCCTCCTGGGCCTGACTCTGCTCCGAGTCAAACCTGAGCACAAACATATGCACACACATCACTTTTGCTTTTTGTCCTTTAAGAAACCATGAATATGAAGAATATGAAGCCTCTGACATCAATAGCATATCAATAATATATAATACAACAAAACCAATATAAAACCTAAAGAAGTTCTAGGACATGTGCTTCTGGTTTAAATATGACTAGGGTGAAGTAAGGCAGTCAGATAAGAGATAAAGTCTGCCCATCACTTAAAGTCATCAGTGGAAAAGATAAAAATAAGACATTGCTGATTAACATATCATCAAAATATTATTCATATCACTGTAAATGTAACAATTACACAAAGCACCAATCAGCATTAAAGGGGTTTTTGTAATATTAGGCTTGTATCCATTAATGACAATGATTTAAGGCACGAGTTACACAGCTAACATAGCGCTACTTCAACACTCGCTTATGTAATATAATAATTCCCTAACATTTTGGCCTTGAACAATGTTTCTTATAATGATTATAATGATATTGTCTTTTAGATAAGCATGCACTGATCCCATTTTTCCATTTTCAGTAAAAGACTGCTATATTGACTGAACACAAAAAAGAGAAACATCACAAGAGTGCGACATGGTTTAAGATCATTTATGTTCACGTGCATTGTCTATGTTGTGTCAGTTACAACAGTTATATTTCATACATGGAAAATATTTTAAGTTTAATCCAGAACTGATCTGGTGCTTAGGACAATATCAGTCATGATAATGATGCACTCATCATCAGATTTTTGCACTCCAACTAACAGCCATTTATAATTTTGACAATTTGTTTGTCAGTTTTTTATTTAGTGATTTGACAGTTTAAATTGATGTCATTCTGATAGACATTAAAGAAGACGTAGTGTGTATGTTCACTGGCAGCTCAACACAGACTATGATGTCTATCCTGGAGCTCTCACATCCCCCAGGTGAGGTGACTAGACTTGTTCATTCAAAAGCCAGGAGACACTCAGCTAGCAGTAAAACATGCACCAACTCAACCTCGCCCACTCAGTGCACATACATACTTTCTGCAGATGAGAGACTTTGCTTTTTCCAATTATTCTGTCTAACAGCTACTAGGTTATTTGTCATTTGTAGGTTCACAAGGCTGCGCTGAGCTTGGAAGTGATTTGGGATTTGTCCTTCTCTTGGGAGAAAGTAAGAGGCACAGTGCCAGCTACTCCTACAGCACTGCCTACAGTTCCCAACATTCTCACTGCCAATAGTCATAATGTCACTAAAACCATGAGTGTTGCTCCTGGATGACTGCCAAGTCTTTAAAAGTTTTACATGATAGATGATCTTTTTTTATTCGTGGTACCTACCAGATAAAGCTTCTACGATTCAACAATTAGCATTTATATTCCTATTAACTAAAGTACAAACTAAAGAAACAGTATAAGTGACTAACTCTTCATGATATAGCTCATACTACTAGTGTAGTGTTAGCTATATTAAGCAAGAACGCTCAGATTACCCTTATCAGCTGAAGTAGCACTACTGATATTGAGGTCCCCTCAAATATAGAACTGCATTTGATAAGATAAAAAACACTACATTTTAAAACTTTTGTAGTATTTTGCATCATTTCAAAAATATATTTAAATTTGAAGTGTTATATATTATGCTTCAAAATACATTTGACTGTATTGTTGGCCATATCCCTGCTTACACCTCGTTAGGAAAACATGACAACCACTGTGCACTCCTCCCTACACTGTGATCGACACTTACTTCCAGCCCTTAGCCCAGGTTATGTTTGAAAACTGGAAGAATTTTAGAGACACTTAATGCTGCCAATCTTACTTCCTCTGCTTCTTCTCCAGCTCATGGTTGCGGCTCTGCTGGCCCTCCAGGTGGAGTTTGGTGTCCTGGAGCTCAGCTGTCAGCTTCTGGCACTTCTTCTTCAGCTGCTGCGCCACCCGCTGCACCTCCTCATTGTCTGCCTGCATGTCTGTCAGCTAACACACACACACACACAAAATGTTCAACGCCATTTCAGACAGCTTGTCATAAGTCTCCTTTCTGTTTGGTTAAGGAAAAACCCAGGCAGCTTCTGGAGACAGTGTTTTATGCGGCTTTGATAATTGTGTACATCTCTACAGACTGGCAGTGAGTCTGCAGGCATCTTGCCTTGCATCACTCCGAGTGAAGAGCAGCGGAATTTCATTGCGACTCTATGATCTATCATAAACTCTGAGTATGATATGACTTTCTATCTCTTTTACTATTGTCAGCAGTACAAGCTGCAGTGGTAAGAAAGTGCACGAGGCAATTGCCCATGAGGTGTGTGTGAAGACAGGTGCCAGTCCTGTCTGCTAGACATTTGTATGATGAATGTTGTGCAACCACAGTATCATGACCACCAAGGAATAGAAAGTAATATTTCTTTAATGAATTCTTGTTTTTTGCATTGAATCAATAATAGATTTAATACGCAATACACAGTATTAGCTTACAGCAGAATGCAGCCTTACCCGTCTTTCGAGCTGCCTCTTGTTCTGCTGCTCAACCTCCAGCTTGTCGTCGAACTCTTGCTGCAGCCTCTTCTTGGTGAACTCGATCTCCCGGACTGCTCGCTCATACTTCAGTCTCCACTCTCCTCCTATACAAGCACACAACATATAATCACACATTTAGATTTTTTTTTTGTTGTTGGTTCAACAAACAAAATATCTACGTATCATGAGTAAGGCATTAAAGAAACTTATACTGTTGAATCGTCACATTCAATTGGTCAGAAGCTGATTCATTTACTATAGATTCTGTAGTAACTTCCACAGGGACTTGTTTCGGGGACGCTCCATTTAAACAGCTGTGGAGGAGTTTGATATGGTGACATTTTCTGTGAGAAGATTAAGTTTATTAGCATTTTTGGGAGGTGAATCCAGTGTCAGGGGTTTAATAACAGTCAGAAGTAAAGCTATGACTTTACATTTTCTATCATGGTTAACTCTCAGGATGGAAAACTTTGTGGTTGCTAAGTAACGTATATTTCATCCTGTACATATATTTTATATATCTCATATTTCTTATTCATGTCTGATTTTTTTTTTTACGCACAGTAAAAAAGTAGGCCAGGTTCTCATGTCACTGCAAGTTATATACTGTGTATAACTATGTGTGTGACAATAAAAAACTTGAATCTTAACATGACAAGCTGCATTTGTTTTTGTCGCATTAAATTCAAGTGAGAGAGAGAAAAAAAAAAAATGAATTCGATTCACGGACGTTCCCCAACATTATATGTATGTAACTATAAAAGGATAAAAAGTGGGTGATATGAGAGGAATAAAATATATTGTTGACAATTTTCTTATAACAGCATGTCGTATTTTATTCCTCACATAGCTAGCGAGCCTATTAAATTGTGATCAAGCTACAAATTCTTTTTTTTTTTAAACTTGGGGTCATCATGGTAATTGTGAAACATCAGACTATGATTTTCCTGTTTTAGAGGAAAATGAGTGACATAAATAGCTGGGGTTTCAGCAATGAGATTCAAAAAGATTGTTTACATGCTGAAAAAATGCTTCTGGCATTTTAACTCTGGAGAGCTAGAAATGTACCTAAATGAGAAGGTGAACAATTTCGCATTGCTCTCGTGAAACTGCATAGTAGATCACATTTACAGCCTGAGAAGGTGATAAAAATCACGTACACACTGTGTTCTCTATTTTCATAAAAGTTATGACAATCACAGTGATGGGTCTCACAAGGCTAAAGTTGGAGGAGATGTTTGTCAACCACTCATATCCTGGTTGAGAAAAAAAAACACAAAGACAACAGATTTTGTTGTCATGAGTCACTGAAAATGAGTGTTCACACAGCTTTAACGCTGGTTTGTGTGTTTGTGTGTGTTTTGAGCGGTGCAGAAGCATCAGAGATACGAGTGTAGTCTCCATGCTCAAAAACTGCGCATCATGTTGTGTTCGACAGGCACATGGAGCCAAAATGCTCCCACTACATCCATGATTACTTTTATGTGCCAGTATCAAAGCCACGCATAAATTAGGCATTACATTCACTTACCACACAGTAAAAAATAAAGATCAAATATTTCTGCCTAGACATGTATTAGCTTGGAGAGATTTATATGAACCTTTAATACAATATTAAGAACATTAATCTACCTTCACACCACTGTCAGTTTGGTTTGTGGTGCAGCACCTTGAGATTGTTCATGAGTAAATTTGTTCTCTGATTTGTTTTATTGCAATTTACATGAGTGATTAAATATAAAATTTAAAAACTCCTTGTCTGTGATACCACAAGCTTGTAAATGATTCTTTAGATATCCACAAAATGTGTATTCTATGATAGTTACCGTGCAAATTTCTGAAAACAATGTCATATAATAATTTTGCGTTTATTGCCCATCCCTACATGCATGTTGCTTTACATAGTACCACATAGCAGTGAACAACTTCCCGGCTGTTTTATATCAAAACCATGCATTTCCAAGTAAAAATGTTTGATGCATCCTATAGAAACCTTAACAACTTTACAGTACCAGTACAGAAGAGTGCAGTGGGATAAACAGTTGATAGAGGGGAACTGCAGGGGAGCGGGATAAACTGGATGTACATGGCTTAGCTTCAACATTCAGAAATCAATCATACTGAAACAGGAAACAGTTCAGCACAACAGAGCCCATCTTACACATGGAGTATCCTCAGTCGTATTAAGCTCAGAACCTGTCTTTACATTACAGTGAAAGAAGGTTGCAGACTTTTTAGAGGTCAGCAAATACTTAATGATGCTATCCAAAAAGACAGACAGAACATGCAGGAGACCTACTACACCTAAAACTGTTTCCTTCCGATAGAGGAAAAGAGAAAGGAACTAACAGAGAGATGTCTATGCTCTAGATAGCAGTGCAGCATTTCTACAGAAACGCTCTAATGGTGGCTGGTGTAGAGCTGCGCCTGATCCGCGAGATTATTTTCTCATTTGTCAGGAGGTCACAAACCGAGGCCAGGCAGCCCACCTGAATCCAAGCTCTAAACCAGCCAATCTGAAGGTCCAGTGAGCCACAGACTCCCAAAGTCTCTTAAAATCCCTCGGGCTCAGTGCTAAACACAGTCACATGACAGATGAAAACTGCAGCCTCAGCTCCAAACTCGGGTATCATATGCTGCTCTTCGCTTGCAGTCAACTCCTGAGAGCTCAAATGTTTGCATAAAATAATTCTGTAGGTGGTGGGCGTGGTTTGGCATATGACATCTTGAGAGTCAGAAAGTCAGTCTGCTGACATTGGCTCAACTCAACTCTGCCCTATTACCCTCTAGCTCATCCCAAAACCCTGCTCTGATTAAAATATGCTGCCGGATCATTGAGGCTGTTCTGTGACTAGTGGCACTGTGATTTCTTCAAAATACCAGGTTATTTTAGCTGAGAAATACTTCGCCTCTGGAGGTAATGACCCCAAACAACATCCAAATCAACAGAGACATTGGTACAGGGACACAAAAATCAATGTTTATCAAAGGACATCTCAGTCTCCAGACTTAAACCCCATTTGAAATTCTGTGATCTGAATCAGCTTCCACATGACCAAACAATAATAACATAAATGAGCTTAAAAGGTTCTGAATGGAGGACAGGAGTCAGAATCTCTCTCCAAGTGTCACCTTGTTATATATTACACAAAGAGTCTCAGTGCTGTTCTGTCTCGGGGAATTAATTGTGGAGACGCTGACAAGTTTAAACATAAACACTGATGGCTGGGGAAAAAAAAAAAAAAACTATACAGCATGCCTAAATGTTTAAACTCAAAATATCACTCATGCATGTGTCATTTCTGCTCCTTTTCATGAAGCGCATTAATAGTTGAAGACTTGGCCATATACTTCATTCCCAGTCACAGTCTACACAGTTACAGTGAAATGACAGTGGTGTGTTTTGTGTATGTGCTTGAGTGCTTTGAGCAGGAAGTACTGTCACTTGCCTGTGTCATCATCGTCCATTTCTCCGTTAAGCTCGGAGGAGTGTATGAGCCGAGTCTCCATCACCTCCATCTCCATAGACTCCATCTGCTTCTTCATAGTGTCATACTTGGCCTGACATGCACACACACACACACACACAAACACACCCTCTTAGATCTGCTGGTAAATATCATCTGCTCAAAAAGAAGCACTGTGTACCTCACAGGCCAACTCAGCCAAACAAATAAACACACATATGTACTGTATATATACCACCAGCAGAACAGCAGAGACAAATACAGAGCCTCCCTCCTTTCTCTCTCTCTCTCTCTCTCACACACACACATATATACATAAACAAACACACCATCTGTCTAACCCTGTGATCACACTAGCAAGCGATGTGCAACAATTCATGTCTTATGTTTGTGACACCGGCAACAGAGGCATCACAGCCGCAGGGCGATAAGCAACATTTAATTCAGAGTATTTACTCTCAGTAAAGTTTTACATTATACAGCACATTACTGCATACAATTTGCCTTTTAACTGAACAGTGGACAGTGCACACCCACAAGAGAGAACAATAGCAGTCGCTGCATTCCCACATGGGAGTCACTTGTAGCTTCCTAGTGTGAATGCAGGGTAAAGTACACATAATATTATTTACTATTAATATTACTATTATTTATTATCCCAGCGCATTTACAACACTCCAAGACAAGGAGCTGCCCTACAAATTATTCTGTCAAATCTCAACTCCACTGCAAATTAAGTGTGTGTCATAGCAGTTCTGCAGGTACCTGAAGGTCTTTCATGTCCTTCTCCAGCCGTAGTCTCTCAGAGGTCTCGGACTCGAGCAGCTGAGAGGCAGACTCGCCTGTGTTCCTTTCATCAGCTAGCTCTGATGACAGCTCTGTGATCTAAAACACACGCAGCAATGCAGGCGCTTACTATCATTCAGTGGCCCTGCCTTAAATGAACTCAGATTGGACTGAATCAGTCTGTTGCTGCACCTTAAAATCATGCCGTAGATATGTGACACGAAGCTGTTAGTGTTTTAGCTATGTCATGGGAGGTGGTCAGAGCTGGTGTGCTTTTGTGTGTGTGTGTGTGTGTGTGTGTGTGTGTGCGAGATCCCATAATTTTCTATAAATAATCTGAAACTTCTCATTCTGACCTGGGCCTGCATAATTAACCATGGTTTAATCATAATCATGGCTTCTTCAATTAAACATCAATCACAGCAATATAGCTAAGCTTAGATACTGTTTCTTGTGCATTAAATCATGAGAATTATTATTATTATTATTATCATCATTAATATAAATATATAAATAATAACAATAAAAAATATTATATATGTAATAAATTTAATAATATTTTATTATTATTGCAAAAAAGCTTTTATTAGCATCTTAGCAGTTGCTCTATTCCGGCCTTTGTTCTGAATCTGGTACAGGCAGTGAAATGTGAGTGAACTTCACCCTGCTTTCCAAACGATCAGTGTTGAGTCGCAGCTCGTTTCTCTCCTTCTCCACTTTCTCCAGCTTCAGCTTCAGCTGCTGAATCTCCTCCTGAGAAAAAAATCAGGCAAACAAAAGGAGGCAGTCAGAGTGAAAAGATACAGACAGGAAGCTCATAGTTAACACACAATCAACAATCATCATCAGAGACACTCAACTGATGGACAGTTTAAAAGAAAGGACAGTCAGTCAGAGACAGACAATCCATTTAGAAGCATATATAAAGAAACCCCTCTCTGCCCTCTTTCCTTCGGCCTCTTCTTCTCTCACTCGAATGCTGAAGGTGATCAGGTGTGGCTCTGTGCACCGTCTGGGTAAAAGAGTTAGCAGCACCATTTCTGTTTTTGTTAAACCAGGCTGCTCTGAGCTAGAGTCAGCACTCGGATCTCTCTCTCTCTCTCTGAGCGGCACGCCTCACTACCTGAGCACAACATTCAGCAAGACGCAGCCAAGTGGACGTGCCACGCATAAACACGCATACACCTGCTGACTTGTAGGCTCACTGCAGTGTCCCACAAGAAAAGGAGTTGCATTTGATCCAAGCAACACCTCTGTGCCACTACACAGCCCAAAAGAGCCAGCAGGCTGAAAGTACACAGGTAATGTATTCACACACATTCTTCTACAAACAGTCTCACCGAGCCAAAAATGCACAGGCAGGAATCAAAGGGGCCGAGTGCTTTGGCTGAGACTAAATGAATTCTGAGAGGCTGGAATTCAGGAGGGACTACGACAGGGAAGAGCAACTAAGAGGAGCCATCCACATGTGCAGCTCTGCCACTGTCAAATGCCAAAACCTAGACATGGCACAACAATTTAGTGCTTTTGAAGTGTCTGGAGAGGACTCCATTCAGAAGGTGGATCCTGAGAGATGGGGGGCATACATAAGCACAGAGAGAAAAATAGACACAAAACAGAGGGAACAGATACAAATTCTATCTGTGTAAATGTGTATGAAGCATTTCCCATCTCTCATTTGGGGCAATTTAAACAGATAGATAGCACCAATCATTTCAAATGGTGGAAAACAATGAAGAAAAATATATTAAAATGGTTCCAAAATGTAAAATAGCTAACAAATAAAAACTGAACACAATAAATGATCTAATTTCATCTACAGACTATTTAGCATTTGATATGGAGCTACTGCATAGGCTGTAAGAAGGTAATTTCACCATTGTGCATAATCTTTGATAATTAGTGCTTTGCTGAAGGGCCTGATTTTTCATGTATCTTTGGAAATGACAAAAGTTTCACTAGTCATCACAGTTTAGTGAGGAATGACCCTCAATGACTAGCGCACGATAGGTCCACACTTTGTCTGCATCATCATACAGGTTTTACTGTTCCATTTGGGACAGGGCTTTACTGAGAGTGGTACTTATAGAAAGCATGAGAGGAAGAGATCACAAGACAGAGAGAACCTGCACTGGGTTGGGGGCTGGATAAATAAGCAGTCACATACGTCTTTGCCACGAATCTGCTCCTCGCTGAGCTGCACTTGGATAAGAGGCCGCACGGTGGTGAAGAGCTTCCACCAGGGCCAGTCCTTCACGCCACGGTTCTTTTTGATGTTCTTCTGGATGCAGCGGATGGCCAGGTCTTGGATCTGCAAGACAGCAGCACATGGGTTCGAGCACTGACTTCGAACTGATTCGAACACTGAACATCCAACTGATATAACCTTACAGTAGCAGTAGCAGGTAGAACACCATAATAAACAAGACACTCAAATTTTTTTAAATGCTGCTCCTATTTTGTTATTTTATTTTTTAAAAAAAATTGTAAAAAGAAGCACATGTGGAACTCTCAAATCTTCTTCTTCCCTGCAGGGAGCAGTTGGGGGAACGGTGCCTTGCTCAAGGGACTCACCTCAGTCATGGTATTGAGGGTGGAAGAGAGCGCTGGTCATTCACCCGCCCCACCTACAATCCCTGCTGGCCCGGGACTCGAACCCACGACCTTCAGGTTCACCTTTAGGTTGCAAGGCCGACTCTCTAACCATTAGGCTACGACTGCCCCAATATGACATGGTGTGCCAAGATTGGCGTGGAAGCCCTGATCTCCACCCCACTGCACACCTTTGGGGTGAACAGGAACGCTGACCGAGCTCTAGGTTTCCTTGCCTGACATCAACGTCTGACCTCACTAACGTTCTTATGGCTGAATGAGCACAAATCCCCTCGGCCTCGCTCCAAAATCTAGTGGAAAGCCTTCTCAGAAGAGTGGAGATTATTATAACAGTAAAGGGGGGCTAGATCTGGAATGGGATGTTCAAAGGGCATATGGGTGTAATGGTCAGGTGTCCACATACCTTTGGCCATATAGCGCTTATTAGAATGGAATTTTTCTAGAGTAATCCAGACACCTGTTAAGCACTGCAACACTTGCATTGAGCGAAATGAAGATTATGTAGAAAAATGATACACTTTTGTGATACCTGTTTGCATTAAACAATGTAAAAGAAAAGAATTAAGGTTTTCATTAGACTCACTCTCACATAGAACATACAGAGAAAATGAACTGCCTAAAAAACTAACAGTGTGAACTGATTTATATAGACGTTTTTCTCGAACAATACAAAACACAACTTTTCTATAAAGTGTTTTAATTTAGTTGTTCTCTTCTTCATTTTGATGTGTCATTATATAGAGTTCTGGCTAGGAATGAGGAAAGAGCAGCAGCTCTTTAAAGCTACAGTGCAGCAGGAACAGGAAGATAACAGCCGAGTGGAGGAAGGTTCAAATCTCTGGGCTCGGGACCTGTGGAAATTCCATGCTACAGAAAAGCCTCTCTCCTTGCTGAGTGTTCCTCATCGCTGGACTATGAAGCAGATCCAAAGCCCTTGTGTATAATTAAATTGCACATCAATGCCGCGCGGCAGCTAATTTAAACTGCAGTAAGGTTTCCTGGCTGCTGAAACATGCGTATCTTCAATGAGAGCAGATTATATGGAAATCCAATTAGAGTGGCAAAATTCAGCCCATGGTTGTGAAAGCTGGTAATGGCCTTCAGGTAATCTGCCACACAGCAAGAGGCTTAACACGCAACAAAATTGTATCTGTTCCCTCTCAAACAGCCCTGCACACATGGGCCTGAGCTCGTCTGAACTCTAACGTGAAGCAGCAGGTGGCTTTTATGTGCATACACATTCCTGACAAGCAGAATCACATTTTTGTAACAGACACTATGAATTCGATGCGTTTCTGTCAGCAAATAAACTGTCTATCTGAATGCAAGGATCCGGATATGGGAATAAATTGACTTTCATTAGTTTCTGTTCTTTCAAGTTCTGCTCGACAATATTTCTTCCTGTATGAAACAAGGCGATAAAAAGGAGGCTCCAAAAAGGCCACACCGATGAGTGAAGTAATGTGGAGATAATTTACAGATTTACAGTTAACTATCCTAAATTCTAAACAGGATTTGAAATGATTTATTCAATGAATGCATTTTCTCATTTCTTTTCTTCCAATGATGAACGTTTTTCATCATTCCCATTTAGATTTTTCAATCAGCACACAAAAGTTACATGACTCTCAGCTAAAATTTCACTGTAATGATAGGTCTATCAGAGCTATTATCGCTCCACCACTGAAAGAGAGGGAGACCATGTTCTTTTGGAACCATCTCTAATTCAAGAGCCGCAAAACCAGGCCTCAGAGCTCTCAATCCTGAGCTCTCAAACAGGAAAGAGTACAAGAAAATTAAATGGAATTTGTGGCAATTTTCTGTTTTTTTTTTTTCTTTTTTTCCTCAGAGGTGAAGTAAGACTACTTCCATTTAATGGTCTCATACAGAGTTAATGGAAAAACTAACTCTTCCAGTTCTTGTGCAGTGTTCCTCATCCTGCCTACATCCAAATGCACACTGTTTAATTAGCTGAAGATTGCAAATAAACCTCACACTACAGCCTGGCTTTTCACACACTTCCTTTTCTGAAAAAGCCTTGTGAAGCGAATCTGTTCTATCAGTAGGTTTTGGGGG
>CM040988.1:10562355-10596797 GCA_022985145.1 Pangasius djambal | reverse complement strand
GAGTTAATGGAAAAACTAACTCTTCCAGTTCTTGTGCAGTGTTCCTCATCCTGCCTACATCCAAATGCACACTGTTTAATTAGCTGAAGATTGCAAATAAACCTCACACTACAGCCTGGCTTTTCACACACTTCCTTTTCTGAAAAAGCCTTGTGAAGCGAATCTGTTCTATCAGTAGGTTTTGGGGGTAAAACAGCAGGTCAATTTCAGTGTACTCCTGCTCTCCAATAAATGCCACAACCGAGGATAGATTTAACCCAGAAACTTAAACTACAGTATGCTTCCTTTACACAAAAGTGGATTGAAAAAGCAATGATATTGTGTTATTCGGTCACTTCTCCCCAACTTGGCCAATTCTCACCCACCAACCAGCTCTCCCCAGGGACCAACCAGGGAGGGTGAGAGTGAACATGTGCTTCCTCTAAAAAACATGAAGCCAGCTTCATGAACAGCTGCTCATGCTACATCACATTGAAGCATAACTCAACAAGAGGAAAGCACTATCTGCCCTCTTCCACATACTTGAGCCCACAATTAGCTTTGTGTGCCATCACTCCAGAGAGCACGACCAATTTTGCTCCCTCGTCTCATGGCCACAGATGGCTGTGCTATCATCAGGGTTTGTGAACTAGCGATCTCCTGATGACGAGGTGAAGGTTATCTGTTGTGCCACTAGTTGTAGCTACTACTTTTATGCAGACCTCAATTGTGGTCATATTGGTTACAATGTTATGCTTTTATACATTTGTGTAAATTAACACCCACTTGTGGTCTGCATATTGTCCTAGAGATTCCCATTTCCCCCCACACTTAATCAGCCGTTTATGAGCCTGCTGATATGCTAGCTTCCTCTCCTTGCTACTTTTCTTGATCTCACTGAGATGACAGGTGTTTGCTGTGGCTTATTGGCGTACAGAGCGCCCCAAATGCAGAGCTGTCACCCGCCAGTACCTTTCAAGAAAGGGCACAAATTCAACTTTAATTGCACAAAGCATGGAGGATAACTGAATGCAGCAGGACCTTCCAGGCCCTAGCCAAAGTCATGACTGCTCATTGAGAGAAGCAAATGTCTCTTAATTGTTTTTCACGCTCCAAGGCTCTAGCAAATGATGGTTACAAAAGTGGAAGTCTCATCACCTCCGCAGAATCAATGAATGGCCGAGCAGGAACAACCTTTTGGCCCATATCCCTATTGGCTGCTGCACTGATTTCTCCAGCTGTGAGTGGGGTGGCAGCATGGATTAGAGGCAGTATGTCTGAGTGTCGTAGAGGGAAACCAAATGATTTGGTAATCTAAATGGAAATCATACCATCTGTTCAGAACTGATCCCTGCCCTGATTCGGTATGCTACATGCTTATTCTGTGCACTGATCCATAACAGAGGATTGTTGAATACACATGAGTGCATCTCACCTGAAGGTTAAGGTTATTAATGGATAAGAGACTTAAAAGTATGAAATTAAACAAAGCCTGTGATCAGAATGGAACTGTGTCGCTATTTACCCTGCTCAAACCCATGTGATAGCTGCTTTTCTCCAGCTCCAGAAACTCCAGCAGCTCTTCCACAGCCTGAAACACAAACACGCACATTCAGACAGGTACAGAAAGTCAATACACAGTGCACCTCAGTATGTCATAGCTCTGCATTGCTCCACGTGTTGGCATGGGCCCTATATGTTTATTTCCAACCACTTTGATTAAAAACCGCCTCACTACCTTGACTCTCCTCTTGTGCATCAGCATTCAAGTGTAGCTGAAGTGTGCACTTCACTCAGCTCAGACAGTGTTTCTCTAGTGGTATTCTCAAGTCACTGTCTCTTCACATGCCTTTACCAAGCCAGTAAGAAATGCACTTTTACAGATTACTTTAAAGTGGGTTCCAATGTGAAACTCTCATTCAGGGCAACAGCACATTTTTACTGATCACACAGAGATCCGGGTATTGCGGCCAATCTATAATATAATCTTTATATATATATAATCTGCTTGGTTAGACAACACAATTTTTTTATGAAAACAATATCACACATTTAAATATTTATAGAGTAACTAAAAAGCAAGTAAACTGCGTTCAAAAAAACAAGGACAGTTAGCTGCTATAACTGCTGCACACATTTTCTTTATAAAAACCATCCTATTTTCCATATATATTTCTCAGAGACACAGAGACACATGGTGTCCCATGTGGGACATCTCAGAGGTTTCTGAAGAAGTCTTTCGAATCTTTCAATTCAGCCAGAGAAGCTAGGAGCAGCTGGGTTAAAGAAATATTCCAGTATTTTTTTAATCTTGCCTCTATAGTGTGCTATTAACACAGAAAATAAGTGAATAATTTCTCCTAAGAAAGAAATGGAAAAAGTGCAGCTAATGAAATCCATCAACAAGAATGTTTAAAACACACAAATGATACAAAACAAATTCAAAGCTACAACTGTTATAGCATAATAATAAATTTCTTCTGATGAGACAGATAGAAACACCAACAGGAGAGCAATACAGTACTAATTAATACCAGCTATTTAATGCTTTTACTGAGGATTAACCTGCAGAGCCATAATTTTATTCCCTCTGAAAAAGTAGTCCCATCTCTCAAATGACGAATTACACGGTTTTAAACTTTAATTTACAAATAACTTAAATGTAAAAATGTCAAAAAGTAATCTATAACTGCATCAAGCAAGTGCTCTTACACTTCTATTACAAGAGAGCTGTGCGTATTAACGAATTTTCCATTCCTTTCTCAGTGTAGGCAAACATGCTGAAATTCTTAGTTTGTTATACTTAGTTTTATAGTTCACAGTGCTCTTCATAATATATAAGAACCATCCTAATCTTGGCCCTGAGGTTTTCTATTTCCCTGAGGTGAGTTCAGCTAGGAGGACGCGATGGTTCTCATAAAGGTTTCACTGAGGTCTTTGATTAAAGTTGTTTTATTGTACTGTTGCTGAGACAGCAGAGACAGAAAGAAGAACGATGAGCAGAGCTGGCCATTACTCAGCTCAGGGCCCCCAGCGTTGTCATAATCAATTACACAGTAGGGCAGCTAATGGAGGAAAAGCAGAGAGGAGAACACACACACACACACACACACACACACACACACACACATGCACACACACACAAAGTGACTCACCCTTTTCTCATCTGTCACAATATAGTTGCGTCCGTGCTTTTTAGTCAGGTGGGGTGCTAGTACATCAAAGCGCCGGCGGAACTCGGAGAACACCATGTGATCGGGGTAACCTTGAAGAGGGTGGAGAGCCAGAGGCTGAGCTGATTGTGTGAGGTTTATGAGCTTTATGAGAGAGTTCCCAGTGCCAGATCAACACAAGGACAAGGCCAATGTACAAGGTATATTTCATGGGCAAATCTCCACAGATTTCTGCTGATTCTAATATCAGCTTTGGAAACAAGCAGTTTTACAATGACACGCTTTGCTGATTTGGCCGCAGAATTTATAGAAATGATATTTAACAAAACAAATTAAATCCACAGATGTTCTTGAATGCAGGCTCGCTCACTTTACTGCTTACAGCATCACTATATCTTCAAAGAGCAACTCCAGCTAATTTCATGAAAAATGTAAGAAAATCATAATCCTAAATCGTATTACCACTTATTTTGATTATTTCAAATCTCATAATTGGGAGGATTATCAGTAGGCTATAAATGAGAAACCAGACAAGTAAGTGTGGATTTTTTACAGCTTCCGGGAATTAATGGACATGCGTGTTTTGTTTGTCAAGTATTTGAAAATGACCAAAATGCACATTTTATATAGCATCTACTGGCATGGAGACATTTGTCCAGGCGGATTTATATCATCCCACTCTCCTGTCCTACCTTGGCGATATATGCGCAGAGCATCAAGCAGTTTGGAGCCTCGGAGCTGAGCACGCAGCAGCACCACGTCTAGCTGCATGAGCCCTGTGTCACTGCTTTCCCCATGAACACGTAGCTCTCCACTCTGGGCCTCCGCTTTGGGCAGCAGGCAGTGCACAAAATGCACCCTGGAACGCCTCACAGTGTCTATAAGAGCATCCTGGCAGAGCAAACACGAACGCAGTTCATACAATAGATTTCTCTCCACCTTCGTTTTCTGACAGGTGGTCTTACAATACAGATAAATATCACTGACTGAAATCTAAACATTCTCCAAAACTTTGTACAGACCACTTGCAGCTTGATCTGGATGCACAGGGACTTCTTTTTGACGGCAGCCATGCCGGTGGTGAAAGTCTTCCTCATGCTGGTGGCCCGACGCAGGGCCAGCTGAGAGCCTCCTTCAAGGCCGGCAATGGAGCCCGACAGCACTGTGGCTCCTCCTGAACGGCCCATGAACAGCCCACTGATGTTCTTCCTGAGTAGCAAAAGCAAAAATAGAAAAAGACAAAAAGGTTAATGTGATGTTTGACAAATTAAACTGTGAGACACAGAAAACCCTTTAGCTAAGTACACAATGGCCAACAAGAGTAATATAGTAATATTGCTCAGTGACAGATAAGTGTTAAAAGAAATAGTTTTCCATTTACTAGTTCACTTTTAGTGAGCCTTCTGGTGCTCATTCAACCTCTCAGTGTAATAATCAGTTTCAATCAAGTCAAGCGACACATTTTTAGGTGCAAGAATTTATCTACCTCTAATACAAAGTGCATTAGATACTAAACTATGATGAAAGACTTCTCTCAGGATAAAAGCACACATTAAAATGGACACTGGGTTTATGGTAGAATCAAATAAACATGTTTCATTTATTTTCTGCTGGTCATTGGGAAGTGTGTCTTACTTCTGCGAGTCCTGCAGCAGAGTGACAGCATTCTGGGAGGCTGGGTTCTGCTTGGCGTGGCACAACCAGCCCAGAACATCATATTCCACCCAGTCTGTGCCATGACTATGACCCAACAGGAAGTGATGCTTTTTCTCACTCTTCAGCAGCAGGTTAAGGCCTGGGTGAGAAGAAAATATGGATTTGAAAAAGTGTGTAAGCACAATCCCATCTCCTGTATCTGTAATGGATTCTGGAGGAGCTGTGCTGCTTATGTTGAGGGAGATGATGCACGTGAGATGATGCTGACCTTTGACCTCTCCCTCCGTGGGGCCATAGTAGCTGAAAAGGCGCTCCAGCAGAGTTTCCTCAGAGCCCCCGGGCTGAAGAGCCTCTTCCTCCATCAGCCACAGCAATCCACGTGCCTCATCAGTCCTCGCCAGTGTCCTCACCTGGCACACAAACACACACACACATACACACACGAGAAGACGCACACAAACACACAGTTCAGGGTTCAGAAACACAGCACGGCTGAGCACTCTTTGTGAAGCAGAGGGGGGAAGCATGAGCCACAAAAGCCTAATCATCTTAATGCCACACAAGCAAAAGACGAGCCATTAGCCAGAGATTCCTCATTAAAAGCCTCGCATTAAAGAAAAGCTCCAGGGCAGTCAGGCAGGCAATTTTAAACTTTGCACTCTGGCTGTCCACTTAAGCAATTAAAGCCAGTAATGGCTTGCCATAATTTTTTTTTTGTCTTATCAATTGTGGTTGACTCCAGTGGTGGGAACCAGAGCAAAATTTTATTTGTTTGATTTCAAAAGACTTCAGTGGAATGTACAAAAAGCATTTCACTGGACCATTTCTTTACAATTTTTTTAAAAGTGTGTCTAGTAGGACTGAACAACTTTTTGAATAAACAACTTTTTGACTGAACAACTAATTGAATAAATGTAAAATTTTTCATAATTTTTTTTTAAATGATTACTGTGAGATTACTTAACATTGGGGAAGACTGTTACAATTCAGTAAGGGTGCTCATATCAAAATAAGATATAAAGTCCACAATATATGCTATGTTGCATACAATCCAACATAACGTATGTCTCAGTTTAAAACTAAAAATAAATATACAAATCAAATAGGTTTCATAATATTTAAGGGGGAACAGATGCCACACTGTAGCTTTTTGACTACATAAATCTGGACACCTGATGTAGAAAAACAGATCTTACTAATAAATTAATGGAATGCTTTTTGTGTGTGCTCTAAAGCCATTTGGGATTCTGCCTGTGTGCTGGATGGACATAAATTTTAAAAAAAATCTATCTGTGTTAAATGGTGGTACCACAGCGTTACTGTTGGTAAATTAAAAAAAAAAAAAAAAAAGGTTCAAACGTTGATGTCAGTGGAAATGTTTAATATTTCCTCATGATTTTATGACAGCTTTTTACCTTCCCTGGTTTTTGCAATGCAATGAAATTGTAGCTGCTGCTAATGTTTGTTCTGTCAGTGGAAGGATAAATTTACAGGCTCACTGCTATTTGAAAGTCTTGAAAGTGCAGCTGTAAATGCATTTTTATTTGAGTCCATATTCACATATTCCATTTTGTTTGTGGCTGTCTGTACAAGAGAAATGAGAAGATATGTGCATGTGTCAGAGAGAGAGAAAACACACACACACACACACACACACACACACACACACACACACACACAGATACTCCACTGTCATCATTGTCATTATTACGTTCGACACAGAAGGAGGCATAAACTAACCTACGTTTCACAATACAATCACAAAAATCACCATAAATGAGGAGTTGGCATACACAAAGTGGGAGAGAAAAAAAAACAAAGAGGTGCATCATGCAAGAGGCAGCTGCTGTGTTTGTACATCACACTGCTTCAGCATGGAGGGAGAAAGATCACCATGCTAATCTGCATTGCTGAACAGACAAGGCACACTGAGAAGGAGGAGGTGCTTACCAGCGCTTGGGTTGAGGCCTGGTCTATAGCTGCTACAGATAAGGATGTACTGGGCTCTATGTCATCTAATGCAAGCTCTATATTTTCCTAAATGAGAACAGAGGGGTGATTAGTTCACTATGATTAGGACATGAGTGATTTTGATTTTATTCTAGGGTTTTTTTCATGTGGTCACAGGGCAAGTCAAATTGAAAATCATGTAACAAAACTTTATCAGAATAATAAATCAGATAAATTAATTTTCAATCTACATAATTTGTCAATCAATAAATTACACATAATTTGATTACTAAAGACAGAATTATTCAATAAAGCACAGGGTTTAAATTTTATGATCTTAAAAGGGGGAGGGGCAACACTGACTATACGAGTACATCTCCATTGTTGTACCTCCTTGTATCGCTCCAGCTCCTGTACAAATGTGCGCTCTTGGAACAGGGCCTGCAGGCGCTCCTGAGCATAGTTATGGCACAGTTCCTCAAAAGTGGCGCCGCGCTTAGCCAGCCGAGGGTTTTGAAAACCCGGAGTGTCCACAATTAGAAGAGAGCACAGTGAGTGCTGACTTGACTTCAGTGCTCTAAAATACACATGCACACACAACACACATATTAACTTGCAATGCACTGCACATCTGTAAGATTACTGCTTTTTTTTATGAATCGCAGTGAGATCCATCTCTCAGTGAGATGTGCAAACTTCTATTAATTTACAAATTATCTGCAGTTTACACAATTGTGTTTTGGGCCAATAATTTAGCCTTTAACCCTTTCATGAGTACTGAAGGCTGTTTTTAAGGAAAATATATGACGTAATTCACCTCTATATCACTTGAGACCGTTACTGTAATTTTACATAAATCATTACCCTGACACACCGGAAGATTTTTTTAAATTTCAGATATAATGTTTTTTTTACTCATGGTATTCATATACATGGATAATCCATTTGCTTTTTAATAAAGTGATATTTAGGAAAAAAGTGAAATAATCCTATGACACACAATTTTAATTAATAAAACAAAAAAATCTAAAATCTGATCTGGATATGTTTTTAAATAACTTATGCATAAAATGGTTAAAGTGTTAAAACTATCAGATTATGCTTATAGACGTCTCAGCTTGCCTCTTTTCATTATAAAATGAATAACATGCACAAAACTACAGCTGCGTTTTCTAAGGACTGCTAAAACATGTTTTCTCGCTTTGGAGATGCACACAAAGCGAAAGCTCTCAGCCACACTCCATTAAGTTCATCTGTGGGCGAGGGCTGCAGCGCTGTGCTGAGGACTGAGGAAATGAGCAGAGAAGGGGCTGACCGGTTGATGAGGGAGATGACGAGAGTAAAGAGTTCTGCGTAGAGCCCAGCAGCCATGGCCTCCAGACACTCCAGAGCCGTGATCTTTGTACCTGAATCATCAACACTGCATTAGCTTAGACCACAGCAAGGCAAATAAGCTGCAGAGCAAATGTATTAAATGAAAATCTGACTACATTGCACACAAAGCATTCTCATTTTATTAATACCACAAAAATGATACGATTATTAACCCTCTTGCTATCGGCATTTTTGCCTATTACTGAAGAATGATCTTTCCTCAGAAAATTCATTTGTAAGTATATTTCTGCTTCAGTGATCAAATCAAAACTTGATAGTGGACTCATGCATTTGGAGCCGGTGTTGTATTTTTATTTATTTTATATATTTAGTGTGTCTGGACTGTCAGAACAAAGGTGTGTACCTGGGCTTTCTCCGGCGCCGATGTCATCCGGACCCTGGCGGAAGGAGGTGGATCTCTGCAGGGTTCCTTTTTTTGAATGGTGTTTGAAAATTGACGAGGAAAGTTCTTCAAGGGTGCAGCCCAGGAGGTAGGCCGCCTTCTGGGCCCACTCATGACGTGCAAACTGTTTACGGCCGGCTGTCAGAAAAATGTATGTGTTGAGCTTGTTCTGTTGGACAACTCAAGAGTTCAAGTCTAATGCCATTGCTGATACATTTTCTGTGATTAAACAACATTTTAGAATGATAGTCAAAAAATAAGAAAACAAATAATCAGTTAAAAAAAAAAATTTAGACATCATTCCATTTAAGTTCAGTCACTCAACTGATCAGTGTCTTAGCAAATTAACGTTGGCATGTTAATGAATGGAATAAAGCAGCCAGTAACAGGCTGCAATAACAGATTATCTAGAGAGGTTTTCTAGCCAACCTCACCCTAATCACTGAAAATGCATCTACTATAAAAGAATGGCATTTGTCATACAAAATTATAAAAAAAACATCTGAGAATTTTAAATTACAAAGTCCAGAGAATAAAGTGTGTATAAAGTACTAGCAGATGGCAGAGGCACTAAAGCAGCACCCAAGCAGCTCAGGCAGAAGACAAAAAAACCTCTATCAGAGAAAACATGCTGAACACAAACAAGGCCAGACAACAGACAAGCTTTCTTTTTTTTGGATGGTAACAACAGAAAAGCACTGCAGAACTGAGTCTACCGGGGGGTGGGGGGTGGGGGGTGGGGGGGATACTATATCAGAGCAGTGGAGCTTAAAAAGACAACAAAGTTCTGATCCCGCGCTCCGCCTCCACCAAGCTTTAGCTTGGCTTTGAGACAGTCAGGGACGTGGCTAGCAAGTGATAGAGAGGGAGAGAAAAAGAGAGAGAGTGAGAGACAGAGAGAGAGAGAGAGAGAAACCAACAGTGAGGCAAAGAAGCAGGAGGATGGGAGACAATAAAAATGCAAATGAAAATGTCTGGCAGCAGCGATAAAGGCGTTAAGAAATACCACTCAAACATGGAGTTAAAGAAAAGTTTGATTGAGGTTATGGGGTTTTTTCTTTACCTTCTTCAGTCTCTGCATTCAGTGGCATGCAACATGCAATTGGAAAAGGGGAGGTTAGAACACCAGCATTTTAACACAAAAACACACACAAAATCTGAACACTCACTCACTCATACATTACTACAAATAAAAACTGTACAACAACAGAAAGCACACACTGGTAGATATGGGGCCAAAATTATATCAAAATTGTGAGTGATACCAATATCAAGTTTTAAAACAGACCCTGAGAACCAACACAACAGGAAAAAAAAATACAGTCGGCTCCAGAATTATTGGCACCCTCTGTAAAAGGCCATTAAAAAGTCTTTGTGGTGAATCAGCTTCATCTCACAGTGAAAATAAGCACGAACTCTAACTGTTAGGTGAAGTAAATATATTAAAAGAAATAATACTAAAGAAAATACAACACAAATGACTATATAAAACATGTGAATAATAATAACTAAGTATTTATAACTGCATATTTTGTGGCTGATCAAAATTCACGACTGTGTTTTTCCTATGTAACATGCAAAGAGATATAATTAGTGCTTTATCGCTGTGATTTCCACCAAGGCCAAGAAGTCTGTGGAACCTTATTAGCAGCCACAGGCACTGTGGAAATGTGTGGGTGTGTTTTTGTGTGTGTGTGTGTGTGTATGTGTGTGTGTGTGTGTGTGTGTGTGTGTGTTGCACCTGTTCTGTCTGAAAGGTTACATTCAAGGCCCGCACACCAAACACAGTCTGCTGCCTCATTTCATTCGACAGTGTGAACTTGCAAAAAATAAAATAAAATCTGGCCAATAGTACCTACCACTCAACATTTTCACACTATCTAAAACTTACACCAGACTTGTAGCTGAAATGCTGATTTAATTGGCTGCCTATCTGCTGCGCTGATGCAAGTCAGAACTGCATCCAAAAAAAGATTTCAAGATTGACTCAAAATCCCAAAATGCATCACCCAGTGGAGAGCCCTACAAATGTGTTAAAAAAAGAAAAGATGATGGAGCACGAAGACAAGAGGCTCAAGGGGATGAGATAGGAAATAATTCTGTGCGAGTTCTTCTTAAATCTAATTTTTTGTTATTTTGTTAGCCACTCTTCTTCCTAAAGTGCCCTATTCTAATTTTAGAGCCTAGGTTATTAGTGAAAATCGATAAAATATTTAATATGATGGGTTTTTTTTTTGTTTGTTTGTTTTTTTTTTTTTTTTTAAATGAGCAGCCCTTCAAGGGCTCACAAACATGCCGATGTGGCTGAGGTGGGCAGCCGTGGGTTAGAGGGACTCTTTAAGGAAGGGTAACGCTGCCCTCTAATGGTTGTTCTCTGCCCTTTTTTTTTGTCTTTGTGAGGCTTAAACACTCTGCGTTCAGCATTCATCAAAACACGAGTCCTGACACAATATTACAGGACTGTTAATGTGGTTGAGACAGGCAAAGCCACATGTGACTGTAATTATAATTCATGCTACAATTTTTAACAATAGAGACTGTACTTTTTTGACAGCCAGTGCACAGGGGTGTGTGAAAGCAGCGTACCAGGATACACACTGTCTAAATCTAGCTCCATGATGGAGCAATACATTACAGCTATCAGGAAATGTCTACAGACCTGGCTCCGAGTGCGTTTTTTTTACCCAACTGTCTTTTAACAAATGTATCTTTTAAAGTAACCCCATGTTCCTAGCAGTTGCTCAATCTACTGCAATATTAGAATTATTATGTAACGTACTAAATGTATTATTTGATGATACATTTGATGTGGGTGGGCAATATGACACACTACAATACACAATACAGATCATGATATACAGGTCTGTTAACAAACTGCCAGCAAAAGAGTAATGTTCCATAAACATACAATAAAAAACTGAGTTGATACTTTTACTTACTGTCTACAAAAATGAATTAAACATGGAAAATAGAAAATTCTATTTTTAACAAATTGTAAATAAAGACACAAAATTCTGTTGCACACAAAGTCAAAACATAGATCAATTTCTGTAATTTTTTTTCGATGTTTTTAAATCTGACCTTTTATAATACAGATAACAGTACACACACACACACACACACACACACACACAGAGGGAGAGAGAGAGAGAGAGAGAGAGAGAGAGAGAGAGAGAGAGAGAGAGAGTTTTTGTGATCCAAAATCAGCCCATGCTCCAATTGGGTGGGTTCGAAGACTACTTTTCCACTGACAACATTTCTAACATTTGGAATGACTACTCATCCATTTTCACGGACCTGTGATGTAAGATACTCATTTGATTACAAACAATGGTGACTGCCAATTTTCACACACTGAATCACATGAATTTCTCTCCAATCCTTAAAACGAACAAAATGCACTTGACTCCAGTTATTCGGTAAAAATGTACTTCTACAGAACTTGCATCACTGCTAACTCCTTTACACTCTGTATGTCTGGACTGTATACTGCTTCACTATATAACCCACATAGCGACACTCTAGACAGACAAACTGTCAGATGCAATGCAGTAAAACAAACAGTTGGGCCACAGGCAGAGACAGAGCAATCTGATGATTATTATTAGTGCATCCATCCTGGCCTTCTGGCGAAGAAGCCATTACACAGAGCAATTTATCTCCATCAGGGTTAGAAAAACAGCGCACTAACATCTCTCTCACATGCCTACAGTCTTCTGCATCAGAGAACCGTTTCTCCATACGCTCCTCTCTGAACATTATGGATGTTTTTATTAACACAGACAGCATCTGTTTCTTCTAAACTCTCTCTTATTAAACCAGGTTTCAGACTCTTGGGATCTGATGCTCACACAAAAATAGCTACGCTACAGCTCTCACTATGTGTGTGTGTGTGTGTGTGTGTGTGTGTGCGCGCACTGATTGGCTTAGAGCAAGGTGCACTGATATTGTTACTGTCAGTCGTTACAGGGCAAAACCAATGTGTGTGTTAGTTGGATAATATGTCTGAACATGCATAGGAGTATCTGGACTGAATATGGACAAAGAATGAGGTCTTTATCTCACCCTCTCTCTCTCTCTTACACACACACACACACACACACACACACGTACCTTTCGTGGCCCCAGCAGCTCCC
The DNA here is from genome assembly GCA_022985145.1 of Pangasius djambal. NCBI lineage: Eukaryota > Metazoa > Chordata > Actinopteri > Siluriformes > Pangasiidae > Pangasius > Pangasius djambal. Next base: position 10,584,126 of record CM040988.1, on the reverse strand, counting down.
AGGTGGTAGATGGCCCCCAGTATGAGCCAAAGAGCTTTCTGCTCATCAGCAGAGATACCGAGGACCTTCATAGCTGCCTGCAACTTAGTGAACTGCTGTGTTGCCTTCTGCTTGTCTTCAGACTACACACACACACACACACACACATATATTAATAAACTAACACACCTACTAAACCTGGTAATTAACCTGAAGTTAAATCAGATATCTTTAAGAAGTCCACATTGTAATACTCCTTCAGTCTGTGCTAAAGGCTTTGGTAAAGCATCTTTAGATTAGTGTGATGTGTACTTTGACTTTGTGCAAGAGCTCTACCTTTGACTGAGGCATAATTCCAAAGGTGTTGTTCTCAGCAAAGTGGTTGAAATGTAGCTCGGTCCTGTGAAAAAAGTGCACAGGTGAACTTCACTCAAGGACAAAATTCATTTTTGGCTGATGTTTTTGCAGCAAAACATGCTGAATGTTGAATTGCTTGGTAGAAAGGTTATAGGAAATGTAATGTTAACTTTTCCTAGCTGCCGGAATTAATAATATCTGTAACTATGCCTTGTCTCAGGGTAAAGTGGTAACGTCATGAATACACACATGTACACACTTACCTAAGAGTGTTGTCTGCCCCAGCCATCACATAATAAAAGACATTATAAGTGGACTCAGCCTCCGGCCTCTTGGCCACCCTCAGTTTCTCCAGCAACATCGTCTACACGGCCATGCCAAAACAGATTTTTTTTTTTACAGAGCAGAATTGGAGTACTACTGAAATTCAGACCAGCTGTGTGTACATTTTTATAAGACTCGCAAGCAAAAACGGTACCTGGATGGAGGCAGAGGCCACCTGGCCGGCTTGGTCGAAGTCCAGAGAGACAATCTGGGAGAAGCGGCTTGCATTTGAATTCATGGAGGTTGCACAGTTCCCAAACGCCTCCAGGATAGTGTAGACTGCCTGCCATTTCTCCGCTATAAAGGAAAACACACACACAGCCACATTTACTCACAACACCAATTAGCTTGATCCTACACCCTGATTGACCCATAAGAGGTGTTTCCAGGTGCAGCGGTGAGAAGTGAACATATGCAGATAGCATCTTGGCCTCTTTAAAGCTACATTTGAGCAATGTAATCTTCAGTGGATCATTAGGAGTGCTAACAGTCCCTTTGATAAGCAAGGCTAATTATCAGAGTTGGTCTGGTGTGCATCATTAGCAAAGCCTCCGTCCATCATTCACTTACTCAACATCATTTCACCACCAAATACCAACCTGTTACTTTTCTCAGTGAGTCTGCCACACAGTCCTAACACTCTACTGCCTTAACCAATTCGCTCTCATATTATTTTTACATCCTAGCCATGTATGATTTATCGCCTCCGCCCTGTGTGCGTGGAGCACCCGTCCAGGGTGTCCCCCACCTTGCATAGGCTCCAGGCTGTCTGTGACCCTGTGGATGGATGGATGGATGGATTTCAGCATTTCTTACCTGAGAAGATCTTGCCGGTGCTGCCAGCGATGGAGAGCAGGTATTGCACCAGGTGCTGGCAGTTTGTGGTCTTGCCACTGCCACTTTTGCCAAGAAGAACGATGGACTGGTCCTGCCGCGTGGTCAGAAGGTTCCGGTAGGCCGACTGAGCCACAGCATAGATATGAGGTGCCGTGTCTTCACGCCTGCAGCCTTTAAACATGTGCATCACCTGCAACATTAGGGTTGGGGTGATGAGACAATTACACAAAAATTGAGACAGAATTACACATATTTAAATAATGATATTTTTAATTTGTAAAAATATCATTATTTAAGAATTTTACAGGGCTATATTCAGCTTGTATAGCTGATACAGCAACATACTTGCTAGCTAGTTAATATAGTTTGTACAGCAGACAAAGGCTTAGTCACAATGGAGAAACTAAATTTGAAATAAATGTCCTTTGAAGTACAATTCCCTTAAAGAGGATTATTCATGTTGACAATAACAACTTACCAGGTAAAACTGTTTTCTGACCATAAATAAGAAACTGAGCCACAGGGCACAAACTGAGCCAAAGGACAGAGCGGTGGCGCTAGATATTTAAACCGACAAACAAAGCAGTGTCCTCCACTGTGATCTGTGATGTCCTTAGACTGACATGGATGGAGTTTCCTTCTAAATAACAATGCAAATGTTTTTGTGTAACTGAGGATCCTGCATTACTTGAAGAAGAGATACTGTACTTCAAAAGAGCTGGTAGTGTTACCTAAAAGCCCACAATGGTAACTCACTGATGTGTGTCAAATAAGTACAACAACAAAAAAACAACAATCATAACACAGAAAGCTTATGCAAGTTTAAAAAATCTGTTTAATCTATTAATTTCATGATTGTTACTGACAGTTATCAATAAAGTTGTTCCATCATTTAGAGCTCCCACTTAGCAAAAGTAGCCAAAGTAAGGAAACTTCTAAAGGCAATGCAATTGAGTGTCCAAAATAATCATTCACATGTATTTTTGTTGAAGACTAGAACCCCAAAACTACAAAGTTACGACAAATGCCAATCATCATAAGCCTAGACCACACTGCAGTAACTTTTTTATTATTTTTCCACAGCCTGACTGGTAATAAACTGCCAAGACTAAAAAGTATGCACATCACTTCGGATTTCTCTATGGAAGCAAAATAATGGAGTCAAAACAGCTATTAATCTGAAAAGTATGTTGGCATCAAGTCTGCTTTCAACATGCCTAATACCATATTAGTGCAAAAGGCTTCAAATTTCTACACTGCCAACTAATCAGCCTGATCTATAAAGCAGGATATGAGATTTAAATGATGACCAACAGAAATACACTGCCTTTATTACATAAATGAACTTAAATTTGAGTAGATCATTCATTAAATTTAATAGAATGTTGATCTATTAGATATCATTAGTAGGAAAAAAAGCCATGTGTTGCTTTTACCTTCTCAGAGTACATGGAAGGAGCACTGATGGGGTTGATGACCACCATGCTGGGCCCAGCATAAGTGTGGATGAGGTTTCCTCCATAGCGCTGCCGTAGACAATGCATCACGCTCGACTCGTTCAGGTAGAGCAGAGTCGCCAAGTCCTCAGAACGGTCAAAGGATGGAGGGTTCGCCTGGGAGAGGAAATTCCATCAATGAACAGAGTGGTAGAGGCTGGAGTGAGACTAGTGACTGAGTGCAGGTTTGACACCTTGGGTGTGTCTGAAACCGCAAAAAAACGCTGTCTATTAAGGTTTAAGGAGGCAAAAAGATATCAATTCGCATCAGAATCAAATGTCTGCACAGAATGCTGCCTTCATGTATGCTTCACTGTCCTACATATCCCATAATCCAGTGGGTCAGCCAGTCAGTAGAAGATGGCAGCAGAGAACATTTAATTTTCCCCAACGATACTTCCATCTCTCCTAATGGACTTCAGGGTTAGTGAGCAAATTGGCAGCCTGGCAACATGCTGATTTGAGCTGCCTCTGAAGTCTGTTTCAAACATTTTCCTTACAGAGGCGCCTTTATAGTTTTTCAAGTTTTGCCTTACAAGACAGCTTACTTATAAACAGTATAGGCAGCAAGTCATCAATGCAGCCGCTTTCTGTTTCTGACACACCCTCTGTTTTAATGGAATTAAAGGTGTCAAAGCTACGTTAATTCAAACTGCCGTCCTGGATCTAATCTAATCAAACAGATGGTTCAGACATTGAATTTAAAACCAGCTTTCAGATTATGAAAGCATATTATAAATAACTCTGCCAGGCTGAAAGTGAAATTCAACTTTCTTTGCACATGTTCTCCCATTAAGGACAGTTGAGCTCTGACAACTATTTTCTAATGCTAATATTTTATCAGAGATCAAAACATTGTGTGTGTGTGTGTGTTCTCAAGTACAGAAGCTCCTGCACAGTCCCCTCTACCACCTCCTGTGCCTCTTGTACAACAGACAAATAACCCTGCCCAGCAAGATTCCTCTATTCAAACACACATCTCTGCCACACAGTGACACACAGCAAGAACGCAGTGAACTGCTTATAGTCTGACCTTCTCCACATCATCCTCGTCCACGTCCAGTACTGTCCCATCATGCTCCAGTTTGATCTTCACCTTCCCCTCTGGCAGGCTACCCGCCTCCGTCTTCAGCAAAGTGGCTACAGTGACATGGGGAAAAAGACCAACCACAGACGTGCTTAGCCCTAACAGCTTGCAAGTAACAGCACAAAATAGCAAAGGCCTTGAAAATAAAAGCAAGCAAAGACCAGATTTACCATTTAACTGAAATACTTAAGCTCTTGTTATTTAAATTATTTATACTCTTTAAAAAAATAACCATGCAAGAAAACGATTGGTCACGAATATAACAACCACAGTAACCATAATATACAATAGTAAGACTATAGCAGTACCGTAGAAAAATATATATAATAATAGCTATATATCATATATACCAATATCATATGGTAGTATTATGGTTAATTATGAAATAAACATAGTTATCACAATACACCAGAGTGATATTATAGCAGCATTATAGTTTAACATAACCATAGTACCACAATAAAATCAAGGTGGTATCATGGGTCAAAGGTCATCAAACACCAGCAAGCACCACAGTAAAACCATAATTCAGGGGTCATCAACTGGTAGACTGTGACTTGGATTTGGACGCAGTAAATTTCAGCAGATTGAACTGAGGGTTTTTAAACATGAACCCAAATGACTTCTGTGGCAGATTCTCTGTTGTGGCTTGTTGTTTCAAATCAAGTGCATTTATGTAAGGAGGTTTTCAATGACTTTCATGTTCTAAGACGATTGAACAGAGAATATGCACTTGCCAACCAAAAGATGCCAATAGCATGTTTTCAAACCGCTGCTCATGCTATGCCACAGGGCAACATGACACACTTGGAGGAAAGTGCTATCTGCCCTCTTCCACGTACATGAGCTCACAGACACCATGTTCAGCTTGGTGTCACTGTGATTGACAAGAGAAAGAAAGTATGCCATCCCTCCCACCCAGAGAGCACGGCCAATTTTGCTCCCTTGGCTCCTGCCCGTGAACTTGCGATTTCCCGACGACAGGGTGACTGTTCTTCTGTTGCACCACTCAGGTGCCCATTGTGAATGTTTGTAAGGGTGATATGAAACACTTAAAAGAGCATTTTGCTACACAGGGCTGGTGTGCAGCAGTGGAACTCACCCAAAGAGAAGCCATCCTTGTGGACCAGCCACAGTTTCTCGGAGCCGTACCATGCCTGCTCTGCGGCTATCTGCTCCTCGGTCTTCACCTGTACAGGAAAATACACCTGTCACACTCAATCACGATACTTTATACAGACTCACGGCCAAACCCACTCAAAAGCACTCCATGCATGGTGCATGCATTGGAGAATGAGTACCACAGGAGTTATGATAGAAGTTGCCTTTTGGTGCTGTTTGAAAATCTTAGTCAGCATGAAGGGCCAACTTCTACACTGCAGGGGTGTATGATGGGTAACCAGAGGTGCTTTCAAATAAAGGGTACAAATAAACTAGGAGTTCAGATGACCAGCAGGGTCAGTTTACATAAGAAAGCAGGGTGTTAAGGTGCCGACTGCTTGGACACAACTTCAGCTGCACTGCTAGTCACTGCTCCAATTTTCCCCAGTGTTTACTAATAGAATGTTGCAAAGCACTGAGTGGTGGTAGAATTTCACATCAGAACATCATAACAATAAAGAATGGTATAAATGATTATTCATATTCATGATTCATTTTAAACCCTCATGTACAGATCTGTGACTAAAATCCTGCATTTCTCACTCGACTCGGTGTAAAAGCAAACAGCTACAACAACACACCCAGATGGACAGTAACAGAAGGCCCAAATCAGCCAAACATGTCAAAATATTCACAAATGGTTTTATTGCTTGTCACCTTTCAGAACATTGGCAGTTTACTATTTTAATGTGTTACTGATGCTGTTGGGGTAGTGTTGTTGTTTAGGGTAGGTGTGAGAGATCACAGCACTCCAAACAAAGGGCACACGTGGCACTCTTGACACGGAAAGTCAAGGGGCGAGAGCACATGTGTTGCTGAATCACACACACACAGAGCAGACTGCAGACCTTAGGCTGGGCGGCAGCAGCGTGGGCCGCCTGTAGGATAGCCACGGGATCCTCTTCCACCTGTCCCTGTGACACGGCAGTTGACCAGAAGGAGGCAAATACACTGTTACACACCATCATATGCTCTACATTCACATTCCTATGTGCTACTCTGTTACACAAAGATACTGTATATGTTTATTTTATACAACTGGGAAGGAGAGACAATGGGAGGAATTACATCAGAGCACATATTATAACAGTTAAGCTGTAAGGAGGAAAGAACTAATTACATTGCACTCCACTTCTCAAAGCTATTTCTGCATTACAAAAAAAAAAAAACACATTCATAGTTTCACTTGAAACAGCATTGTCTAAGGTAACAATTAAGATAGTTGACATTATTGTTAATACCATTTGCTGTCTACAGCTTACCTAATTGAGTAAAATGGCTTACCGTTCTAAGACCCTGTGCTGGAGAGATGAAGTAATACATAGTGGTATGAACATTATAAACATGAAGGTGAAGGTGTAATGTGACAACAGCAGGTGGTATTCATAAATAGCAACACTGCACAAATCAATTACAAATGCCAACCATCTACTACCACGCCATTTCACTAAACATAACTGCTAAACGCTGCTGGCTTCATGCTGAAGAAGACCATCTTTAGCCACCATGCAATGGCTAGGATACCAACACAGGAATGAATACAACAAGCGTTAAGGGTGTAACTAATGTCATATGCGGGGCTGCATTACAGACAGAGTTATCCTGAGGTCTGCTTACTAAAATAAACAATTTTAAAAATTCAAGCATTAATTGACAAATGAAGAAAAAGAAGCAGTTACTGGCATAGGGAAAACGGAGAGGGCATGGAACAGAGGCTTACGCTGAAGCAGACCGCGCGAGAACACACTGCGGCGAGGCTGAGAGATGAGGCCGATTTCTCAGGCTGGCCCTGGATCTGAGTGGATGTGGACACAGATGCACTTTGCACAGGCTCCAGCTAAAGTAGCCGGCCAATCAGCGACATCAAGCACCGCAGCCAAGACAGTAGTGGATGAAAAACAGAAAGGCAGATGAGAAAACAGGAACAGGTAAGGAGAGTACAACAGACGGAGAAATGGAGATGAACATGAAAGAACTCCAGAGAAAATGAAATACTGAGATGCTGATGTTACATCAGAAAGGCAATGGAGTGAGACAGAGAAGCATGCAGATAAGTCTTAAGCAAAATGTATGTGAGGTTTGAGTGAGTGGAGCAAAATGGACAAAGGGAATCAGGGGTCATTTGTGTAATTTCACAAGTAGTGTCAAGTTCTGACATCTGTCTTAATAAGACAGAGTTTAGGTATACCAGGATGTTCAATCGATACCATCTTTAGAACTACAGGAATAATAGGTTAACTGTAGACAGGGCTGGGCAATATAATATCGATATCATGATAAATTATGTGACAATACACTTCTCTGCGATATCTCAGGCATAACTGCATGTTTTTCTATCATTTATTAAAAATAGGTTAGAAAATAACAACTGATGTTATTTTTATTCACAATTTTATTCAGAATATTTAAAATTGTAAAATAGTTTTCATTTATTATTAAGATTTATTAGAATTATATTTTTTATTTAATTTATTTCAGTTTTTTTTTTTTTTTTAATGCAACAACTATTGTTTCGCTGGCAGTTTGTCAGCAGTCCTATATATTGTAATACCCATCATGTATCATACACTTGTCAAGTATCGGGATATGATATTTTTGTTATATCACCCACCCCTAGTCTAAGAGTGAAAAATTGAGGGTGAAGTATTTTAGTTTTAGGAGGGCAAAAAACAGATAAGCTTTACTGGGAGAAGACTCAGACCCAAAGCAGAGGAAAAGAGTTAGGCTGAAAATAAAGGGAAATGAGAAATAACACTAACGGAGAGGAAAAAAGACGACAATAATTACAGATGCAAAGAAGATCTGCTCCAATCGTCTTTGAGCTGCTTCGGTAGGACTCGGTGGAGGGCTCTCCTACAAGTCAGACCACCGAAAGGAAGTGTAGCTGTGAATGCTGTATGGCTACAGTGTGTGACCACATGGTTCGTTAGACCTCTTAGCGTAGATTAACGCAACAGAGCCTTCCATAGAGACGGCAGACGTATGTTAGGTGTGTCTGCTGTTCTACTGCTTTTCATTCGTGCAATGTGCATCAAGTGCACACCAAACTGCTGCAAAGTTGAGCATGCACACACACAAGCAAACAAACACACCTTTTGGATCATAGGTGGATGAGACTCTTTAGATATGATGCCACGACAAGAGTTCCCAGTTTGTGTTGAGGACAGACGTGATACTGTCTTCACCTTTGAACATTATGCATATACGCACATAGTACATAAAACACACTCACATACACAGTGTGTTTCCATATTCAATTGCATTCATTTTCCAATAAATGAACCTGTGATAAAACAAGCACACATCAGCCAGATTTCAACATGCAATGCACCACTCCAAGCTAAATAATTCACTACGAAAAGGCTTCATACAGACCACGCCACACATCAACATGTGTGAATTGGGCAGATTTCCTCTCGATTTCCACCCTCATGCACAAAAGTGTGTAAGCACCATTAACTGCCTTGTTAGACCCACACTCCCATTCTAACTCCGCGTTGGTCACACAGATTCGGAGGCCTGCCCATGACAACAGAGCCACAAAGCCTTATGCTACGGAGAGGTTCTACCTCACAGACTAGGAAGAACTAACTGTTGTTAGTCCATGAAGCAGATTTCTGTTAAACATGGACGGACTCCAAATAACATGGTCCAAACAGAAGCGACAAGACTGCTAGCAAGAAACTAAATCCTAACAAAAATCGCAGCAGGCAGAGAAAAAAAAAAAAAACAAACAGAATTTTAACACAAATTCTGATGGCTGGTGTGACGACAGCTTTATAAAAAGCAGCTCTTTTCACTGGTTAAAGAGACCACATTCACGTCTTTGTGTTTTCTATTAGATCACATGACAGAGGCTTGTGAATTCTCTGGCCAAAGTGCAACTTGATAAAGATAAAGAAGGCTGACGCGAACATAACTGCTACACAAACAGTTGCATCTTTCACATCCTATCTCCTTTCCCCTTCAGTGAGTTGCCTTTTCTGCCAAGCGAATTTTATTCATTTTTGTTCTGAGAAAAACAGAAAATTGAATGCCCCCTAATCCATACATTTTAGTCATAACCCAAGTAAAAAAAAAATTAAATAAGTAGAATCGGCACCGACAGCATCAACGGGGATGCCTCCGCCACCAAAAACGGGTCTTGTGTTCCTGAACATGAACATAAAAGTAACATCTCTGTAAAACAAACTGAAAACTATTTCAGGCATTTTACCTTACTGTGACAATGACCTTATTTGAATCTATTACAAAATCTAACCAGTTAATCTGCTGGTTACAATTATAATTCCATACAAATCCTACAAACATTCAACCACTGGTTGTTGAGATATTACGCTAACAAGAATTTCAGATGGTCACAAAGACCATCTGAAAACACGTGATACCCATGGCAAATTTACTCTGGCAAATAACCATTCTCCTATCTTTTGGGAAAACAATTTGCTCTTGCTGTACAAAGTAAGTGATGTTAGAACCATTAAAATCACAAATCACTTGTTAATGCAAAGAAGTTAAGTCTTCAAAACTTTGTACAAACATGCTAGTTTAGTTGCCCTGAATTCTCACACACAGTCCAACAACGGTAAAATGTTTCATGCAGCAAAAATGCAGGTAGTACCTTTAGGCTCTTTGTAGCCAGTTGTTTGGGGGTTGGGGTGAACCTGGGCGAAGTGGCTAATGGTTCAGGACATGAGTTACTGGTGGATTTGACAGGAGTAAGAACTGGAGGTACTTTGGAAGTTACTGGTGCTGGCTTGGGCACAATGGGTACAGGTTTAGGATCTGGAATGGATGCTGGTGGTGCAGAAACTGTAGGGGTTTTAGGGACTTCAGTAGCTTTGGGAATAAAACCAGGAAGAGGAACCACGGGGGAAGGTTTTGGCACAGGTACTCTCTTGGGAGCTGGGATGAATCCAGCTGGTGGGGTGACAGGTGACTTAACTGGAGAGGAAGTAGCAGGAGAAGTAGGAGGAGAAGATGCCAAAGTCTTTTCCTCTGGCTTTGAATGCATACTCTGACTGGCTTCTGGTTTCTGCACACTCTTCCCTGTTGCTGCTGAGCTTTCTTTGTCCTCAGTGTTCTCCTCCTTCTTGTGCTCTTGTTTTTCTGCAGACACCTCCTTACAGGGACGAGGTCGCAGATCCCTGGTCCTGCCTCGGCTCATCAGGCTGGCTAGTCCTGTGGAGATGTCATCTTTCTCCTCCTTCTTTATGGAGTTATGTTTAAAAGAGAACATGGGCATCTTTGTGACCTTGGGCACAGATGCTGGCAAAGGTTTGGGTGGCTCAGGGGCAGAATGGGGTATTAAAGGTGTTGTTGAAGGTTTGGGTGGCTCAGAGGTGGATTTTGGAGGCTCAGTAGGAGTCTGACAAAGAGTAGTGGACGTAGTAGCAGCAGCAGTGTCTTCATCTGCAGGTTCTACCCTCCTCACCACTCTCTTCACCACCTTCACAACCTTCTTCCGAGTTACACCATTCGGGTCCTCTGCCACTTCTGGCTGTCGGGGACTGACTGGGGTGTTGTTAGCTAAAGGACCATTGGTCTTGCTATCTCCATTTGGGACAGGCTCACGACTCTTTAAATCTGGACGGGGCTCAGGGCTTTTGAAGCGCTCTTGGATGTTGGATGGTTCTAGGTTCTTGATGATAGAAAACCTGTTCCTTGTGGGTGAAGGGCTCTTGAATCGTTCCCGGAGCTGGGGCTGGGACTGGGCATGTCCAGGAGGATCTCGAGCAGGCTGGGGGCTCTTGGTACGCAGCAGGACTTTAGCAGGCTCCAGACAGGGTACTGACTGGGAGCGACTACTGAGACTGCCATTACTATCTGACTACTCAGCCAGATGGCATTGGGTGGGGAACAGGAGTGTTAAAGGACACATATTAATGATAAGTTCAGGAGAAGTGATACACTACTTATAATAATACTGATAAAAGTAATTCAAAGTACTTCTGAAAATGCATTCTAGCCTCAAACCTTGAAAAGCACATAATCTAAAATATCACTAATAGGCTCATCGAGCTAAAGAGCCAGGATTGTGCCCAAGTTCCTGTTCATGCATTACTGAACTGCCTCATTTGCTCTGTCACCACTGAGGTCATTGACCAATAGTGACACACTGCCCTATATTGAACCAGGGTCTTAAGTCAGAATACTGATATAAGACATACAGCTTAGAATGGCATGCAGATCTAAGCCTAGGACTTCCATTTCCATACCTCATTTGGCTTGCACTTATACAGCAGTCCAGCAGACCTCATTCACTGCCAAAAGCTACACTAAACCCATTCGAATAAATCATGACAGAGATGACGTATCTGTAGAATAACACTTCACTTACTAGCTAACCAATGCAATTACAAGCACCGTTTAACATGGTTTACATGACAGTCTCCCTGAGGACTTTGTGGAATCTGTGATGAACAGATCTAATTCTTGTGCAGCTCATTCATGCACTTTATGGCTCTGCATGTAGCTCACTATGTGTTGCTAAAGCCTATAGCTTGATAGACTTAACCATAAGAGATATAAGCAGCCTCCAGGACTACAAAAGACTCATCTCCTTCTTGTGCTGACTGCATTATTTCTGAATCTCAAAAGCAGGTAATTTCAGTTGTTCAACTCAGTGAACACAATATCCAGTTCTGTATTAATCAAAAGTTCTAAGTAAAATGGATTGTGCAACAAGGAGTAATATAAAGCATTACAGGCTATACAAGAATGTTTCCTCTAGAGCCACACCAGTAAAATCTGCTTCCTATCAGTAAGTAGTGATGGTTTTTCACAGCACTTACACTTTCTTTCAAACTCTTTGGGGCTGCCTTGGTCTCTTCTTTAACCTGAAGTGGGTCATGGGAGAAAGTAATTATGATGTGCACTTTAAACCAATTAAATTGCAGCTGAGCCAGGTTGTGCTACAGATTATACATACACACACCACAAACTCATGCATGACCTACTAAAATTGGAGTAATAAGTCGCACAATATGACCTAAGCTGAAAATTTATCTTGTTATATTTAAACCAGCAGCATCCTTTTACTGAAGTGTTAAGCAAGCAGCAGCTTTTCTAAATGAAGTACTTTGGCAAAGCACCAGTAGACTTGCAGTACGCCCTAGAATATGATCCGTGTTACAGTGCATTGGTCATTTTCACACAGTGAGCCATGTTCCCCAAAGTACAGACAGCATACATTAACTGAGCCATGCGTTTGAATATACACTGATGACTACTATGAGACTTATCACCCTTGGTTTATTATTATAGCCATGATGCATGCAGAAAATCCACAGCTTGGACCACTCAGTGCAGTGTATGAAGAATTGAGAATGGAACACCACTTTCCTTTTGCTCCCAGAAGGAAAAGCGTGATGAGAAAGCCATGGTGGTGATGTTGCGCTCATGGGCTGGGCCGGCTAAGGAGAAACAGGGGATGAATGGCAGGGAGAGCTGATATGTGACAGCCAAGAGATAAGATTCTGAGCACAACTGATTGTGGTATCAAAGACGTCAACCTTGGACCGAGCTTCAAGTAAGAATGTCTTCACGGCACTAGAGGAAAGAAGAGATACTGAACCTGTAGTGTAAAGTGAGGTTTAGAGGGTGAAAGGGGTAAGGAATAACACATAACACATGACAGGATGTGCTGTTATAGAAAAATGATCAACGATGGGGTGGTGTAATGCCGTTACCACCTCAAAATTTATTATTTTCTATAACAGGAGTGTTTTGTTCCTCTTATACCACAGCAATTTGCAAACAATTACAATTTTTATTTATTAAAGAACATACTTTTTATCTGAGAGAAGAATTGTAGTTTGTTACTGAGAAACCACGTGCAAAGTCTTCTCTCTTGAATATTCTCTCATAGTGGAAACTTAAAACTTAACGCAACAGCTGTACCTCTGACTTTTACAAAGACATTTCTTATGTTAAATAAACTTCTCCTCACAGAACACTTCACCATATCAACGATTAGATGTTTTGCTTTGTTCAACAACAACACTTTTAAAATCTGTTTATTAATTAGATGAATAAGCTGTTGCTATAGAAACACAGCGTCTTAAAACAACAACATTAACACGAACCTGAGATTTGCCCGCACTACAGTCAGAGCTGCTGTTATAGAAGGTTAGTCAACACCTACTGACCAACCAGATTCAAGAATCCTTTAGCATTGCTATATGAGACACTTTGTAACAGCCAAAGAACTTTGGAAAGTTTGCCAACACCGGAGACTCTTAAAGTAGACACAGGAGCTGAGGGAACAACTGTTTATCATTGCTATAAAGTATAGTCAGGTCCATAAATTCTTGGCCATTGTCAATTGGCCGATGATCTCATAGCAAGCCATCGTTAGGCTAAAAAAAACCCAAAACAAACCATCAGAGATATGGCAAAAACAGGAGGACCAGATTCACATCCTATGGACAGATAAGACAAATATCAACTTGTACCATAATAACAGGAAGAGTATGGAGAAGGGAAAGAACTGCATGAGAGCTGAAGCATGCCACCTCATCTCATGTAGGCATGCATGGCTGCTAATGGAACTGGTTCCCTTTTATTTATTGGGACTGCGGACAAAAGCAGCAGCATGAATTCTGAAGTGTATTGGGCTATATTATTTGCTCAGGTTCAGCCAAATGCTTCAAAACTGTAATGGCCAAGTCAATCACCTGACCTAAATTCAACTGAGCATGCATTTCACTTGCTGAAGACAAACCTGAAGGCAGAAACGCCCCAAGAACAAGCAGGAACTGAAGACAGTTGCCGTAAAGGCCTGGCAGAGCATCACCAGCGAAGAAGCCCAGCTTCTGATGTCTATGGATTCCAGACTTCAGGCAGACACTGAATGCAAAGGATTTGCAACCTTGTTTTGGGAGTGTTAGGGTGTTTTGGGACCACATATAAAAAGTGCTGTAATCCCTACACTGTTCATCCAATTTGGATGTAAATACCCTTAACTTACTGCTGAAAATCTGAGCTCATATTCATTATTTCAACTAACTCCAACACACTGTGGAAGACAGCTAAAATAACAATAACTGTCAATTTCCGACTATTTATCGACCTCGGTGTAAGTGCTCTGACAGGAACAGGAACTGGTCTCGTGGATGTTCCACAACATTACATGTAAGCATAAATCCTTAAAAAAAGTGACATCATTCATTAATAAATTAAATTTTGCAATCGCTGGCAAATTACTGTGGTATAAGCATACTTAGCGGTGGTAACAGACCTCCACTTCACACCACCCCGGTGTGTACTATTTTCATATAATAGCACCAACCACTAGTACTCTAGTATTATTAAAAGTGGACACATTCGGCGAATACACTGTGTAATATCTGTAATACCAAGAAAGCTGTAAGGTTTCAAACGTTGGGCAAAATGTGAGGCTGCAGCTCTAGACCTGTCTGCCGGACCAGAGAACCATTTTACCTTTCAACAAAACTGTCTCTATTAGTGGTTAACCTACAGTTCTCAACCTACATAGGCTCATCATTACAAAGCAGCATCCAGGGTTGCACAATATACCACAATTGCATGATAGCTCACAATATATTATAAACCCATGAAATTACAGGCATTTCTGCCTATTACATCATGTGAACTCGGTGATTCCTCTAACAAAAACACACATCTGGAACATCTGCTACGATGCCCACAGCAAAACTGTTTGATTATTAAAATCAGGTTAATTATGTGCCTCAAGGCTCACAGGCTTCTCTCTCTCTCTCTCTCTCTCTCTCACACACACACACACACACACACACCCCTGCTAAATAAAGAGTCGTTGGTGTGCTTATCTATGTAAAGTGAAGTGAGAGCACAATCTTTTTTTGGGAGCTACGTCACCATCTTGACAAAGAAATTGCACAAACTCACAGAGAAAAGAACCAAATAATCAAATCCAGAATATTCATATACAACAGAAAAACTACTGTTCAACAGCTCTCACTAAAACCACGTATGCGTTATGCCTGGGAAAAACCGTTCACATGATGAACTCTGACATTTTCTACATTATATATTGTTCTGGAAACTACAGGTTTCTCAACTCCAAGTAAGGTTTCAGCATTTAGGCTATGTCTAAAAGTATTTTAAAAAAAAAAGTTTTAAAAAAAATGTTTAAAAAGGAGAATAGAGTACTTAAAGTTTCCATTCTGACTGCAGCGGTGGTGCATAATGGACATTTTGAAAGACAGTACTTGACAAGCAGCTATCAAACAACTTCTCTGTGTGAAGAAATCATAGCTAACATGGTTTTAAAAACCTTTAGGTAGACTGACTGCTTTTACCTAAGCGTTTATTAAACTGGCTCCTTACACAATGTGATATTTAAAGGAAGACATCCTAATTGCGATTAAAAAGTAAATTAAAACTATTTCGCCTCATTTTGGTGAACTACATTATGGTTTACATTTGAGGTCACAAAGTACACAAATACCACCCTACCCAGAATAACTAACCTGCAAGACAACAGCTAAAATCACTAAAAATCCAAACAGAGCTAATGTACAGTGATTAAAGAAATACACCTAAAGCAGGGCTGCACGATACTGAAGAAAAATGCGATATGCGGTAACTTGTTAAATAATGTGATATGCGGTACAATAATGTTATAAGTGTGTAAAATCAATGTAAATTATATGTGTGTGTATATATATATATATATATATATATATATATATATATATATATATATATATATATATATATATATATAACCAACATACGTTTCATGTTGTTTTGATGAAGAGAAAGCATTCTATGCTATCTGCGTCGCCCTAAAACCTAAGACTCAAACTAGACAAGTACAGCAATAACAAAAGCCCATTACCAGAACTTTGTTACCTGCTCACACTCCTGGAACTTTCACATCTGCTGTACATTTAAACAGCAGATGATCTCTCACACTGCACCAGAGGCGGTTTCTTTACTAAAAAACCACCTCATTCCTCAACACAAAGCACAAAATGTGATCACGGAACTCAGTAATAGACAGATTGGTCTTTCCATCACAGGAAACAGGAAAGCTTTGGGACCAAATGCGGTTCTGAAAGTTTCCTAAGCTCACAGAACAGTAAAGTAGGACTTTAACGAAGAGCCTAGAAGATAAGCTAATCACCAATAGAGCTTTATGATTTCCACCCTACAGGCTGGATGTGTGTTAAACAAAACACATGAACTTTGGGGAATTATTTACAATTATGTACAAAAAAAAAAGTCTAAACCATAGAAAATAATGACACAGTTAAACCAGTTATACCAGATGATCAGAAACTTCACAACCTTCATTCACAAGAAACACTCAAATAAAAAGCTTAATTTCAACCTATCCTTTAATGATGGACCTCCCAGGGCAGCGAGAAGCAATCTAGACCAAAACATGCAGCACCTAAACATTCCAAACTAAAGCGACCACATTGACACTTCAGGGCTTGATTAAATTGCTACAGTAGCCCAAGTTAGATAGCCCGCTGACCTGCCGTTCTCAAGCCTAAAAATAGTGCAGTAGAGCTGGACAGGCCTCGGCCTGAGCCTTCACACTGAGCCCGCAGTCTCTCCAAACAGCTCTGCTTGTGTCTCAATCTCTAAAATCCTCAATCAAAGTTTGATGTCTACTCACTGCCTTACCTCAACTCCTCTGTGCTGGTTCCTCGGTGCCAGTGTGGCTCCCCTACCTTCCGTTTTTAAGAATGGTCCAGAATACAACTCCAAAAAAGCCGGCACAGAGAGAGAAACGGGTTCCTCACGTCCCTCACAGGTTGACTGGACTCCACTATTCCTGACGCTGCGTGGCGAGACGAAGAGGAGGGACAGCTGTCGCGGTACAAGGGGGTCACGACAGGCTAAATATAGATCCCAACCACCATCGCTGCTCTAACTGTCCTCACTTACTCCCCACCCCCAAGAATGCAAAATGCAGAAGGATGACACTCTGCTCTGCTCTACTCCACTCTCTCAGCAACAGCTGCTCCGTCTTTTCAGCTGCTCGTCGATACAAACTGCTTCTGCTCTGTGGGTAAATCCACTGTGCGTTCATGTGGCCAAGCAGATGTGTTTGCTCTGGGTGGTTGCAGGTTGGACTGGGTCAGAGTGCAGCAAACCGAAGACAGAGGAAAATGCAAAAGTGCTGTGAGATGAAGGCAGAGGAAATGATGCAAGGGCCTGGCACTTCCTATGAGCCATTTCAAAACTGCAGAGCACACTGGGAGGAAAACACTACAGCTTACCTACAATTCATCTCTCTCACTACAAAAAACATGCCTCCACAGAGATTAAAAAAAAAAAAGGGGAATCGCTATGTAATGCCAAAATTTAAAGAAATATATGTCTGTTACAGAATGTAAGTCATCGTTCATGAATATCTGACAACAGACAAAATGAAAATGTCATGTTAAGAATGCCACCAAATTATTCAAACAAATACCTTCAACATTTTTTCCAAGGCCACACCCACTACGGTTATCACAATACAAGACTTTTGACTTTGATACAAACAGCATGTATAATCTTGCAATATTCAATATCAGTACAATATTTAAAGTCTCACTGAAACGCTAAATTCACTAAATTATAACTTCCTCCTTTATATTTTATTATACAAATTTCTTTATTTTTAAACTTTCTTTTTTTAAATAAATCTTTATTTATATTTTTATATCTTTATTGTATAACAAATTAATTTATTATACAAAGCTCTACATACACCAATCAGCCATAATATTAAAACCAGTGACAGGTGAAGTGAATAACATTGATTATCTCGTTAGAACTTCACCTGTCAAGGGGTGAGATATATTAGGCAGCAAGTGAACAGTCAGTTCTTGAAGTTGACGTGTTGGAAGCAGGAGAAATGGGAGTGTAAGGATCCGAGTTGACTTTGACAAGGGCAAACAAGGCCAAATTGTGAAGGCTAGACAACTGGGTCAGAGCATCTCCAAAATGACAGGTCCGTGGGGTGTTCCCGGTATGCAGTGGTTAGTATCTACCAAAAGTGATCCAAGGAAGGACAACCGGTGAACCAGCTACAGGGTCATGGGCTCACTGATGCTAGTGGGGAGTGAAGGCTAGCCCGTCTGGTCCAATCACACAGAAGAGCTACTGTAGCACAAACTGCTAAAAAGGTTAATGCTGGCTATGATAGAAAGGTGTAAGAACACACAGTGCATCACAGCTTCCTGCGTATGGGGCTGCGTAGCCACAGCCGACACTAACCCCTGCACCTACAATGAGCAGGTGAGTATCAGAACTGGACCATGGAGCGATGGAAGAAGATGGCCTGGTCTGATGAATCACTTTTTCCTTTACATCATGTGGACGGCTGGGTGCGTGTGCGTTGCATACATGGGGAAGAGATGGCACCAGGATGCACTGTGGGAAGAAGACAAGCCGGCAGAGGCAGTGTGATGCTCTGGGCAATGTTCTGCTGGGAAACCTTGGGTTCTGGCATTCATGTGGATGTTACTTTGACACGTACCACCTACCTAAACGGCAGTGTCCTCTTTCAGCAGGATAATGCACTCTGTCGCACTGCAAAAATTGTTCAGGAATGGTTTGAGGAACATGACGAAGAGTTCAAGGTGTTGATTTGGCTTCTTAATTCCCCGGATCTCAATCCAATCAAGCATCTGTGGGATATGTTGGACAAACAAGTCCGATTCATGAAGACCCCACCTCGCAATTTACAGGACTTAAAGGATGTGCTGCTAACGTCTTGGTGCCAGATACCACAGCACACCTTCAGAGGTCTTGTGGAGTCCATGCCTCGACAGGTCAGAACAGTTTTGGTGGCACGATATTAGGCGGGTGGGTTTAATGTAATGGCTGATCGGTGTAAATGAGCAAATAATTCATTCAAATACGATTTCATTTAATATACTGAAATTAAGTGTTAGAGCCGAGTTGTGCTGACCGAGTTATTCCGGGTGCTATGTGTTGTTGTCTGAGCATAAATCCCTACATATTCACCAAAAAACATAGCACATCATTTTCCATCATTCTCCTATTCTTATGACTTGTGTTCAGCAGCTGCAATGTACAGGAGCTGCAGATCATAATCTTGCCATCAGATGGCACAAGTGTGTCGACGCCGTATCAGTTCAGTGTTCCAGTCACACGAGGGCGCCCTAAGCTTTATTAAAACTGTGACCCAGCCTGCCCATGTGCTTCTAACAGAGGATCAATTTCTGAAAGAGCTGTTTGTTTGCCTTCAGCTCCTGCTCAAACAGAGTTAATTAGCATGACTCAACACCATGTGGATGAGTGTGTGAAACCGCTGACTAATGTACTATTGTACTAATGCACTTACTAAAGGTGTGTATGCAGCATCAGTTAAGCTTACATCTGCTTGTCCTGATGGCCAGCTGAGACTTTAGTTTGGGGAGGAATGTGAGCTATGAGCCCATCAGCCAGGGATAATGAGAAGAGTATGCATCCTGGAGCAGCCAGGAGCAACCAATAACGTTCTGAGCCATCCTCATGCTTCACCTCACCTCTGCTTAAAGTGCACCTCACTTCACCATGCCTTATCTCACCTCTGCTTAAAGTGCACCTCACCTCACCATGCCTTATCTCACCTCTGCTTAAAGTGCACCTCACTTCACCATGCCTTATCTCACCTCTGCTTAAAGTGCACCTCACCTCACCATGCCTTCTCACCTCTGCCCACTCTCCCAACTGCCTCAAATCACAAACACTCAAACAACCAGCACCTACCAACCAGGCCTCAGATACTCCTCTCACTACAGACCGAGCAGATATACAGATCTTTATAGAAATCAGCTGATTAGCATCGTGGAACTGTTGTTTCCAAAACCAAAAGAAAAGGCCAACAGCATAATTAGAGACATGGCTTCTGTCAAAAGCAGCAGTGTGGCGTTAACTGGAATGGCGTAGCTGCTTGTGCTAACCACATATTAACACAGAGTACGTCACTCGCACCCGAATGTACCTGAGGCTCAGACTTGCTCACTCATCATTTTGTTATGTAAGAAAGCAAGAACAGCCAAAACCACACTGAGCAAACATCAGCTGCTTTTCCAAGTGGAAAAGGAAAACACCACACACACACACACACACACACATGCACACAGCTATACTTTATTAAAAAGTCCACTTTGCACAAAAGGGGTGGACAAATCAGTAGCTCAGTTGTCTGGGAAGAGTAGATTTCATGTCCAGAATATGTGTAGGTTTAAGAAACCCAAAAAAAGAAAAAGAAAAAAAAACACTTCTTATTGAGTACCTCTTATTGAGACTCTATTATTACTCTGTATGAAATGTTATTAACTAGCAAACTCACCATAAATTGTTACATTAGCTACGAAAAGATAAAACTGCCCAGTGCACTGGAGCTCCTACTTGCCTAGCTCATAAATTTATGATTTGTCCACCCATGCACATAGTCACGTGATACTGTATTCACGGAACCTCGCACTGGCCACCAAGTGTCTACATAAACTCTATAGACTCTAACCGAGATGTTCACCTCACAACTGCGGTACAGATTCTGATACAGAACAGGTGACGCACAACTTATGTGTAGTGTTTGCCCAAATCTTTCAACTGTGCACAAAACAGAATACAAGCGGAGAGATGTGTTCTCCGTTTGGACTTAAGGAGTCATGGGAACTAAACCCAGTGTGCCCTGGTTAAGCCCACACTAACCACAGAGCTACTGTTTAGCTCATCCACCACACCCAGACAAAACTGTAGCCCAGTCCCCTGAAATAGAGATAAAGGCCACAGATAAACATCCCACACCCAGACGCAATCCCTGAAGGGCACCAGACGTCCTCACAGGCACATGACTCCATCCCCGAAACAAAGACCAAAAGGGCAGAGAGGCGGTGAAAGGGATGGAAGCGGTTCTGCAGAGGTCAACAGAGTGACGTCATGCTTCAGCACCACAGAACTGGTCCAATTCACTGCATACTCACACCAGGATTATTTATCTCAACGAGCATAAAGAATCATAGTAATATTTTTATTCTGATTATATTACCAGACCTGCCGACAATAACAGAATACACTAGTACGAGTCATTATATAAAAACAAACCAGTTGAGCAGTATTCATCCCAATAAAACAGGAGACGAGCCAATCTATATGTGAATCTGAAATGAGTTGCGCAGGTGTTCTGAACTCTCTGACATTAACTGACACTCCCTGGAAGCCCCGCCCCTTTCTCCTCATCTCGCATGCTTTTGACTAGACTCACGCAGGCTCTCTCGCTTTCTGTCACAGTAAATGGAAAATGTTTCGAGGTCATTAATGTGAAATAAAATCCATCAGTATATGTTCGACTTGGCTTTCATTAGACAAGCATATACACTGCCCTCCAAAAGTTTGGAAACGCCTGAACAAAATAGGGTTTTTGGGCAATATCAGCATAAATCCTCTTTAGTTAGTGACCATTTTGCATTGATAATAAGGGACAACACAAACTATGAAAACATATTTTATTAAATAAAAAGTTTATGAACATAAACATGAACATAACATAGAAAAATACTCAAA
>CM040988.1:10487934-10558311 GCA_022985145.1 Pangasius djambal | reverse complement strand
ATATATATATATATATATATATATATATATATATATATATATATATATATATATATATAAACATGAGACTTTTTCTATCTGATGGCACCCACTATTTCAGTTCTTTTTGCTTCCCAGGACAAAACGGTCAAGGTATAATCTAAACATTATACAGCATGACAGTTTATAAAGTGCCTTGGTCCTTCAGGACAAGTGTGTATATTGGCACATAAATACAACAAAGGCACAGATACACCACAAAGCCAACTATCCCTATTGTATCTTTCCTCAAGACAAAGACATCAGCTGTCAACGTTTAAAGCACCTCATTAACTCATTCTAATGAAATATGCTTGAACAGTCATCTTCCTTAGCATTTACAGACACGCCCTCCTCTGATCCTGCAGTGTGATAAAGATGCTTCTCACTCAGCGAGAGCCTTTGGTCACTGATTCATTTATAGACCATGTGCCACTCATTGCCGCTGTAATGGCACTGTGCCTCAGTACAGCTTTTGTATAACCGCTCACTCATCCACGAACACGCTCGACTGTTCTGCATCACTCTGCAGCAAGCTGGCTAGGCTGAATCAGCAGGGTTTAAACAGGGAACACCATAAACTAGTCAGTGCCAGGGGGCCCTCTCAGCCCCAGTGTAGTGTAAAGTGCGCTCTGTCCTTCACATGCTTCCTGACAGTAATGAATTGATTGCCCTGCCTCTGCCTTGAGGCAAACACATATCGGTTAGCAAACAGCAGTGTGATCCGGAGCTCTCAGTGAATAAAGAGGCATCCTGACATCTGCTGCTGGCAAACAAACACTGAGGTGTTTATTTGCCTTTGGTCCAGAGGAGCGGAGTGTGTTAGATCTAGCCGTCTGAAACTCCTGACCAGGGCCATCACCAGGTTTAAATGTTAATGAGGTCCATATCATAAAGATGTCATTTAAACATCACTGCTGGACATGTTTATTCTATACAGTCTCTCTCATCTCTTTACTCTCTTCTACAATGTTCACTTAATTCTGAAAAATCCTCAAACTACTATGAATATTGTTTTAAACTTTAAAAAAAAATTTTTTTTTTTAAAAATCAATACAGTATCATGGAAAATAACGTATGGAAAATGCATTTTGAACATATACATTCACCGTAGTTTTGGGTTTCACTCCAATAATAATGCTAAAATTGCTATATGTAACTTTTTGTGAAAAACTGATGCAGCATTACTGAGTCTGAAGAAGAAAATTATTCTACATAAAGCCCTGCCTCAAACAGCTCAGGAAAGGGCAAAATATTCCTTTAAAACAAAGCTGTCAGGATTCTGTGTGTGTTTTTCAGACTCAAAGTTTATGCCTCGTCACCGATACATCATTTGTTGACGCACAAAAGAAGCTGCACTTACTATCAGCGACAGTGTTGTGAAGCCAGCATTGAACCAGAGACAGTATAATAGGAAGCTGAACTCGTAACTATTTACAGCCTTGATCCTGACATTGATAACATCACATTTGCCAGGGATTCCCTCCAAAGAAAACACACTGTCACCTGTGTTAGGACTTTGACATCGTGGATAACGAATGTTCCAGAACATTGTGGGTCCTCCGATGCTAGAGCACACTGTGTTTATAGGAAAAACTCTTTCCTGTGTCTGAGGAGTTAATGACAAGTGTTTCAATTTACAGTGGAGTGGCTGTCCCACCAGACTGAGTTATAACAGAGCTGCTCACAGCATGCCACCTCTCTCAGGCATGCAGAATCGCACAGAAGCCATGGGTGCACTCAATGTCAATCAGGATATATTCAAAACACTGACCATAAAAACCTAGACAACATCCTCTGTAGGCAGATCTGAAGACGGCAGTGGTGAGACAGAGTGCTTAAGGCTCTGGGTTAGTGATCCTAACACTGTGTGTTTAAATCCAAAAGCTGACAGAACCACCATGTGGCCGTTGCGCAAGACCCTTAAGCCACAAAGATTCAGTTCTATTCTTGGACTGTATCCTGCCTCTATTGTAAGTTACTTATAAAAGTGTCTAAATGAATTAATACACTCACCAGCCACTTTATTAGGAACACCTGTACCCATGCTCATTCATGTAATTATCCAATCAGTCAGTCATGTGGCAGGAGCACACTGTATAGAATCCTACAGATACCAGGTCAAGAGCTTCAGTTAATTTTCACATCAAACATCAGAATGGGGGAAAAAATGGGGGCATGGTTGCCTGGTGCCAGATGGGCTGGTTTGAGTATTTCAAAATCTGCTGATCTCCTGGGATTTTCACTATAGAGTTTACACAGAATAGTGCAAAATGTTAAACAACGGCAGGTCTGCAGGCAGAGACGCTTTGTTGATGAGAGAGATCAGAGGAGAATGGCCAGACTGGTTCCAGCTGACAGGAAGTCTATGGAAACTTAAATAAGCAGGCTTTATAACCGTGGTGAGCAGAAAAGCATCTTAGAATGCACGTAGCATCGGACTTTGAGGCACAGCAGAAGATCACATCGGGTTCCACTCCCGTGTACATTTAAAATCACCCCTCTTCAGCCATTTCCAAAATCAGCAAAGCCATCGTCTCATTGATCGTTTTCTCTAAAGAAGGCAGATTCCTGAAAGCATGAACGTGACGTAACATTTCATGTCTAAGCAGCTAACACACTGAGTGATAACGCACATCTTTTACCAACATGCTGGGTCATGTATTTGCTGAGAGGGAAAGCTGGTATGGCTACGTGACTCCCTTCTCACAGCAGCCTACCATAAGTACTAAAGGGCCTCAACTGGGTAAAAACAAGGATAACTGCTGGAACCCCCCTCCAAGATCAATCACAAGCAGAGGACTTAGAAGGTCAATAATTCATGCTTTTCCTTCACTAGTATCAGTAGCTTCCCCTTAACTACCTGCGTCATTATGCGCTGAGCCTGCAGCAGCTCGCTTTAAATAATTAACAGTCATGAGTATGGCTACACTGTGGGAGATCTGTAGTGTTCCTGCCTGCACCTGAAGGACAGAGGTATTTCAAGGTCTGATCACATTCGACATTAAAGAAAGAGCTGATCCAAAGACTATTAATTTCTGGTGGCTTTGTAATGCCATCTGTTCTAGTTTCACACTTTATAACAACACACCAAGCACCAAGCTCGAGCACAGACACACACACACGGGCACACTGTTACAGCAGCAGCTCCAAACACCAAGGCTCGAATAAGTACATTCCACATCTGTTCAGATGATCCTACCATCCTGACTAGAGCAGCTCATGACAGTCAAAGTGTAGGAGATTAGCTATGGTTCTGAAGCCTCAAGGAACCATCAGGGAACAAGGCACGCCGATAACTGGCTCTCCAGTGGGGAGGATTGGGTTCATGTTGGTGAGCCAGAACAACAATGAAGACCTAATGCATGTGTGTGGGTGTGTGGGAGGGGGTGAAAAGGCATATGATTTCTTCTGTACCCTATCTGTACTCACTCACTCCATCCAAACCTCAGACCACACCATTGCAGCGCACTATTTTTCTTTGATTCCCCTCATGATTTAATAGCACGTTTTCCATATTGGTATGTGGGACTGCCGGTTTCACATATACAGAACTGGCACAAATTATCACCCAGTCAAGTTCCAACTAACACCAGGAAGTGGAAAATTTGCACAACACAGTGATCAAGAGCCTATTAAGCATAGGTTGTGGTACAAGTCTGAAGCATGTCATCTGTGGCAAATCTGAACATGCTGGTGCAACAGGACTTCAGCCGACTCGAGCCTCCTGTTTCACTGCCAGATCAGCGAGTTCTACTTAACCAGATATTTAAGGCATCCTAACTATGCCTTAAAAACTGTTACTTTCCAGCTTACATTGTTTCTCTTATGAAAGATCTGAAATGAGATATATTAAGAACTTTATTAATGATTTAAAGCCATGATATTTGTGATAACATTACATACCTACGTGTCACAAGGAACTAAGAATAATGAAAACACAAAAATGTTAAGCTAAGGGTCTCACATCGTAGTAGGCCTGTCCAATTTGCAAATGTGAGTGACGAGCCTTTTTTTTTTTTTATTAAACAGCAAAACACTATATTACATATTCCCATCTCTGATAAAGCAGTGAAAAAGATTTGAGAAAAGCATTATTCAACTTTTAAACCCAAAGTTTGATTCATTCCTCACTGGCTATCAGTAAGTCATATCATGTGGGCAAAATGAAATAACTTTCAAAAAGATTGTGAGATTTAAATGCCAAAAGTGACAAAGAACTATTTTTAAGCTCTTGAGCAAAACCCTTAAACCTCAACAGCTCAGCTATATTCTTTGATTGTAACCTGCCTCAATTGTAACTAACCTCAGATAAAAGAATATTAACTGCAGCTCTTGACCTTTATCTGTGTAATTGTATGCATTGGACATGCACTGGATAATTGCATGAATGAACAGGTGCAAAGCTGTTTCTAATAATGTGGTCAGTGAGCATCTGAAGATTGTACTCTTCAATTTATATTTGTCTACTTGATGCTAAAATGCTGGGCTAGTCACCTCAAGGCATTACTTCACAGATTCTTTCCTCCTTATCCTCTCTTGCACAACCTGTGACATGCAGCAGAGATGGACTTTGTACACTGCGCAATACCTCCAAATGCCTGCATAGGAACCTGACATGCAGGATCTTGCTGCATGCGTATGGGTGGAAAATCCAAGAGAGTGTGCGTAAGCCTTGAATAAATGCACTGAAACGCACACATTGCTAAATCAACTGCTCCAGCGCACTTACCGTAACGCCATATCACATGCCAGAGATGCATAATCTGACTCTGTCTATAAACAGATGTTAAACCCAGGCTTGATATCTTCCCGAAGCTTAATAGCATGTCTGCCAGATAAACCAAAAGTTGTTTAATGGTAATTGATGGGCTGGCCTTCTGGGATGGCCTGCACAGATAATGTCATTACTGCTGGGATAAAATAGACCTTGGTTAAGGGAAAATGCTTGTGCACACATGCAGGACAGTGACACACGTCCTATCTTTCTCCTCTGAGGCATTCAGGCTGTAAATAAGAGCAGTCTAGTCATCAACAGTCAGTATGACAGTCAGTAATGCACCAATAAGTCATCCTAAGGGGTCATCAGAAGACAGGCGCTCACGAGGATATTCAAGTTCAGTCAACATGGCCAAGCGTACAAGCACTCGCTTTAGAAGCTTGTAGCCAGGGGGAATAATAAACTACGAGTCATCAGGAATCAGTGGTATTTCTACACAAACCACAGCCATACTGGACTGCACGGAAAAGAACAAGTCTGGAGACAAACAGCATTCCTTTCCCCCATCTCACTACACATTTCTATTGTTTCCAGGGGGGAACTGTGTAAAAAATTACACTACTTTCCTCTACCAGTAAGAAGTAAGATTTTTCAGCCAGCAAACAAATTAAACAATGACGTAATTGTCAAGTATCGTAAAGGCACTGAAAGCGTTTCAGAAACATTTTGGTCATCTTTCTCACAGAACAGATACCGGCTGCTCCTCATTTGTATAACTGCGCCTGCTTGTTTTCTTTCCTTTCCTTTCCTGCTTCTTAGCACCTCCCTCTGAGAAAGCTGAGAAAGGATACAAGAAAAGGAAAAATAAAGAACAAATGTATTTACCAAATGAAACGGTCTTGACTGAAGCATCACTTTAAAGAGACTGTAATGAATTCAGTTACTGATGATGTTTCCCAGCTATATTAACTGTATAATGGATCTCTACACAACAATGAATACACACTAAATTAATTTTAGTGTGTAAAACAGACATGTTAATTAATTAGACATGTGCACATAACACGCTTATATGTTGGTGTTTTACAAGATTCTATTCACCTGACTTTTTGAAGCATTTTATTTGTACCCACTGTTTATTTAATTAAAATGATGATCATTTGTATTTGTTGTTCTCATTATTGTATCTGTATCTGTTGTGTTTTGTTTGGAAGAGGTGGAGCATTTATACCTTACGTTACATGCCAAAATAAAAACACTTCTGCGTAGGAATCACCTGTGTATCCTCGATCTAGAAGCCTCCTTTCTCCTATTCCCTCTCCTAGATTCCACTGACTGCATTTTGGTACATCCTTAAATATGGCAGACTTCTACAGATGTTCACAGGGTTATGTAGGTAGGATTGATGAAGCAAGGAGCATCAGAAGCACCCAACCTTTTAACCAGCTTTTAATCCAGACTGTCTGACTCACATGCATAAAAAAAGACCCTAACCATCCTGTTTTGTATTTCATGTAATTCTAGGTAAATGCTGAGATTATTGTTACACCACAAGGCTCTGTAGTCTTCAACTGGAATTCAACTGTTTCAGAGAGGAGCACTTGAATAAATGACGTATAAGTAGAATACATGTTGATACTCTACACTCCCCTACCCTGCAGCTACTGTCAAGCTTTAATAAGAAAACCTGTGTGTTTAACACTAAATCTAGAACGGCAGCATGCTCTGCACCAAGTCTAGTCGACAATCAAGCACGGATCGGTCTGAGCCAGAAGCTGTGGGTATATGAGTGGGTGGAGGAAGCCAGAGGGAAATTCTCTAAGTTCAGGCAAACAGAAGGGCCGTTCTCTGCTCTGGAGAGAGGTGGTCAGCCACTGCCACTTCACCATGGCCTTTACCGCTTCTTACGGCAGGCCATGCAAATGGAGGGTTTTGTCCGTTTCCTCTTGAGAATGACGTGCAGACTGACAAAATTCCAAAAGACAAAAGGCGGGGATATCTGAGACATAACGGGGAAAAAAGTCATGGGTCCCGGATGGGCAGGGTCTAGCCATGGACAGCCCAGCTATTTTCTCATGACATTGATGAAAGTGCCTTCCTGAAGGGAAGCATCACAGCACTAACAGACTTCTAGGCATCTCTATTCTCGTTAGCCGCAGCCTTCTTGCAAACTTCCTCTGGAGACTTCCCGACTAATTGGGACCCTCCATGATCGAGAAAACAGGTGTCAAAGAGGAAGTTCACTACCAAGAAAGAATTCATGGAAATAGTGACATTTCAGTAGTGCACAAACATGGTTTCTACATGGAAAGCCATATGCACCAATATGCATCTTCATTATATACACAAGAAGCTCAGACTGACTAAAAGTGAAAAAACTATAGTGTCTGCATATTTCAATTATCAATACACTCATCAAAGCATATATATTCTGAGGAGCGAAACAATTAAAGGATATCTAACTAACCTTTTTCTCTAGTACAGTCTATCAGTTTGAAAAGAAGGCTCTGATTAAGCAGAGACTTGAATATAAAATGCTGTTCTCTTCTAAACTTTGCTCTCGGTTGTGTCTTAAACCCCACCTCTGCACTGCTTTCTCCAAAGACCCGGTCAGGAAGTGTCATGTTTGTTCCAAAGCAAATTCCACAAATGCCAGAATAGAAGTTAAGGGAGGAAATGTTTCCCCCATCAGTCACAGAGCTGAACCACACATTAACATTAATCACAAATGCACAAACAAGGTCTAATCAACATTGCTCAATATCACTCAGAGACACATGTCCAGAAGAAGGCCTGGAAAGCTCACATGGGCAAAGTAAATCAAGAGTTTGTCCCAGTTTGTCCCTCTGAGGTAACCCTTCAAGATTCTCCGTAGATCCGCACAACAAAATATTTCCCTATTAGAGAGGATTCCATTTACTAGCCAAAGAATACATTTCTAAATGTGTGTCTACAAAGGCTGCATCAGAATCTACCATGAATACCAGTCCAAATTATCCCAAGGGGTAAGTACAGCATGAGCAATTGCCTTTATCTGATTGCCATGCAGGACTTCCTGAGCACGCTCCATTACTTCCTTCATATCACACTCTAGGCTGGCACACCCATCAAAGCTTTATTCCCATCCCAAAAAAAAAAAAAAAAAAAAAAAAAAAAAACACTACTATAAAGAGCCTTGTACACTGATGCATGAGGCCAGTGTGCCATTACAATAGCATCAAAGATGAATTGCCCCACATGTCCACTTTTATTGTGGAAAGGGTAATGCTGTGATTGATGTCACTACATTAATACTGTAGACTACCTAATTTAAATATCTTTATTTTGTATTTGTTTCTATTGGTGTGCATCAGGACTGGGATCCCAAAGAACCCAACAAAACAAAAAAAAAACTCTCAAGACAAAGGAAGGCCACATTCAATGTTGGAACATGTTGGAAATATCAGTCAAACTTTCTGCGGGAGAGCGAGGGCTTGGGGAAACGTCCTGCGGGAGAGGGTGGGCTTGGTCAAACTTTCTGCAGGCAGGATTGGTCAGACTTTCTGTGGTACCAGGCATAATTGATCAAACTTTCTGTGATGGCAGGAGGGATTGGTCATACTTTCTGTGGGAGTGGGCAAGACTGGTCAAACTTTCTGTGCGGGCGGGCGCGATTGGTTTAACTTTATGCAGGTGTGGGTGAGATTGGTTTAACTTTCTGTGGGCGCAGGCAAGACTGGTCAAACTTTGTGCAGGCAGGATTAGTCAAACCTTCTGCAGAAGTGGAAGGGACTGGTCAAAGTTTCTGCAAGAGTGGACAGAATTGGTCAAACTTTCAGATGGAGTGGGCGGGATTGGTTTAACTTTCTGCAGGTATGGGTGAGATTGGTCACGCTTTCTGCGAGAGCAGGCAGGACTGGTCAAACTTTCTGCAGGTAAGATTGGTCAAACTTTATAAGAGAATGAGCTGGATTAGTCAAACGTTCTGTGGAAGCGAGCAAGACTGGTCAAGAATTTTTGGGGCAGAAGTAGGTTTGGTCAAAATTCCTTCTAAAGTGGGCAGAAGCAGGATTTTAAAAAATAGCCCTGCATTCTTCTGCATGTTAATATTATGCTATATGTAACCAGGGCCTGGTGAAGAAAAGACAGGAGAACTGATCCAAAAAGATTCCAAATCAAAACAAAACCTGTTCGTATGGCTAAAACATTCATAATTACTCCTGCCAACATGCATAACTTTACAATCAAGTTGCCGCAGCAGGGCAATCTTTAAGAGGCAATGAAAAACACTGCTGTCATCTATAGTTTTGCAAGTGTGCAGTTATTGGAGTGTGATTTTAGTGCTAGGGAAAAGGAAAGGGAGAAAAAATTTTGTTGAGCTCAGAAAAAAATATGTCTAAGAACTGATTTCAGAAATCAGTTGAGACAGTTTTGATAAAATTAGAGCCAATCAAATCAGGAGTACTTCCTGAATGGGGCTCTCGGTCTTGAGAAGTAAAATAATACTGCCTGGGCCAAATGCAACAACAGCAGTAACTGTGTGTACGAAAAAGTTTTAGGGCTAATGACATCTGTGTGTTTGTGTGCATTTGCTCAGATCAGTGCAAATTCACACCACATGACAGACAGCACTATCAATAAGACTACAGGCTTGAGCAGAACAGGAGAAGATGACCTTTGATTCTGAAACAGTTAATCTGTGTAATGGGCCATAAGTGGTAAACAAGAACCACATTGAATACTGTTAAGTACGGTGATACACACACAGTGTCTAAATCCCATCATTCTAGAGATAACAGTTATGATGCCACCATAGCAAGCAGAAAGCCTGACCTTGACATTTCTGTGGCAGAGGCTTTACAAAAAGATGCACAGATAAAAAACTGAATTTGGCTAATCCTGCTCCCACACTGCTTAGAAGTGATGCCAAAGCAAAAGAGAAGCACTTGCCACTGTTACAGAGAATAAAAAATAAACAGTCAGTGATGCAGGGATAGAGAATGGTTGTTTTACTGACAGAAGAATAAAAGAATGACATCCAAAGTCAAACTGGACGAAGGAGAAGGAAAATTTTCTTAATATGTCACAGATGGTAGCCACTTTAAAAAAAAAAAAAAAAAACACATAAGTGGACTAGGACACAGTATTGATGTGAAATATTCCAAACAGGGCACTTTCCAACAAATTCAGGTCATTGCACCCTAAACGCTTGTCTTCTTTTATTAGTATAATGATGTCCAATGTGGAAAATTGTCATGTCAATCCTGCATAATCAGATGAGTTTAAATTACTTCACAGCAGTCTCAACAAAGGCCAGTATAAAAATACAGCTCAGCTCAACTCTCAGAGAATTCAAAGGGAAAAGATTAGTTCAAAATCCCGTGTCTTTAACTTCAACCTGTGTAGTAAGAAACAGAAAATCCCAGTACCACATAAAAAAAGATGATGCCTTCAGATCCTATCTACTGCATCTCACACACACACTTCCAAGCATGCTTCCAACAAAATCATTAACTACATCCTATTCATAACCCCAACATTTCAGAATGGCAAAAATATGTGCATACTGCTCTGACTTGGCCATGTCAGTGGAAGTACACAGCTCTCCAAAACGCACAAAGTGTGCATATCAGAGGCATGTGACTTGAGTTGCAAAACTGGTATGATATTAACATTTGGGTCATGGTTTCACCTTGCATATTTAACAGAATGCTTAGCCTTTGGAGCTAAATATGAATGAGTGTCCCTGTATATGAAGACTGAGTATGCAAGCATGCCTGCATCTGGCACACAGCTGTGGGCAACCTGTTGTAGTCAGCATCACAGCGGGTAAGACGGACTAGGTTTACATGGAGCCAAAGAAGCCCAACAATATGTTGTGCATCATACTGCATGTACACACATAACAACTCTCAGACATTCAATTCAGTCATTCCCCAAAGTAGCAATAATGTCACAAAGCATAATCTTTATGATGCACTTCTGATTCATTCAATCGTTTGAGTAAACAGGGAGAGAAACAAATAAAACTGATTTATGTTAGTGCTGCCAAAAGCGAAAAACACATGCTAAAGTCAAGATTTGGTTTGGAGGTTGGTTCATGAGTGGCATGGCATCATTAGCAAATAGGGAAAAACATGGACAAGCAAATATACTTAGTGTCAATGAAGATATCTTGGTCAGACTGTGAACTGAGACTTATTTACCTGCGTGTTTCAGGAAGTCTCTACTGCAGGCTTCCCGAAGTTAGTCACAGGACATCCTGGTGACATTCACTGATTCATGAAAGAATGAGGCGAGAAGGGAGAGGGACCAGCGGCCTGTTCCTTACTCCCTCCTCCTCAGAGGCATTCCTCAGCTATTCTATGGAGGAGGGAGATTCCTGAACAGCGCTTCCTGCCAAAAGCAATCACTCTTGGACAATTTGCTGTGAAGAGCCAAAAATAGTGCATCCATACCCTTAAATCTCACCCCCCACACACATTTCCAAGTCTTCTATTTTCCAATGAAGAATTAATCCAACACTCACTTCCTGCTGGCTGCTGGGGAATGTGAGCAATGATTCCCGGAGTCCTGAAGTAAGATACCTGAGCCCAAAACACATTTTCTTTTCAAACCTCATCAACATCATGATTATGAAGAAAAACAATATTTTAAGCACACCAAATGAAAGCTCCAGTCTAATATAACTCAAAACAATAAGTTTGAAAGTTTGAGTGAAAGAAGTCAGTCAGAGGTGGAGAAGCCAGCCTGGGCTGAGAAACAGAGTAGTAATGTGTCATTTGTTTTATACATGTTGCCATCATGTGTCAGATAAACTTGCCAACAAGTCACATTTAAAGTTAGATTAAGCCTGCCAGCCACTCCTATTTAGCCAGTGTCTGAATGGGGAGATAGATGATCTTGCTACAGTTCCTCCTTTTCTTAATTTATAACCTTGCTATTTGTCTTCCTGGATAAAAGGAGCTGAGAATATCTCCTACTGCTTAACGAGGGCCTCAGATTACACCCGCGCTGTCTGTGTCACGCGGGCAAACATGGCCTCCCAACAGGCTCGTGGCAGCCCTGCATCAACAGTCTGATGGACACACACACACCCCCCCGAACAAAGACTCGGCTCTATAGTTCCTGTTCGTGATCCTCATATATTCTTACTCATAGGGACATGCCGAGTATATTTCATTACAGCAAACAAGAGACCTGAACCAATGGGTAAACCTTTAGGACAGGCAAATGAGAGAACCAAAAGAATTTTTTTTTTCCACCTGCACTACCATGTCACAGTGTAAGGAGCAATTAAGTGCTGTTTAGTTTTATTCTATTCTTTAATTTTATTCAGAGAAATTTAATGAACAAGAGAACAGGCTCCAATAAGAGGTGTGACAAAACAGGGGATTTGCTTTAGTCTTGAGAAAGTGAAGGAAAAGAAAAAAAAAAAAAAAAAAAAAGGAGTTCACCAGTGGGGCTAATAACATTGACAGTTTACATCTGTAAAGTCTATGACAGTTTCATAGGGCAAGAGAATCTCAACTCTCCCATCACTCCAAAGCAAACTAATGAGCAGAAATAAGAAGAAAAGGAGGTTGGCTTAAAGCTGTCAAGTCAAGTGCCTCTTTGTTTGTTTGTAAAACCCAAAATAGAACAATGGAGCAGCTCTGGTATGAAAGGGGCTAGCTGGTGCTCGTTTTTTCAATTTGCAAGAAAAGCACATTCTCAGTTACTGTTTGTCCATTGTGTTTTAAAATCACATTCTCCAGTTTCTGTCTCAAGCCTTCAGCTTGTATTATATTTCCACAAACGCATGGTTGTGTGAACGCTATGTTCACATGTCTGAGTTTTCCAGGACTGCAACTGCTTTGACTGGAATTTCAGTGATTCCAAGACTGGGGTTGGAAAGGACTCGTTGCATAAGAGTAGTGCTGCCAGGATAGATTCTTCACAAACCTCAGCCCTCATTACACAGCATGCCTGTGAGAGTGCTGTGTCACTCAGCGGCAAATTCATCACCCACTTGCAAAAACATACAGGGACGCATACAGACAATACAATCACACACACACACACAAAGCAGCTCAGAGCAGATTGTGTTTTTCAGGCTCTGAGTTTCATTACGCTCCCTCCTGCTTCCCTAAAGTATTATTAGCCTCAAGTTCATATTAATCACACACAGTGGAGAGGCTGCTTTCCTCACAGTAGGACATCTTATTTACTGTCACGCCTACATTAGGATGAGGGGGAGTGACGTCTCTCTGTCCGTGCTGTCAGCAGTCTGGGGACACACTCAGTCTGCAGAAGTGCAGCTGCCCCGTGTGTGCTTGTTCACAATTCGCAGAGAGAAAAAGAGAGGGTGATACCGTGTAGCTGAATGTAATCAGAAAACGTAAATGTAAAAATTGCGCACATCTATTCATAACTGAATGAATACAAACATAAATGAATGCTTAAACAATTGCCTCTTTTCTCTAGCTTTATATACCTAGTCCATTATATGACAATATAATAAGTTATAGTTACATCACAAGTTACGTGACAAGTCACATCTCAGTACGCATTAAATGAAATAGATGAAATTGAAATTAGATAAATGGAAGTCGCTCTGGATAAAGGCGTCGGCCAAATGGGATAAATGTAATACGGAAAAATTTTACTGAAATTATCACCTTTTACACTCACTGGCCACTTTAATAGGAACAACTGAACACCTGTTAATGCTAACATCAGAATGGGCAGAAATGTGATCTCAGTGACTTAGACCATGAATTCTGTTTACACAGAATTGTGTGGGGGGGACAACCAGTTACTGACAGTCGTTGATGAAAGAAGTCAGAGGAAAATGTCCACACTGGATCGATCTCACAGGAAGGCCAAGGTAACTCATATCAGCACTCTTTACAACCGGAGTGAGCAGAAAAGCATCTCAGAACACACAACACTTCAAACCTTGAGGCATATCAGTTTCCACTCCTCTCAGCCAAGAAAAGGAAAAGACAGGCACAGGTGACCACAGGCTCACCAAACCTGGACAGCTGAAGATGAAAAACCTAGACTTTTTTCCAGTGTTCAGCTGATAACTGCATGAACAAGCAGGTGTACAGGTGTTCCTATTAAAGTGGCCTTTGAGTGTGTAACACTCCACTCGTAACTTGCTGTAAAAAAAAATTTTTTTTGTTTGTTTTTTATTTGTTCAAACTCCTTTTCTCTCATAAATCTTAGGACGTTTTACAGAACTATCAATAACACCATAGTTTAATTGTTTTTCTGGAAGTTTGTTAGCAACCTTAAACATTGTCTTGAAATGTCTTGAAGATTATATTGAAAATGTACTATGAAAGGATATTTTAGCTATAACATCTGTGGCTTCTTTCTAAATGAACCCAAAGTAACACTCTATCACACCTATCCTTTTACCAGATTAGTTTTGGAGACCAAGCCTTAAACTGGCATAGAGACTCATCAAGTGTAACAAAATTAGCTCCACCTATTTGAGTGCATATAACAGGGCAAAAATACAGCTCATGTGAATGCAATCACTTAGGTTACTTGATGTTATGCCAAGCATTGAGCAACTGAAACAGAAAAAACTTGCCTTGGGTTAAAATACATTTTAACATGGTATTACCTACTCCCACACAGACACACATTTTGTACAAAGAATGAAAAAAATAAAATAAAATTCGATGTTGAGATCTGTGCTGCATTCCTCCAGGTGTGGAGTGGCTGTTACGCCAGAGGAAACAACCTCCCTAAACACAGCACTTAATTAAACTGTGACTTTGGTGAAAGACCTTAAGTAACCTTAAGTCACTGCCACCCGTTCCTCCTGTGGCAGTGTGAAAGTGGGCTGAAAAGAAAATACTCGTTAGATTGTAGAACACCAGTCTCGCAGTATGAACGTTCACCCTGAAAAGA
The DNA here is from genome assembly GCA_022985145.1 of Pangasius djambal. NCBI lineage: Eukaryota > Metazoa > Chordata > Actinopteri > Siluriformes > Pangasiidae > Pangasius > Pangasius djambal. The sequence goes on along the minus strand of CM040988.1, from coordinate 10,543,685 downwards.
AACGAATGCAAAAAACAATACCGTGTACAGAAGGATACCTGATAAAAAAAAAACAAAGTGGGTGAGATTTTCCCTGTCTTGGTTAATCACATCAAAAAAGAGAGAAAGAGAGAGAGAGAAAAAAAACAAAGAGCTTACGTCTAAGGCATCACGGCGCAACCCGTCTGTGTTCCTGAGCCAACAGCAGCTCAGTTCGCTCAGCTCCAGAATCGGCTGCACCTTCAGGCGTACAGAATCACCCGACTGCCTGATCATCTCCACAATCTCATCCCTGCTCTTGCTCTCCACATTTCGGCTATTAATCTCCACCAGCCGGTCTCCCGGCACCAACCCCAGCGCCAGGTCCTTAGTCCCAGCACCAGGCTCAGCAAAATGCACCACTCGCCGGTACACGCTCCCATCAGCCGCCCGGTCCAGCATGGTGGTGCGACGAAGGGAAAAGCCGAAGTCGCCTGTGTTACGCCGCTGCAGTTCCAGCTCACGGATCTCAGGCGTTGGTGGAGGCACTACAGCTGGAAGACGCAGACTGGCTGGGAAGGTCTTCTCCACCATCTCTGGGATGCGAACTTTCTTTCCATCTGCAGTCTGCTGCTGGAGGCTCTGCTTACGCTCAGGGTCCAGCAGCTTGTTCTCCACCTGAGGCGACGGTGCGGCAGAGTTCTGGCCGGATGGAGTGGAACCTTCCGAAGTGCTCTCCTCTTTGCTCCGCTGTGAGAAGGAAAAGCGCTTCATAATTTGGCTCATCTGCGAGCTGTGTGATGCCAGAGGGCCGAACCTAGCCGCCCGCTCCCGCACAGAATTGCCGTAGTCGCCCTTCAGATCGTCGCTTGAGCTCGCAGCACTGAGCTGCTCCGAGTCGAGCACCACACTGCTGCGGTTACTGAGCCCATCCGACTCGATGTCATTGAGACTGAGCTCCATGCTGCTGGCCACCTTGATAGGGATGGGGTTGGAGATTTCCAGCTTGTTGCGCGAGTCCCGCTTTGAGCTGCGGTTCAGGTTGAAGAAGCCCCTTCTCATACTCATCTCATCGAGGCTGCGCAGCTCGGCGGCAGACATCCGCTCCCGCTTGTCTTTCTTGTCCTTCTTCCGCCCTGCATCCTTCTCTTTGTCCTTTTTGATCAGGTTGAACATGGTTCAGCTCTTACAATGTCAAGTCCCACACCTGTGGCCCTTATATCTTCAAACGTGAGGCTTTTTTCCATACAGAGGCAGTGTGACTAATGTAAGTCCAGAATGCCTTAATTCATGTAGCCTGAAGAAAAGAAAACGACAAAGTAAGAGATCATATCTGAGTAGTCTGAAAGAAGGCGGTTACAGTCATCTTCAGAATACGGCCGAACTTCATGTCAGAAATATCGGTCAGCTGTACTGTAATGGGCTGTGATGCAGTGGGAAGTTTTCAGTGAACTCACTTTTTGAAAGTCACGTGTCTACGTGCAGCAACAATAATAACACCATCAATAGCCTGGAACAAAGGGTGTATGTTCTAATGGAAAAATGTGGCAACAACAAAACTATCTGTATGACATTTCCTCGTCACTGTCCGTATAACCCGAGCTCAGTGTGAGTAATGGAATCTCATAGTGATCAGAGCACGCTATGCGTTCACTCTGGCATTATTTCATTATCCGTAGGGTTTGTGTTCCACGTACAGTGAGGACCCACACCGTAGCATGCAAGTCAGTCCATACACCATGAGCAGATCAAATATCAGCTTTCGTTGTACACAACGCTAAACTCATACAGAATGATTTAGTTTAAGATAACATAACAGCCGGGAAGAAACTAGCAAACACACACAGCTCCGGCTCTCCTAGTGGCCACATTTGCTTTTAGAACGGCACACAAACAATAAAAACATCTGAACTTGCAATGACCCTACACACTGCGATGTGTTTGGAAGTGCAGCTGTGAATGTTCCACAAATTACATGAAAATATTTGACTATAAATCCACAAAGGATGCAAATGTCTCAATAATGACCTCCAAATATGACAGAAATCCATCACAGTGACTGAGAACTTCACTCCATGAGCTTAATGTAATAAACATGCTACATCTATAACAACAATATTAACAGGCTAATAATAACATCGGGAGTTCAAGTCTAATGGCTTAAGGGGGACTTATGAAATCCACAGGGCTCTAAAACACAGCTTTAACATTCTCAGTTTCCCACCAGCAGGAGACCCCAATATCCAAACAAGGCCCGTTAACAGGGGGAAAAATTCCTCCTCCAGAGACAGGAAGTCATTCCGGTACAAATGCAAACGGAAAATGAGGCCATTTTTATATGAAATGGTGTTCCTGTGCTACTAACTTCTACAAAATCCCCTTATTTACAGCATCGAAAAATTATAATCCTATTAAACCAGCAAAAACACTACTGGCATTTCCACTTTCAGCTCTTGAGCTTGTGTTAGAGCTGTTTAACTTTAGTGCTGTTAAACTCTGACCAGTGCTGAAATTCATTTTAAAGACCTGAGACACAAAGAAGCATGTGTCCAATGTAGCATGCTGTACATTATTACTCCAGTAATATGTGTTTATATTCACTGCGTGATAACTGCTAATATACATAAGCTTAAAATTTTTAACCCATAGAGCTGTGGATCAGTAAATGGAAGGGTTGCCAGATTTTCTCAGTTTACCTTTGACTTGGTGTGGTATATTTATTTATTTGTTTATTTATTGCATACATTAGATCAATAACACAAATTTATAAATGATTGTGGAGTATCAAAATATGGTATTTTAATTATTGGAAATGCATGTAAAAAGTATGAAGATGAGTGACAAATTAAAGTAAAAGAAACTATAATTAATAATATTTAATAGTAGTAAGTGTTAGACCACCACAAGCCACCATAACGGCTTCAGAAGGTCACGGCATAGATTCTACAAGTCTCTGAAATAGTACTGGAGTGCTGAAAACTATTCTTCCAAAAGTTATTCCCCTCAGTTGGTGTTTTGATGATGGTGCTGGAGAGCGCCGTCAAACATGTCGCTCCAAAATCTCCCACAGGTGTTCAACTGAGTTCAGATCTGGTGACTTTAAAGGCTATCATTGTCATACTTATCGAACATTTCAGCTGACCCCTCGAGCCCTGTGGATGGGGGAACTGTCATCCTGGAAGAGACCACTCCCATCAGAAATGTTTCATCATAGGATAAAGGTGATCAGTCAGAATATCTTTGTACTGATTTACAGTGACCATTTTACGAAGGAAGGCCAGTGGACTCAAATCATGCCAGCGAGAAGACCTCTGCACCAATGGAGCGAGTGTTTTTTGTTGGTTTTTTCATTTGTCACCCATCTGCATGTAAAAATGCAAGACCATTCACAAATATTGAGGAAAGAACTATTTAGGAATACTGCTTCATTAAAGGACTAAAACAAATTAAATGTGTTTATAATGAAATATTTGTGATGTGCTTATTATTCCTGTGAGAAATTAGTTATTGCCTGCTGGCTTTAATTGTGTTTCAATTGTGTTTAATAAAAGAAAACATTTTAACGATCTGAAACATAAGGGACAACAGTCAGGTTTTGCTGTTAGCTCCTAAAAAACAAAACAAAAGAGCAAGCGCTTTTTTTCCCTCACTCACCAATTTCAATGTCATACTAATAAGAAATCCAGTGTAGAAGTAGTGAAGACAGCAAACATCAGATTCAAAGCTCCAGAATTCAACGCAGTAATCTGACGCAGTTGCACTGAGTTACGGCAGAGACTCGGATCTACGGAACGACAAGAATGACGACGCTGACGGCGGTTTTCCCATGAAGCTTTTGAAATTTATCTTTTTGAGCAGAGTGAACAGATGAAGAGGTGAAACAGCTGGACGGATTAAAGGACTAAAGCTCTGCTGTATCACTCTCTCTAGATAGAGATGAAGCAAGGGCTAAATCCCACTGGCAATACTATCAGCAGGTAGTCAAACGGCATTGTGGGTAATTTAGGACACAGTTAAGAAAAGTGAAAACAGATCAAAAAGCTACAGAATAAATCTGACGCAAATTTAAGATCACGAGTTCATCGTAAAGATGCAAGTCATTGTACGTATGTATTATGAGATGCTGCTTTTTGGATTGTACAGTATACTTGATGATGAGAAGTTGAGGATATGTTTTGACAGGGTAAGACGTTTGGGACTGGGTTGGTTTTACTGATCAGTGAGGTCTTTTTGGACCTAGAGCTGATTTATTACACGCAGATCTGGCAACCCTGTTTAGCAGCTACATTTATTATGGGCAGGGATTTTTAGTGTAACGTTACTATAACAGTTTGCATCTAATTTTGCTACAGAAAACACAATGCCACACCTGTGGAAAAAAAGAAGAAAAATAAAATTTAAAAAAACCCTGAAGACACTTGTAAAATGTATGATTCCCAGACAGTTTAACATCCTCACTGACAGCACACACACACACACACACACACACAAAGGCCTGACCAACACACCGCTCTCAAATAAACACCTATACTGCACTCCAACACAGCACATATCTGTACTCCTCACACAGGATTACTCAGTTAGCCTGAATGACGGCTCACACTGCGTTTTAATAGCGAATTATATCCAGTGAAACAGACATTAGCAGATCCTGGGCTGGCTGGTAAATGAGCTCGGCTCAATATGAATGGTCTTTGACTATAAGAGAATGAAGTTGACAATTAAAGCCAAGTCATGTTATTAGCTACTCGGCTAGCAAGAGCTGGAGAGAGAAACCGCTGCGAGCAGAATTTTCCTTCACTGTATTATGTAACGTTTGTACAGAACTGATATGCAGTCATTCTGAAGAAAAACCCTGTTTTGAGTCTCCATTTGCAGTTAGCTAGCAGGCTAACAGCGGCTCGCGCGACTGAATTGCCAGGCTCCTTTCTTCACCACAACAATGTCCAGCTGCTGCGTCCAAAATACACATCAGTACTCTGGGATTTGTACTAAACACAGCGCGTTTTCCTATTTACTGGACCCAAACTACATATAATACGAGTAAAACAGCGCAGGACTCACCGTTATCCGAGGAGCGTGTGTGTGTGTGAATGTGAGTGAGTGTGTGTGAGTGTCTGTATCCGCAGAAGGGCGCAGCACTGCGTTGGAAAACGGCGGCTGGTGCTGGAAATGTGTGATGCGATATGAAGGCGGAGGCGCCGGTAAGTGGTCTTACAGTAACACGTCGATGTGGCGACATCTGCTGGTCAAATTGTAGAACTACAACAATAGAGAAAAAGGCAAACTCTTAAGAGCACACTACTTAATTTACTGTTTAATAACTAGAATGTTATATATCATTATTTAAAATATAATAATAATACATTTAAAGAAGAGGAACAGTTATAATAATAATAATTATAATAATTATAATAATAATAATAATAATAATAATATCCTCAGGTGTGTGAAGCAAGTAAATGTTCAAAATCCAAGGCCAAGGCTGAAAACCAGAGCACAAAAGTCTATCAAAATATAGATTTATTATTTTAAACTTTGATTTTTCATGTTTCATTGTTTGTTTGTTTTTTTTGTTTTTTGTTTTTTTTGGGGGGGTAACTTTGTGATGTAGTTTGTATGTTTTTTTGGTGTATTTCTATATTACATTTTCTGGACCTGAGCTCTGGAACTAGGAGTTCCTCTTGATCAAGCTCAGCTGCTCTCAATCTTCAGTCCAAATGTCTCTGTAAAAGGGATGAGCTGTTTGTTAGGTGAGCACTGAAGAAAGCTGTGGACCGAAACGTTTGCTCGCTGGTCTCTTTTAACTCACTGATCTTTGTGCTTTTTTTTTCCACTATGCAAATATAATGCACTTTAAATGACAGTAAAATATCAGCTGAGATGCTGCTCTTCCACTTTCCTGTGGCATTATTACGCCTCTGACTGTAATGTCACTACACTATCATTTACTCTAATAACCCATGCTGCCTGTATAACTTGGGCATACAACTGTATATTGCACATTTCTTCCTATTATGTTCAGTATTATATTATTTCTATGATATACATATTCTCTATCCATATGACAACCAAATAAAACAAATTTAATTGTACTTGTGCAGTGACAATAAAGATATTCTATTCTATTTATCAAACAAAACAAAATAAATATAAATAGTATGAAAATATATATAAAATCACTTATATGTTTATTATGTAGTTTATTAAAATAAAAGTGAAAAGAGCAAATCGAAAAGATAAGTGCTGCTTTCTGTCTCAGACTTTCTCTTTCCCTTTCTCTCCCTTTTAAAGATGTACTACACATTTCCTTATTCTGTATTGCTCAACCAGTCTTGATTACCATTTATTCAGCACCTAGATTTCAACTACAGTCTGATTTGCAATTATTTGTGAAAATACTGAAACATGCAGCAGGCATTTTCCTTGGCATAAACAATAAAGCTGGTCCTGTTTGTATGCTGCATCCTGTGATTGTGCTGCTGTTACAGCTGTATCAGATGCATCCAGTGGGACTATTGGGAAACTTTATTAGTTCCAGTAGGGAACTTTGGGAGAAAAAACAGACCTCATGCTCTAAAACGGCTTGTATGTCGCTATTGAATATCAGCCAACATTTTACATGTAGCTGGATGTCTCTGACGCATTTACAGGCTGCTCGATCGGGATTACAGAGGATTAGTGACTGTCCCATGATCGGTTGTTCAGTTTAGTTAGACTCTGCAAAATTATTACCGTTTGGTGGGCGTGGCTTGCGCGCGTCCTCACGCCGACGGCTTGTACGTCATTGCGTCATTACGTCGAGTTCGATAAACGTCGTCGGTAAAGAGAGAGAGGGGGGTTGGAGGACCGGATTTAAAATATGAGATTATGACCGGGTCGCGTTTATAACCCAGACGACAGCGATCCGTTTCGATCGCTCTTGGGTTTTTTTAGCTGACTGAGGTGTATGAGGAGTGACGGAGAAAAGCGTTTTACCTTGATAAGGTAGCGAAGGAAGGGAAAGTAGAAAGGGGGCTGTAGCTGGATATTTGGAGAAGGAAAACAACATGGCCGCTGTGGAGCTGGAGTGGATCCCTGAGACCCTGTACAATACCGCTATATCAGCCGTAGTGGATAATTACAGTCGGTCGCGACGGGACATACGCTCACTTCCTGAAAATATCCAGTTTGACGTCTACTACAAGGTAAACAAGAGGCGTTAATGAGTTGCATGTTGAAGGACTTTTGACTAGCGTGGCGTGGAAGCTTGTGTTATCGTTTACTTGGCTGGAAAGATTAGCTAACGTTCAGCTAACAAGTCTGGAAGTTTTTAAGCAATTCTGTGGTTCTCCGTTTGAAAAAAGGAGCGTGTCTAACTAAATAGCAAGTGGACAGCTTAGATTGAAAACGTGTCAATTTATTAAAAGAGGTCTGTAGTGTTATACTGTAACACCTAGGAAGTGTAACGTTGCTGAGTGTAAATATCAGTCATGTTAGCTAGCTGGCGAGGTTGATGAATTAATTTAGCTGGCTGCTGTCAGTGCGTCGATCCCTGAAGGAGTAATCGCTTTTGAGTGTAATGTATGTGGTTTAATTATCAAATATAAAACTAATAACTGTCTCATGTTGTCATTATGTTGACGTGGATGCACGAGTTGTAGTGCTGAGAGTTCGTGCTTCTCACAGTCGACTTTACTCATGTCAGTATGAATAATAAAGAATGCCCACATTGAATAATATGAAAATTAAAATCGTAATTATATTCATGCATCACCAGATGGTCAGTTTCTTCAGCAGATTATTGTAGATTATGATAAAGTTAACCACTTATCTTGCTATGTATGGAAGTTACAGTATATGCTGGATATAGATAAAAACACTGTTACAGTGATACACACACACACACACACACACACCAGGTCCTATCAGATAAATTAAACCTGAACACCGAATTAAACCATTAGCCACATATTGATTCACTCATTTCCTTTGCATTTGATAAGTAAGGACCTGGTTGGTGTGTGTGTGTGTGTGTGTGTCTGTGTGTGTGGTTAATATTGTAAGGTGTGGTGTGAAATGTTGGGTCAAGAGACTCGGCTGCTTCAGGTTCTCCTCAGTGTCTGTGTTGGTGATGCTTTTAATTAAAACTAGATAAATATCACAATATATTAATGTCATGATGCATTTCAGTAGTGTTGTTAACTGACAGTGTTTTTTTTATATAATCTGTTGTTCATAATTGGTTTTTTTTCTGTATAGGCCTAATTTCCCTTCAGTTTTCCTTTAAATGCTTTAAGTTTTGGACATGCAAGATAAACATCTCTGAACTTAATTTTTAATTTTTTGGTGCTTTAGCAAAACCACAAAAAACCTTGCCAAATTTTAAGAAATATTCCAGTGTGATTATTTGCCATACTGAAACCACCTTCAATTATCCTTTTTTTTTTTTTTTTTAGTTTAATTTCTACCCAGTTTTAGGAAAAGAAACTTTACGGCATTGCGGAGTTGTATCCTGCACTGTGTCCCTGTTTCAGAGCAAGGTTCAGTGAAGACCATGTCGAAGTTCTTAGAGAAGTTCATCTGAGAACCGATGTTGCGCAAACTGCATGTTCTTATTGTATCTATTTCTGAATGGCCTTTTTTGTTTCCTTGCATCCATTTTCCAGCTCTGTTACTTTCCCAAGGGAAAGGGTCTGCATTGTGCCACATGGACAATAAATGTTAGTCAATCTCGCATTTCTCTGTATTTTCCAGCTTTACCAGCAAGGCCGGCTTTGCCAGCTGGGAGGGGAGTTCTGTGAGCTTGAGGTCTTTGCCAAAGTCCTCCGAGCCTCTGACAAAAGGTATTGGACAGTGGGACAGAGATCGGTTTTGTTTGTCAGTACAGGGTAGGAATGGAGTATAGGGTTTATTTCAGTGAGTGTTAGAACATGATGATGATGATGACGACACTGTATGAGATATCGTAGGTTCATCATTACTCATTCAGGCTAAACATTTTGAATGTTGTTACATTTTATTTTGTAGAAATCTTCATTTCCTTTACTTTTTATATTGGCTTTCTTCTTCCAGATCCTTCATTTTACCCAAAAAATTCAGAATAGAATTTTGTTATTTATAGTAAACGAGTATGACCAATGAAAGTTGAGGCATCTTTCAGAAACATGGAGTTTTCTTCTTATGTTGTTTTTTGTTTGTCTGCTGAGAACTTGGCCTTGGTTCCTTGAATTGCCTCTGAGATTTCTTTACCTGTGTCCTCTCAGGCACCTCCTACACCACTGTTTCCAGGCACTAATGGACCACGGCGTGAAAGTGGCTTCAATCCTGGCCAACTCCTTCAGCCGTAGATGCTCGTACATTGCCGAGTCAGACGCTCATGTTAAAGAGAAAGCCATCCAATTTGGCTTTGTTTTAGGTCAGCAGCTGTGCTGTCTTTTTTTTTTTTTGTTTGTTTGTTTTTGTTTTTGTTGATGGTTGACTGAAAGTGGTAGTAATGTCTGTTTTCCTGTCAGGCGGCTTTCTGTCAGATGCCGGATGGTACGGGGACGCAGAGAAAGTCTTCCTCTCGTGTCTCCAGTTGTGTATGTTACATGATGAGATTCTGCACTGGTATCGTGCACTGGAGTGCTGTGTGAGGTGAGGCTAAATATTCTTCCTGCTGTAGGGTAGAGACAGCGATAAAGAAAATATTACCACCTACCTGTAGTTTTGACAGAACTATTTTTACAGTAAAAGCTCAAGGTGTCGGTTACTTCCTGCTTTAGCTGGATCTCTGAATTAAGCTTGTGACTAAATCAGCTCTGAATTGGGTGACTTCACATTTGATGACTGCAATTGCTCAGTGATAAATCATACCTCGCCAAGCCACGTCACAGATCCTTTTTTATTGTACCTCCTGTTTGGATTGTGTCAGGTTGCTTCACGTGCGCAATGGCAACTGCAAATATCACCTGGGAGAGGAGACGTTCAAATTGGCCCAGTCGTACATGGACAAGTTAGCCAAACACGGTCACCATGCCAACAAGGCTGCACTTTACGGAGAACTGTGCGCTCTGCTCTTTGCCAAAAGCCACTATGATGAGGTAAGGAGCTCAACACCCAGGCCTGACCTTTTGGACAGTTAGAATAATTGTAACTTACTATACGTTGACGTATGTTCTCTTTGGTGTTTCAGGCATACCGCTGGTGTATAGAGGCCATGAAGGAGATCACTGTTGGCCTCCCTGTGAAGGTGGTGGTTGATGTCCTGAGACAAGCCTCTAAGGTATTTCTTTAGCACTGTGGAGTGGTCATGTTCGGTTCTCCACAAACAGCTGACATTTGATTTATAAATAAAAACTGTATGGACTAGCATAACTATCTCTAAACAGACTTAAGACGAATTTAGGCTGTGCAGTGACTCATTTTGTTACAAATGCTTCTCCTGCAGGCTTGTGTTGTTAAAAGGGAGTTCAGGAAAGCTGAGCAGCTGATAAAACATGCAGTATTTCTAGCACGGTAAGCTGTCTCTGACCAATGAGCTGACGCCCTCCATGTTCCATGCTGTTTTATTATGTTAAGTATATTTATTTAAAATAGCCAGTTAAAGCATCATATTATTAGCATTACTTTAAACTTGTCTATAATAATTTAATAATAACTACAGTAGTATATGCGTCAATGCATTTCATAACAAACATTTCCATCCAGTAGATCAGCAAGCATCATACACACAAACACTAGGAGTGCAAATATACAGTGTATTTTATGATATGGGGCTCTCAGTTCGATACATCTGTGTATTGAACAATACATTGGACAGACTGCAGGATAAAGCAGGCGGTTTGTGAGAAAATATTGCTTATGTCATGTGAGGTGTAATGAACATTTAAATTTAAGCAAGCACATACTCCCTCTCCTGAAAAGCTAAGGGATAGGCTTACATGGTTAAAAACATGTCTAGAGCTACAGCGGGCTGACTTTGACAGCACAACTAGCTAACATCAGAATATGAAATAAAAAGCCCTGTGCTTCTGACCCCCTTGAGTTACAACAGTGAAAGTTTGACCAGAGAGCTAATGTTTAATTTTTGTTAGATTGAAATGCACAGCGTTTGTTTTATTATACACCACTAAGAGTGTGAATGGATCAGACAAACAATGTGTCATTAAGTTTCAGTTATTGCGCTTTTATAATGTTTAATGTTTTAATCAGCTGAAAGTGGAAACCTAAGACACGTACTGTATTCAGGCAGTGCTTATTTTTGCTATAAAAAGAAAATTGCATACAGACACCACTGTAATTTTTATCAAATTTGAATTGTGTACGTGTTACACTTCTAACAAACACATCCAAGTTTTAATTTACTGATAAGATGTGTTGAAATGTGTTAATTTACTGATAAGATGTGTGTAAGCTGCTCCCACTGCAGCAGCCTGGGCTCGATTCCTGGCCAGGGAACCATGTTGATTTGAAAGTCATGTCGATTTGACATCCCTCCGTAAACAGGGAAGGAACTTGGAGTTTGCGAAGAATACCCCGAGTAGACGAGTAGGAATTTCAACTTGAGGGGTGTTTTCTTTGGTTTTTACTGGTTGGAGGTTGGGAATTACAAGTCGTGATCTTGAGTTGAATGCAGCAGTAGCTAAAAAATTTTCTAGTCCTGTTCCATTTGACAGGAAGAGCCCCGAGGGGAGTGAAATTACTGAAGCAGCGGCATTTCATATCGCAAAAGACATGCTGCCCATTTACTCTAGCAAGAAAGATGAGTTCGTTAAGTTTCGTTCGGGTTTGTTAAAAATAGTAACAGGACCATCAATAGGAAATGGTGCAAACATTTTTTTACTATTCTTTATTTAAAAGAAACTTTGTTCGCTATAGATGGTGCTGTTACTGTTTTTGTACTACATTTTCCAAAGTCCTTTCTAATATAAAAAAACTGTTTGAAATAAATTACTTTATTCTTTCAATTGCATTATGTAAGAACTAAAAAAAAAATCTAAATCATAATCGAGAATCATTCATAATTTTTATTTATTTATTTTTTCAACAGCATTGTCTAGCTTCTTCGTGTGTGCTTATATATTATAACATTTACAGCAGGATTCTGCATTCTGCTCCATGATGTTAAAAGTATATATTTATATTCTGACACTTTCTCTCTTAGTAGATTTTCTTTCTGCCTCATTTTTAGTGAGTTTCTTGCTTTCAGGAAAGCACATGTGGAATTTTTCCAGTGCAGAATAGACATGATTAGCACTAAGCATTATTTGTACATTATGTATGCAGTCAGTAATAAGTAATAAATTGTTTTTTACATTTAGTGATTTGACAAGTGCTCTTATAATTTTTACAAATTCTTTACTAAACAAATTTTTACTCATTCAGTTTGCCCATATGTTGCCAAGCCCTGGAGTGTTTTTTGTTTGTTTGTTTGTTTGTTTTTTTGCCATTTTCACATTAATAATCCTGCAGGGCACATTCTTTTACTCACGTCTGAATGCATTTTTTCAGGGAACATTTTGGACACAAGCACCCAAAGTACTCTGATACGCTGCTAGATTATGGATTTTATCTTCTAAACGTGGATAACATTTGCCAGTCTGTCGCCATATATCAGGTGGGTTCACAGTTGTTTTCTTGAGAATCGTCACACATTTAGGGAAAGCTCTTTTACTGTTTATTAATCACATTGATTTTTTTTTTGTGTGTGTGTGTGTGCGTGTCTGTGTTGTCAGACTGCCCTGGATATTCGGCAGTCTGTGTTTGGAGGGAAAAATATCCATGTGGCCACAGCACACGAGGACCTAGCATACTCCTCTTATGTGCACCAGTACAGCTCTGGAAAATTTGACAATGCACTGTGAGTAAGGCTTTCTATTCCTGGACCTAATAACTGGCTATTTGGCTAGACAGAGATACCAGATACTGACTGAGCTCTGATTTTTTGGAAATCAGCAGGGGGTATTGTTAATTTTCTCACATTTTCTGCTCCTAGGGAAGTCGTTTCATATTTGGTAGGCCAGAGGCAAAAGAGCAAGAATGTCCCAGCACAAAGAGAAAAAGCACGCAAACAGATTTAATTCGAGGGAAATACCATTTCGCTGCCAAGTATAGCTGTTCACAAGATAGGATGATACTTGCAATAAAATCACAATTTTAGTCATAAACAATGTCATTCCTTTGGGATTTTGCAATGGCTCTTTGAGTGTTTTTGATTGTCAGACACATGAACACAGACCTCTGCTTGCTGCTCTACCCTTTAACATGGTTAAATTGTTCTGTCAGAAAGGGGACGCTTTTATTTTTATTCACAGAACAGTTTATTCAATAAGATAAAGTTCCCAGTTGATGCATCATGTTTCTCAGTGGTCTTACTCAAGACTTGTGTTGTGTTTTTTAGTTTTCATGCAGAACGGGCCATAGACATCATAACTCACATTCTCCCTGAGGATCATCTACTACTGGCCTCCTCCAAGAGGGTGAAAGGTGAGAGCCACACTCAGCAGCATTTATAACTCCTTCAAAGAGTGATCTCTGTAAAGAGAAGAGATGAGAAAAGCTAAAAGAACCTTTTAGAGTAGTTTTGTCCCTGTGGTTCTGTTGGGTTCCCTTTTGTGTTGGAAACGTAGCACTTATTTCACTCCATTAGCTTCAGCAGTTTTATTCCTATTGATTGTGTATGTGTGTTAATCATCCTTCACTAGCACTGATACTGGAAGAAATTGCCATAGACTGCCATAATAAAGAAACAGAAGAGCGCCTTCTGCAGGAGGCCCACGACCTCCACCTCTCCTCCCTCCAGCTGGCCAAAAAAGCCTTTGGAGAGTTTAACGTCCAGACAGCGAAACATTACGGCAACCTGGGCCGTCTCTACCAGTCGATGCGCAAGTTCAAGGTTAGAAGATTTTATTTTTTCTCTCATTGAGTGAGTCAGGCTTTTAATCCAGTTAATAAATGATAAAGAATGCCTCATGACAGGTGTTTAATATGATCACCTATGGGTTAGAAAGCAAATCAATGACAACAGCTCCCAGTGTCACATAATTGGACTAAGGTAAATCTGATGTGTTCATTAAAGTAAACACTGTCATCTTCCCTCCAACTAAAGTCAGTTTGAGGTTAATATTTTCCTAAAGAGTGAAGACTCCTGTAAGGTGGTGTTGTATTGCAGGAGGCTGAGGAGATGCACATCAAGGCCATCCAGATCAAGGAGCAGTTACTGGGACAGGAGGACTATGAGGTGGCTCTGTCTGTGGGACACTTGGCCTCCCTTTACAACTACGACATGAACCAGTATGATGATGCTGAACGGCTCTACCTCCGCTCCATCGCCATTGGTGAGCCCAAAATAAATGTACATACATACCTGTCCAAAGCTCATGCCATCAGGGTCATTGAAGGGCTTTTGTTAAAGAGCATTGTCCCTCCCACGTGGCACAACAGAAAGCATTCGCCATGTCATCTGGAGATCACAAGTTTAAATCCCAGTGATTCCATGGCCATAAAGGGAGTAAACTTGGCTGTGCTTTCTGGGTGGGAGGCATGGTGTGGATGCTTTCTCCTCTGTCAGTCAGAGCAGCACTAGCCAATTGTGAGGGTCTGTGAGTTCATCTATGCAAAACAAGGCACATGGTTCTTTCCTCTGAGCATGCTTCGCTGCCCTGTGACACTATGAGCAGAAGTTTGAAAAGATTTGGTTGGCTGGCTTTGCGTGTCTCTGAGGAAGCTCACCCTTTCCTGTCATATGGTATGGGAAATCTGGATAGTGGGTGGAAATAGGCAGGTGTCCAAACTGAGGAGAAAATGGAGGGGAAATAAAAAGAAGAGCAGTGTCAACTGTTTTACATCTACAAAGCTACATTTGGGTTTAAATCTTTCAGAAATAAACTGTACCCCAGTGCTTCCTCATGGGCTCTGCCATTTAAAGCCTTTTACTTTTGAGTATATAAAGAAGCAAACAAGCTCCTTTATAGCAAACCATGCTCCTGCTAGTTCAAAGTGTCAACCCAGAGTTGATCGTGATAATAGGATAGTTGGTTGAGATTGTGAAAGTGGGATCCATCCATATGACTGTATGACACTACACTGTTTTTTTTGTCAGCCAGTGGACCATATAATCTTGGTTAAAGCTATGACCTGTATTGCAGAATTATTATAAAGCTAATATGTCTGACTTGGATGTCTGTTTGGAGATATAGTATTGAGATGTGTTGCCTTTTTTTTTTTTTTTTTTTTTTTGGTTGTCCAGCTGGAATCCTAATGGCTTTTAGATTTGTTATAATTTTAGCATGTGCCTTGTATATTTCTATAGGTAAGAAGCTGTTTGGAGAGGGCTACAGTGGACTGGAGTATGATTACAGAGGCTTGATCAAGCTTTACAACTCTGTGGGGAATTACGAGAAAGTGTTTGAATACCACAACATCCTGTCCAACTGGAACCGTTTGAGGGACAGGCAGTTTGCAGTGGCCGACGCCCTAGAGGACGTCAACACCAGCCCCCAGGCCACAGACGAAGTGGTGAAGTCCTTCCTGCTGTCAAACAGCCACGCTGTGGGACGTTCCTGTATGGGTTAAATTACAGGACCTTGTGGTCTTTATTCCACACACCTACACTCACCTGCATTCTCACACATCCTCATCTGGATTTATTCACACCTAATCACACAGAGCAGCGAGAGGGACTGGATCCTAAAGCTGCAAGGTCACCCATGAAAGCAGGTCCCACAGTCCTGTTATTCACATGAGCCCTGGTGAAGAGACATGACATCTCTACCAATGCAGTCAGAACTCTTCTGGTGGAAAAGCAGCCTTCTGATGGCACCAAGTTCACGTTCCTGTAAAGGATTTTTAGATTTCAGAAGACCTGATTATTTATCTGACTTGCTAAAAAAAAATGAGAGAAAAATAGGCAGAAAAACAGAAAGCAGCCTATTAGTTTTACAGATTGAGATATAAATTGCCGTTTTTTTGTTTTGGGGGGGTTGGGGGGGGGCTGCTATCTGAAGTATTGCGCCACACATACGTACTGTGGCTGCACTCCCAATGCTAGGACAGCGTGCACACTGAGGCAGGCTGGACAGAGAGACCCATCACTTTCTTGGGACAAGTGAAGGACAGACACGCACCACATATGCTTGTGTTTAAGTTCTTTATGAAGTTTGCCACTTCTCCATGCAATGCAGAGCCCTGCATTAATCATTACCCATTTGTTCTGTTTTGGCAAGTATGTGTTTGGAAACCTGTGTTACATTTTAATCATTTCTGGTTTCTTTTTCCTTTCATGCCATGATGAGAGGAATGGACGTTACGGACCAGTGGATTTATTATTGCTTTTCATGCAGAGTTTGTTCTTTTTTTTTTTTTTTTTTCTTTCTTCCTGATTTTTGTATCCTTGCATATTAGTATTGACATAGTTTCATTTACAGATGCCAATAATTTATATACGAAGTGTGCTATAAATTTGTAGGTGTATAATTGCAAGTGGATGAGCCAAAACGACTGATTAAAACTGATGGTGAGAACATGGCTGCCAATATGAGTGAGTAGAGGGGGAGAGGACACACTAACCACTGCAGATTCAAACAGCCGAGCAACATTTAAACCCAGACTGACAATGGTGATGCACACGAGTGTATCGTGTGGCCTGCTCTAATTGGTCATTATTATTATCCTTTCAGAGCCCTTTTCAGATTTGCACTGATTAAGACCCTTGGCCCTCTGCCAGAGAAAAGAGCTGATCACTGCTACAGGCTTTGTGAAGAGGCTCCACTACAGAGGGACCAATTGTGTTATGGTTGTGTTTATAGTGTAGGGCTGGTGTGAACTGATGAGCACTGTCATGGAGGCAGACTTAATTAGTCACCATGTACCATGCACATGATGGCTGCAATCTCATACTCCTGATTAATTAAGACAGTTTGATTCCTGTTACTTACTAATGACCTCTCTCCACTTGTTCTAAAATCCACAACTAAAAAGATGCTTGGTGAAGCTTTAAACAAGGTTTACATAGAAGCATTTGTTACTTTTAACAGGCAGTATTTTCAAACACAACTTTCCGAATCACACATTCAAACATATGATTGTATTATATTTTACAGGACTATTGTTTTAAATGATGTTGGGGTTTTTTTTCTTTCTCTATATTAGGTGACAAGATCAGATTGTGAAGTGTAATGTGTGTATGTGTGCGTGTGCATAGTAAAAAAAAAAAACAACAACAACAAAATAGAATAGTAAATGCAGAGCGTTGCCTTGGTCTACGTGGAGTGGTTTGGAATGTACCGATGCTGTCATGCTGCAGTGAAGACCCCAGCGCTAAGTAAAGTCCCAGCCTTAGCCTTAAAGGACGCTCAGCTGGTGGTGCTCTGGCTTTGTCAGCCCATGCGTTTGCTTCAGACCCTGCTGTCAAATTAGTAAATTGAATTGCAATACCAGCTCTCTTTTAGCTCTCATATTCCACGTGTGAGTGCATTGAGCTTAGCCTCACCCATTATAGTGTTGGAAATCTGATTTCAACACCTTGCAGATGATATAAAGGGAATGGGAGTAGTGGAAAAGTTTGCCTTGTTTACACAGAAATATGTATTATTGGAATATTACAACACAACCAATAAAAACAACCTGTGATCTTGATCATGAGTATTTCCCATTTGAGTGATGATTTGTAACAACAGGGCAGAGTTTTATTGATCATCCTGAGGATGTAGTCAGATATTTGTGACTGTAAGCCTGTTATAGATGTAATTTTGTTGTTTGGGAGTACATTCATTTCTTCCAGCATTGTAATAAGTTGATGTATGAGTCCATGCACATGAAAAATAAGGGCAGGGGAAAACAACATAAAAAGTCACCCGGATTACATACTTTTATTCTAAATGATTTGTATTCCTCAGTTTGTCCTGTATGCTGTGGTGTAACAGTGTCGTGCAATGGAGATTAGGAAATCGTTGAAAGATCCTAAGGTATTCATTCTTGTCTCAATTTAGTGGGGCAATAGTTCCTAAAACAGAAATGATGGCCTTTCTTTATTAGTAGTCCTCTATTGCATCTGTAATTACATATACACTGATGTATAAACTTGCAAATGGTTTATAATCCCAGAGAGTGCATTGCATATAAACAGAATCATATAAACAAAACGTTTTCTGGCTCTAATTTGCACTGAATGAATCACTGTTGATGAACTAATAGAAAATGCTTGGAATGTTGAATGCTTTATCAATTTATCGCTTTACTGTTATTACTAGATGGCTGAATACATTACCTGTATAAAATATATTGTATTTGAGTCCGAACACTGCTGAGATTGGGGGATGTTTTCCCACAGTGCATTGGGGAATAGACAGCACACTGCATGTTTCTGGAAGAAAGCCAGGTCAGACACTGCAAACTGAAAGGGAGCGGCCTTTCTCGAATACTTCCTTAAATTTGGAAAAGGTGCACACGATACTGGGGGAAAAACTCTTGTTATAAGTTTATTTATATTTCCTAGTAGTTTGTAGTAGCTTGACTGTCAAGTGAATGATTTGGATGAAATTCGCTTTTTCCGGGCTCCGAAGTGGCACAACAGAAAAACGTTTGCCCCGTCTTCAGGGGATCATAAGTTTCAATCCTGACAATGCCACAGCTATCCATGGCCAGGACCCAGGGGATCAAATTTGGCTGTGTTCTCTGGGTTGGAGAGATGTTCTCTCCCTCACTCTGTCTCACGCTTCTGTGAGCCCATGTATGCAGAAGAGGGCAGATAGCACTTTCTTCTGAGTGTTATGCTGCCCTGTGATGCAGCCTGAGCAGCAGTTGGAAAAGATCCTTCACCCTCCCCTTTTGGTAGCTGTTGTATGATAGGAAGAGCTTGACAGTGGATGGGAATTGGGGAGAGAAAAAAAAACCACTTTTTCCACCAGGCAGTAAGCCTGAACAATCTACTTATTATATGAAGATGCCAAGTTTAATGGATTGATATTCAACTTTATTTCAGGCTCATAATAAAGTAGCATCAAAGGGCTTTGCTTTGTTTTGTTTTCATGTAATTATGTACGTTTCTGTGCGTTGTAGCTTTGGTAGTAGCTGTGTAACTCAAGTTTTAGTAGCTTTCCCAACACTGAGCCAAAATGCAAAATTTATTTTTATTTAAAGATATGTCATTTTTATGTCATGCTAAAAAAAAAACTAATTCGGAAACGTTTCCTTGACCAGACCTGGCTCTGTTTTAATAGTATCGCTATAAACATATTGATCACTTTGGAAGTCTGGAGGCAGCGACACTGACTTTATTAAAACACAGCTAGCTTAATCATGGAAATTGCCATCATGTATATCACTGCGTATGATCCTTTACTGTGGAATATTGCTTTAAAACTTATATTACACATTGGGTTAGCACTTAAGGAACATCTGTAGGAAGGAGTCTTTTTCTTGTTTAAAAAACAGACCTCAATAAAATGCCTCTTAAACACACTTAATCACTACAGAGGTCATGAATTCCTTAATATCTTCACTGTTAGATCAGTTATTTGTTGTAAGTTTGTATGTGTGTGTACCTAAGATCATTTCCGCATCTGTAACCATCAAATTTGTTCAGTTTCATTGTATCCACAACAGCTGTGAACACCTGTAACTAGGGGCAAAAAGAATATAAAGCTGATGTGGGCCTTGTAAGTTATTTTCCTTTTGACACAATGATAAGACCAATATTAAAACATGGTTGTCTTCAGATGTTTATTCATTTGCAAATATCTATATAATGTATTGAATGTTTGACTCAAATGTTAAATGCAAACAGAGAAGATATATCCTGCACTTTTTGGAAAAAAAAAAGAAAAAAGTAAAAACATACATAAAACCCACTACCTGTTTCAAATATTCAAGCTTATTACCAAAAATAAAATACCATTTTTACACTATATACTTATGTCCACCACAAATATAAAATGTCTCTCATACCCCTTGTGACAGCATCTAGTTCATTCCAGTCAATAAGAAGGTGTTTTGTAGGTATTTCTACAGCAGTGTTCTCTGGTGGAACACACCAGTCTTTTTTTTTTTTTTTACTCATTTGGATATCAAATCACCTTTCACAAACTAGTCCAGCTTAGTCATTTCAGCAGTATATTACCTAACTGAAGTCATTTACATTTTGTTCTTTTGGCTGATGCTTTTTATCCAAAGCAACTTTGGAATAGGATACAACTGAGCAATTGAGCATTAAGGGTCTTGCCCAAGGATGGAACAGCAACAATTACTGTGCTGGGATTTGAACTTACAACCTTACAATCAGTAGCCCAAAGCCTTAAACACTGAGCCACCACTTCCCCCATAGTCCATATTACTAGATGCATCAGGTATTGCTCGGTGTGGTATTCTTACAAGAGGCTAAATTGCCTTTTTTTAAAAATAAAAATGAAAAACACAATCTGAAGTAAATTCATATTTCAGTTTCCAGTAGTGCGCATCAATGCTTGCCATTTTGTCAGTTCATAATATCCTGCACAACACAAGCATAAATCTGACAATATATTTAATACTATAAGCTAAAATTCAAACCCTATATAATACCCCTTATTCAACCACTTAAATCTTTGAAGCCCTTGTTCAAATCATTAATATCACATATATTGTCATCACAAATACCATCACATGACATTTTAAAATATTTAATCTATTTATTATTAACATTCCAAATGTTAGTGTGTAGTGTTTTAGTATGTATGGCCAGAAGATGTCACTAGTAAGATAGGTGTCAGAGAATTTTGAATCTAGACACAGTTTCCAGTGCAACCACTTCAAATGATTCAGTGTTTCATGAGGCTTTGTTTCACCCATAACTAGATGCTAGTAATGAGGAAAAAATGTAATGTTTTATTGTAAAGCCATGTGTTAATGTGTTATGGGCAAGGCTAAAGATTGTACTGCAGCGAGCCACTGGAGGGCCTCAGAGACGTTTTGACTTCACATTTGAATCCCTGTTATGATGCCAACCCACATACACTCACTGAGCACTTTATTCGGAACACCTATACACCTACTGCTTCATGCAATTATCTAATCAGCCAATCATTTGGAAGCAGTGCAATGCATAAAATCATGCCGATATGGGCCAGCAGCTAAAGCTAATGTTCACATCAGCTATCAGGATGGGGGAAAAATGTGATCTCAGTGATTTTGACTGTGGCGTGATTGGTGGTGCCAGACTGCTGATTTCCTGGGATTTTTACGCACAAAAGTCTCTAGAGTTTACTCAGAAGGGTGCAATAAAGAAAAAACATCCAGTGAACAGCAGTTCTGTGGATGGAAATGCCTTGTTGATGAGAGTAACTCAGATAACCACTCTGTACAATCATGGTGAACAGAAAATCACAGAAGAATGCACAACACTTCTAATCTTGAGAAGGATGGGCTACAACAGCAGAAGACCATGTCAGGTTCCACTTCTGTCAGCCAAGAACAGAAAGCTGAGGCTGCAGTGGGTGCTCATCAAAACCTGATGAGGAATGTTTTCTTGGCACACCTTGGGCCTGTTAATAGCAATTAATCATCACTTGAAT
The DNA here is from genome assembly GCA_022985145.1 of Pangasius djambal. Lineage (NCBI taxonomy): Eukaryota > Metazoa > Chordata > Actinopteri > Siluriformes > Pangasiidae > Pangasius > Pangasius djambal. Next base: position 10,522,218 of record CM040988.1, on the reverse strand, counting down.
GCCACAGCCTATTTGAGTATTGTTGCTGACCATGTGCATCCCATCATGGACACAATTTACCCATCTTCTAATGACTGCTTCCAGAATGATAATGCACCAGGTCACAAAGCAAAAGTCATCTCAAACTGGTTTCATGAACATGACAATGAGTTCAATGTTCTTCACTGGCACTCCCAGCCACCGAATTTGAATCCAGTAGAACCCCTTTGGGATGTGGTATAACGGGAGATTTGCAGCATAAAAGTGCATCTGAAAAATCTGCAGGAATTGCATGATGCAATCATGTCAACATGGACCAAAATCTCAAAGGAATGTTTCCAACATCTTGTGGAATCCACGCCACAAAGAATTGAGGCTGTTTTGCAAAGGGAGGCCCTAGTATTAGTATCGCGTTCCTAATAAAGTGCTCGATGAGGGTATACTGTCACTGGTTTAAAAGTGAAGCCAAAATGTCTCTGAGGCCCTCTGGTGGCTGACTGTAGTACAATTTCTAACCCTACCCTTCCCATGTCACCAAACTGTTTTCTGGAATTGTTTTTCAGTTGACCTAGATATTTCCCCAATATTTCCTTACAATAAATGCTTTTAATAGGAGTTATTTGGTGACACTCAAAAGGTTGAGGTTGATGAAATGATTGAAAGTTTTGGGGTGGGCTGAAATGAGTAGTCTAATCTCATGAATATTCACGTTTTCAAATGCACTCCAGAAGCTCTTATTGAGATTATAGCCCAGAAAACTTTATTTTATATACAACTTTTATATATTTATTTATAACTTTATTTATTTATCTGTCAGACTTTGGACCAAGTTTTTCAGTGAAGACAACTTTAATAGTTCTGTAGCAAAGCCATGTCTTGTTCTGCTATAAACTGCTATAAACTGCTAGATAACATCCCTGCTAGATAGCAAATTGAACCACCTTGAAGGGAAGATGAAAATGACCTCTCATGAAACCATTATTGCTAATGTGAAGTGTGTGCCTGAGAGGGAGCCAGAAAGAGAGAGAGGAGATCATCTGTTTTAACATCTTTTTGGGGATCAAATGTCCCCCAAGGATAGGAAAATCTGACAGTTTTGACCTTGTGGGACATTTGGCTGGTCCAAAAATGGGAAACTGCTATATATATATATATATATATATATATATATATATATATATATATATATATATATATATATATATATATATATATATATATATATATATATATATATATATATATAATAACTGCAGCTTTTATTAAAAATAAGAAAAGAAACTAAAGAAACTGTGTGTGTGTGTGTGTGTGTGTGTGTATTAGTCACATTTAGGGGACCTTTTGTCCTTTTGCAACCAAAACATTTTAGGCTATTCTCACAAGTGATTATCTGGTCCTCAAAAGTGTCCGTAGAAGTAAATAAAGCCAACAAGTGTTGGTTCTTGAACATCCAGGTCTTTCTGGCTGAAGCACAGAAGAAATATCAGAAGCTGATGAAGTCCCGTGCTCGGCTGGAGACTAAGTCCGAGCTGATGTAACAGGTGAAGACAGTGAGAGACTCAGTGCAGGAGATGGGGGAACAACTCTATGAGAACTGCAGGAAGTGTGACGAGATAATGAAGGTAAGTGAGAAAAACCTTGTATTAAGACATTTTTTATCATGAAACAATAACTGCTATTGTGCCTGTGTGTGTGTGTGTGTGTGTGTGTGTGTGTGTTTATATCTTGGTGGGGATCAAATCTACCAAATTGCTCTTGGATGAAATTGCTCTTGGATCCAATGTGACAGCAAATGGTGAGACAAGAAGTAATGTGAGAGGGATACAATCCACATCAGAATCACTGGTATTGTGAGTATGAGGAGTGAAAATAACAATGAGGTAATAAAATGCATTTATGGTAAAAACAAAAATATATATATATATATATAGATGATTTGATTAAAAGCTTTTTCACCACAGTCTCTACTTCAGTGTTTTTCCTTCACACCACAAAACCACCAATAATATATAACTTTCTTTTAATAAAAAAAGAAAGTTGAGGAAAGTAAATGTCACATCCATAAGGCACAATTCACCACCACACCAATAGAGAATTCTGTCACCCAAATACTACAGACTTTTCATTGGTTGTTTCTCATTTCCTCTTTCCAGACTTTAAGAAGCCTTGTTGATTATCATATTTGTCTATGTACTGAGCCTTTGAGCTGCGTTTACCTTATCATGTTCGACTCTTGCCTTGCTTCATTTGTCTGCTCTTTGTATTTAACCTTTGGTTCTGTTTATTCTGTGGATTGTTGTGGATTTTTTTGGATTTTTGACCCTGGTCTGTCTCATGGTGATTTCTGGATTGTGGACTGTTTTGTTAATAAACCTCTTGCTCATGGATTCTCACAACTCTCCCGAGTCCTCTTCATTATAGTAAATAAGTCCTTTGAGGTTTATCCGATCATTGTTTATCATTTCATTGACCTGAATTTGTTAACCCATTTAGCATTTTAAGCACTTGTCTACCTCATTTATTGTTTGCAAATAGATCTTTTTTTTATTTCTGATTTGTTTATTTTTAGTCCTAGGTCAGGGGTGTCCAATCTTATCCACAAAAGGCTAGTGCGGATGCAGGTTTTCATTCCAGCCTTGCAGGAGCCACACATCTATGGTGTGAAAGATTAACGCTGAAGGACACTGTGGTGTTTTCACCACTCATATGTGATGACTACAAGGGAAAATGAACAGCAAATGAAAACAAGGAATAAAATTAAACGCACATAATCTGGCAATACACTCTGTGTCTGTTCTTGGTTACAGGTCATAGTAACTGGAAAACTCTTCTACCAGTCTTATATAATCTACATAAACTTACATTCATTAACCTGATCACCCAAGTGGACTTTGTGCTGCTTGCTCATTTTAGAATGGGCTTTTGTTTCAAGTGTTTTGTTGCCTCCAGTGAACTTGTGCTATTATCCACTTCATAAATATTTACCCTTGAACATTTCCACATTTTGTAGTGTTACAACCAGAAATGGAAATGTATTAATTAGGATTATATGTCATGAATCTAAACAAAATATCTCATAATAGTGAGAATAGTAGAGAAATTAAATATTGCAAAATTGTTTACAAATACTAAAATGTAAAAAGTTGTTTGCATAAAGTGATTGTATAAGTATTCACCGTCGTTGCTGTGAAACTCCAACATTAGTCCTGGTGCCATGAGTTTCTTTCAGAAGTTATATAATTTATATAATGTATAATTACATAATTAGATGAATGGTGTTCACCTGTGTGAAAATAGTGTCATGCGATCTCAATACAAAATACACCTGTTAATGGAAGCTCTGAGAGTTTGTTAGAGAACATACCTAAACAAACAGCATCATGAAGACCAAGGACCTCTCAAAACTAGTCCAGGACAAAATTAAGGACGAGTATTTCTAATGTGTGGTGATTTAACACAGCAAGTGCCTAAATTCAGTGTGTGAAATCTGGGAAGTCTGAGAAGCATTATGACTATAATAATAATAATAATAATAATAATAATAATATGTTTAATTTGTATAGTGCTCATATCCAGTGTCACTTTACAAGAGAATAAAAAACACAAAAAAAACCCTCAAAGTCTGCAAAAGCTGATGTGATCTAATTTCAGTGGCATAGCTCCTCACAGCTCCACCAAAGGCCTACACTGATATGTCCCACACAGCCCTCACAGCCAGAACACCACCAGGCACAACTGCTCAGAACACCGCACCATTGATTCACAGAGATTCACTGAGTGGATGCACCACTCAAAGCAAACACAGACACAGCACAGAACAGATGGATGAGCAGGCCTGTGACAGCTAAGAATGATGATAGCAAACTCTCTGCCTTCTACAAAATTAACAGACATGGCAAAAGTGATCAGATGCTGCACTCAGTGTATGGTGAGCTACCAGACACGCATCGCACATGATAGAAATCCATTAACAAAGAACCAAATAAAATTTCAAACAATAATACAGAAATCAACCAGACAAATGCAGGAAAACATGAAAAAGTAAGAAGAAAAAAGAAAGAACGAAAAATCTCCAGTGAGACATGGCAGCTAAAATGTACACAGTGTTCTCTCATCTGGAAATGGAAAGAGAGAGTGAATGTAGAGTGTAATCCATAATCATAAAAGTGATGAACAGGCAAAGGTCAAAATCAGAAAGTACAGGATGAGAAAAACAAGGCTCAGACCTGACACTAAAAAAGGCATGATAAGACTTCACTACAAGACATAGACACCTGTAAACACTATCACATGACATGAACCCAAAACAAATATGAAAGAAGTACCCATTGACCCTTAAAGTATGGCTCCCGAAGAGTAACAAAAAAGGGGTCCTGGACCCCAGGGCAGAATGTCCCCCAGAAGTCAAGGCTGTCATTGCCTGGGACGAGCGATGACGTCCACTGTGAAGGCAGGACAAGGAGGGCTGTATTCTGCAAAGGCGCTGCATGGAGTGAAGTTCTCTGCAATGGCATGGCAAGGAGTTACATCCTCAGCAAAGGTGGGTCAAGGAGTGAGTCTGCAAAGTCAGGAGGTAGTAAGGTGACCTCCTCAGCGGATTCAGGAGGTGGAGCAATGACAATTTCTGGAGGATCAGCAACCAATCTGAGGCGCAGATACCAAAAAACAGAGAAATAAAATGTATACTCACTGCAGATCTGGGGCCCCATAGCTCCTCTGCACAACAGGAGAGGCCATGTCACTGGCCTCAAGCAGGAGCCTAGATCTGGACAGGAGAGACCTCAGGGAAAGTCTTGGGCTGGACAGCCTCAGTTGTGACTTTGCCTCCTGTCATCCTCTTTGTGTAAAATCCTGGGCTCAGTCAACTATCAGCGAGAATTCTGGAGACTTTCTCCTCTGATCTTTCTCATCAACAAGGTGTTTCTGCCCACAGAACTGATGCTTTTCTGCTGATTGGCATCATTCTGTGTAAATGCTGGGGAATGTTGTGTATGAAAATCCCAGGAGAAACCACAGTTTCTGAAATACAGTCAAACCAGCCTGTCTGGCACCAACATCCATGCCACAGTCAAAGTCACTGAGATCCCATTATCCCCATTCACACATGATGTTTAATGTGAACAATAAACTGGAAACACTAAGCTGAAAAGCAGCCACATTTCAGCAGATGAAAGTGTGATGAACGTTTTTGTTCCTTTTGTACAGGAACGTCCATGAATCCTCAGACTCTGTTCCATGATGAGCATCAAATATCATTCATCTGTTTTTTTTTTTTGGGACTCACTATGACTATGATTATTTTTACAATATGCACCATATTCCTAGCAGATGCAATCCAGTAAATATATTTTGTTATAATTTTTCCTGCAGATTTATGATACTCTTCCTATAGAGAGAAATCTGCCGCTTCCTTTTATGAAGGCCTTCATGAATGTCCAGATATTAAAGCAAAGGCACTTCATACTGTCTTCTGCACAATCACTGCACAGTAAATTGATAACATAATAAAATTGTATTTTGCCTGGCTAGCATGGAGCTCTTCCTTGTCTTTATCACTCTGCTGCACCGCTTCCAGTTCATTTGGCCTGAAGATGCAGGAGAACCAGACTTCACTGCTATATATGGAACCACACTTACACCCAAACCATACAGGATGGGAGTCAGGCTGACAGGGAGACAGCCAGCTAGAGAAATGTAGCACTGCTCAGCAAATGTTCGCAAATTGTGAACTGGTTTGGGAATATTGGTGCGGTATAAAAGTAATCGAACACGTTGTAATTGAACAATAAAACAAGGAGAGGAATCCATTAACCTGCTCCTAGCATCTCTTCACTAGCTTTCCACACAGTTTCAAGGTTTAATTCTATCTTCAAACATTACAGGATCACTTAGACCCTTTAATCAATTAGATCCTGAAGTCCCAAGTGGTGCAACTGAAAATAGCGTTCACCTTATCATTGCAAAAATTTAATCCCAAAGATTCCACAGAACTGCCCATGACCAGAAGTCCAAGATAATTGGCCATGCTCTCTGGGTGGGAGGGATGGCTTAAATTGCTTCATTGGCAGAGTCACACTAACCAATTGTGGGCATCTGTGGGCTTGTGTATGCAGAAGTGTGCAGTTCACACATATGCAAATGTTCTATATAAATAAAATTTACTTATTTCTTGCTATTGCACAAAGTTCAGTTTACTGACATGAAATGAAAAGCATACTACTAAAAGAGTCCTGACAGATAACTTTTCTCTAACTAACCCAAACCCCAGTACAGTTCCTTAAGTATTCACCCCCATTGCTGTGAAATCCCTAAATTATTTCTGTTGCAACTAGTTTTCACATGATCTCATTATAAATACTTCTGTTCCTGGAAGGCACCAGAGTTTGGTAGAAAACATATCAAAACAAACAGTATCATCACGGAGACCAAGGAACTATAGGAATAAGTCTGGACCGAAACAAGTCCAGTCAGGGTTCGGCCATTTAAAAAAAGGTCAAATATCCCATGGAGCACCATCAAATCCATTATTTATGGAAAAAATATGGCACAACAATGACCATGCTTGATTGTGGTGATGGTGTTATCATGGTGCTGAGCAGCTGGGTCTCAAAATGTAGAGTTTTGTGTCAAGGCCTAAAAGTTTCATTTTGTCTCATCACACCAAAGAACCTTTTTCCACATGTTTGCTGACTCTTCAACATGCCTTCTGGCAAACAGGATTTTATGTAACTTTCATAAAATCTGGATTTGTGGAGTGTCCGGGCTACTCTTATCCTGTGAACAGCTTCTTGTAAATTTTTCCAGCTGATTCATAGTTATCGTTGGCCTCTTTGTTGCTTCTCTAATGCCCTCTTTACCCATTCACTGATTTTTCGTGGACAGCCTCCTCTAGGCATAGCCACACTTGTGCCATATTCTTTTAATTTTTTTAAATAATGTATTTAATGTGGCTCCACAAGGTGTTCAAACTTAAAGACATTAGTTGAATGGCGCACACAGGTGAACACCTTTCAACTAATTATATGACTTCTGATGATAAATGGTTGCAGGATATAAGTGGAATCCTGGAATCCTGGGAAATCCTGAGGAATGTTGCTTATCATACTTTGACTTTATTGATATTACTAATAAAATAGTCTGCTTGAACCAAGACAATGTAAATAATGGGACATGTTAAACTCCTTATTAGGCAGAGCAATTACATAAAAGGTCATACTTTTGAGAGCATTAATACATTATCACATGGAACATATACATGAAATTTTCCAGTATGCATTTTCATTTAGTCCTGTTTTCTAAGTAATGAGCTCTCATGAGCTTTAAATCTCTAGTGTTAGCATCCTTAGCTGCACAACTAGTCCAAAACAAAGTATTTATTAAACATTATAAACACATGAATTTTGTTTCATACTGATTTAATGGCCAAGAGGTGGTTTATGAAGGTGGTTCATCCAAAGCATTGCCTTACTTGGCTCTCTAAGTAATAAAAATCTGTCTTGATTCGTTACATAAAACAGGCCATTCAAACAGTGTAAAACATACAGATTGGGTTTACATACCTGTCCAGCAGCCAGTTTGCATCCAGCTTCATCCCCTTCAACAGTAATAAAATACTTCTTCTTGGAAAAGTGCTACCAGTGTTTATTCTATTTTTAATGTGTTTCTTGTCATTAATTTTTTTTTTTGTTTGTTTGTTTGTTTTTTAAGCACAGCATGTTTGTTGCTGACAGGAGAAATGTCTGGCTGTGCTGGGTTCTTAACACAGTTTCATCCATGTTTTTCTTTCGGAACAAGAGTGAGCAAGAGTGAATGGGGCAGTGTGGGGTGTATTTCCATCCAATTTTCATACTGCTTATCCTACACAGGGTTGTGGGCTAGCCTGGAGCCTATCCCAGGGGACTCAGGGCATAAGCTGGAGGACACCCTAGACAGGGTACCAACCCATCGCAGGGCACAAACGCACACACATATTCACACACACTGGAATGTATGTAAGTAAACACAAACAGGACTACGGGCCATAACAGAGTAACTCTCTGTTTCTCAGGGACATAATACACTTATGCTGAGGCAATTGCTTAAACAATTCTTTTTTAAATCATGTTTTACATATTTTCCAGGTACTAGTAAGGGACAAAATTACAACAATTGCACCTTTCACTGCACTGTTCACTAACTCACACGTTATCGCTGACAATGAAGGCTCTATTGCACTGAAAATCACATCAAACTCTGTCATATCTGAAGACTGAGTGCATCAGTTCCAGTCTGTCCAGCAGGAATAATGCAGTTAAAAAAGCGGCCACTAGAGGGCGCCAAGAGAGCATAACATACAAGAAAAATCAGGAGGGATACAGTACACGAAACTCTAAAATGAACTAAAGCATATTATATTAACTACTAAGTGGTACACCATAAAAGAGCCTTACAAGCAATTGGATTATTTGAATTCTTTAAAGAATTAAAATTTTGATCAATATCTTTCTTGAAAATAAAAAAGAAGGTATTTTCTTTGAAAGTTTACACTTATGAATATACATTTTTACAAGTTTTATTTCATACAAGGAGTAGTAATGAAATAATGATAAACTTTACTTGGAAAGAGTCTAATTTAAAGGAATCACCAAAAAAAAAAGGTTTGGGGATAAATTCCTTTTTACAAAATTTGAAAAGTCAGTCCAAACCACTTTGCAATAAACACAAGTGATGACAAAAGCCAAGAGAGCGTCTGCTCTCAGTTCTCTTTTACCTGATGACCTATAAAAAGAAATAACGTGTTTGGGAATTTTAAGGAACAAAAAGTGTAATTGAACAAATTAAAGTCATTTGCGAGAATAAAAAACTAAAGTGGGGTCATCTGAAAAAAGGAACAGTTTGATTCAATAGTTAATCATGATTCCTAATATTAAGTTATGCAGTATATACATTTTACACCATAAAAGAGTACAACTCTGAGTATTCCCATAAGAGATAGAATTGCATGTTTATCTATAATATCCAGAAGACTTCCATAACAGTCTTAATGAGCAAGGTCTCAACAGTTTTTAAAAAGTGTTTTCAAATTTTTATGGTTTCTTTTTTTGTTTGTTTTAGTTCATTTTAATACATGAGTTTTCTTTTCGAAATAAGTTTTGCCAGGGCTGGTGAATATCGCCTGGATACTTTCTTGGTATAAATACCGTTGTCATAAAGCCATCGTTTCCCTTTTTCTTCTCACTATGAACACATGTTGAACCACTAAGTTTCATTTGTCATATATATGGAAATATATGCCATACATTTGAATAGTTGTATTATGTTCATAAAATATAAACCTGTATTGAGGGAGTCTATGGATTTTTGAAGTCTAGGGTCTCTTTCTGGTAAGAGTTTGAAAACCCCTGCCTTATGGTAACAAAACAAGTAATATGCAAATTATCTTAAGTAATAAAATGAAACACCAGAAAAGTTATTATTCAAAGTTTTACATATGCATAGCTGATGTAAGTAAGAACTATGCCTAAGGTATCTCAGAGGTTCTTAAACCTTTGGTAGTCAGGAAACCCTTTAACTGTAAATTCCACAGACCTCCTCAGCACTGATTTATTCCATGATTCATTTCAGCACTGATTTATTTCATAAGCATAATTTAAATGTGTACAATAATATTTTTTCTACTTATATGAGCTAGAGGTTTCTATTCCTGAACTTTCCACTGACAGAACACTTTAGGTCTATGTTGACATTTATAGTTTTATGGTCCTACTTGTTTTTGAGTTATTGAAGTTTGAATTAAACCCATTTCATTCAAGTGACCAGTGCAACAGATTAATAACAATACAAACTTAATATTAAATATAATAACTTTGATAATAGTAGGTTGTGATTTCCACTGCTGCACCTAAATAAAAAATTTACAGATGCCCTGGCTATGGTTCATGGACCTCTGAGGGTCGCTGGACCCCAGTTTTGAGAACCACTGCCCTAATGTCTGTGGCTATCAAGCCATTCGAGCACATGATGCTGACCTACCTTAAATCCAGTACTCCTTCATGTACTGACCCACTTCAGTTTGTTTATCATGGCAATCTCTAGTCTATCGCAAATGCCATCCAACTGGCGCTCCACTACAGACTACATCATCAAGATTCACCAAACATTTATGCATACCTCCAGTTCACATTTCACATCTGCTTTGAATGCCACCATTCTCTCCAAACATTTTATTAAATTAAAAGATATGGATTTGAACCGAGCCATGCCTGCTGAATTTCCTGAAAATATTCAAATATGCAATATCTCATCGGAATCACTTTGCTATTTTATCAAAATAATGAAACACAGTACCATCAAGGAAAAAACAGAGCCACCACCTGTTGTGCAATCACTGAGGATTTTCTATTTTTACGTTGTATGCCCTCGGTGGAATCCAAAGTAGCGCCACATGTGCTGGATGGATTATCTTAGACTGTCACATCCTGCAGAGGATTTGTTCCCCTCAGGTAATGATTCAGATCATTCCAAGCAACAACAAAAAAAAAGCTTATTCATTCTATTATACTGTATCTCCTGTAGTTCCATAGTTTGTTTATATGTCCTATGTTGAGACTTGGAAGAAACCACATAATTTATAGTCTAATGGATATTAAAGTGAATCTAGGGACCGTCAGGTGTTTGTGAAACATAAACTGGGGTCTGGGATTTTTAAGTGACATCATAATTAATCACTATCAGAGGTGTTATAGTTATTACAGATATATGCCTAATTGATGGCCACTTGAGCTGAATGGGTTTAATCCAAACCTTAATAACTTAAAAACATATATAACATTAACTTAGTGCAATTTTAAAAAGGAGAGTGGAATAAAAAAAAAAAAAGGAAAAGTACTGTTAGTTTCAAGTTGATGTTATATTTGTTTTTAGGATATTAAAGTTTGGATTTGTCCTCAGCCCCTAGTTTATGCTTCACAAACCTTTGCAGGTCCCAAGATTCACCTTCATAAATTACACGACTTGAACTTGAACATCAGCTTGAAACTAACTGCAATATTAATAGGTAGAATAAGAAAAAAAGAAAAAGTAAAGTGCTGTTAGTATTGTATAAAACATTTTAAATCTAGATTGTTCACACAATGGTTTGGGTTGTGTGTTTACAAAGTTACTGAATATCAGGTTTTAACTGCTTTAATAAATAATTATGATGATACCACGTTTGTCTAATGTGACTCATATTTTAATTGTTAGATTAAGTTCATATAATAAATCTGTGTGTGATCACAAGGTGTCCTGATTTATTATTATTATTATTAGTAGTAGTAGTAGTAGCATTTAAATAAAATTTAATTATTATTATTATTATTTACATTTTATTAGTAGTAGTAGTAGCATTTAAATTAAACTTAAATATTTTTATTTTTATTTATTTATTTATTTTTAACACATGGGAACCGTCCTGGCTGGACAAGATGAGTAGTAAGGTAACTACTATGGTAATTACTATGATAAAGCGAGTGGTTCACTCTTGGGAAACCACACGATTACAGATATTACCACAGTCCTGGTCTAAAACTGAAGTCCAATATGGCTTATCAGTTATCTTCCTAAACAAGCCATTACAACCTGACAGTATCTCCGGTTCAGGTGCTCTATCCACAACACTTACAGGAAAAACCGACCCGCGTAACTATCAGGTGATTTTTCACGTGCTGTATCCAAAATAGCTTCCTGTTACACATGTAGTGCACTACGTAGGGTGTAAAAGGCATTATTTAAAACCTAACCCAGTGCGCTGACACAGGGAGTCAGGCGGCGTTGCGACATCAGCCGAGATCACGTGACCCAGGATGGAGGCGTCGGCACGGAGCGGAGGCGCGTCACACGTTAACAACACAGAACTCCAGTTTAGAGCCCGCTACACCTGACCGGACCTGGCGCTGCGGAGAGACAGGCAACAGGCACCGACTGCTGCGCCAGACATTTCTTACACACTGCAGTGAAATGAGGGCAACATGGGGGCCAAAGAGTCGCGGATAGGCTTCCTTTCCTATGACGAGGCCGTCAAAAGAGGTAACCGCTCCCGCTTTGCGATTAATCACAGATTGCGGCTGCTTCTGCCCCTGCCTGCTTAGCATTAGCCGGCTAGCCTGGGACGACAACTCTGGGCAGCGCCGCTGTGCTAACAAGATTTAACGGGTGATTGTCAGAGGTGTTGAACAATTAACATTCCTCGCTTAAGCTCACAGAGAATGGAACTGGCTAGCGGTATGGGTTGTTACTGGTGTGGCAGAGGGACTGTCTCTGTTTTGGTGTGCGGCTTTATTAAAAAACAGAAGAAGAAAGAAGAAAAAACGCAGTGCTGTTAAGACTCAAGTGTGTCCACTTTCTGTTTTGTGTTTTGAGTAGCTTTGCTGAATGACCACAGTTCAGTTTAACCAGAGTGGGCTCTGCGTGAAAATCTGCCATCTAGATGAAATCTTTTCCAGATAAAATGCACATTGTTGTCGAACGACACTCCTCTACATGATCACATGTCAGCAGTGCTGTGTCTGTGTTTCCTCATTCACCCCGACTCCCCTTTAAATGATCCTGTGTGTAGAATCCCAGCTTGTTTCACTACACTGTACCTGGTTGTCATTTGAACTCCTCTGACCCAGGCACAGATCATGCAAGTGCCTCTGATCCACAGTCATTAATTAATCAGTATGACACTTAGTCATCAGTAGTGTGCAGTGTAAGCCTTTATGATACACTGATTAAACCTGAGTGCATGTGATAATTGTTTTTGTTGTTGTTTTTCTACCAGCAGCAAAGGCTTCATGTTGGACATTTCGTGAAACGTTTGGGTGACCACCTCGGTCCTTGACATGGACTGGTTGTCACTGTTTTTTTCTGTAAAAAGCCCTAAACGTTGGCATGAAGTGGTCCCATTTTTAAAAATTCACTACGGTATGGACATTAGAGCTTTGAGTATCAGACGATGGCCGATACTGATCCACATTTTCTTATGCCATGCTTCTAAAAGTGGGGTCTGGGTTCCACAAGGAGTCCTTGATGTCCCCAGGAGTCCTCGATTGTTTTGATGGTAGTGGAGATTACTGTTAACCAGGCTGGGTGATATGACAATATAATATCAATATTGTGTTATATTATATCACAGTACGCCTTTCTGACATATTGTGGTTATTGTGGTAGCGTTTATCTTTTTTTTTTTTTTTTTTTAACCTTTTTGCAATTTTAATTAAACCAAAAAGTCTAGGTTTCCGAGTGTTTCCGATCTATATCTGGAAATTTCAACAGTGGCACGTTCAACAGTAAAAAGTGTTAATAGCTCTAAAATGTATATAATGGTACATATTTGTATTAATGTGCTTAAAATTAAATCTCTGCTGTGATTATAAGTGTGTCTGTTGAAATTCCTTTACTCTGGAAAGGATCCCTGGCTGCAAAACGTCTGAGAACCCTGATCTTAGTACCTGAGTTGACTCCACAAGCTTCTGTTAGCAAGTAAAATAAAGTGTCACAAGTGTAACGGTGATGAGCTTTAAGATAATTTGTGTAATGTGTTCATATGCAAGATTTGTACGATGTCCGTGAACATAACTCAGTCACAAAATATTTCGGAGGATTCAATTCAATTTTTATTTGTATAGCGCTTTTAACAATGGACATTGTCTTTACAGAAATATGTAAATTTTACAGAAATTAATACATTTCAAATTTATAGATTTAGCCCTGATGTGCAAGCCAGAGGCGACGTTGGCAAGGAAAAACTCCCTGAGACAATACGAGGAAGAAACATTGAAAGGAACCAGACTCAAAAGGGAACCCATCTTCATCTGGGTGACAATGGATAGTGCGATTATAAATAATTCCCTTCTATAACTGTGTACTACATGACCAAAAGGTGCAATTGTGTAACCAGGAATTTCATTGTAGTTTTACATGAAGTCTCTTTTGTTGAAGTTATCAGCTGTTCACTGATGGAGACTTGAGTGCAAAACTGTCCGTGGCAGTTGCAGTCCTAACAGTATTGTAGCAATTGTAGTCCTAAGCCATCGTAGCAAACTGTTCAGTTAAAAGCCATCTTTGTGGTTTTTAAGTGGTACCATCCTCAGCAATCTCATATAACTTTAGGCTGTCCATGTGGGGCCGTCCTCAGCAGGAGCGAGTGTTGTCCAAGTGATGAGAACTCCAACCAGAAGTAGGGCATCAGGATGGATCAGGCAGGTCTGGAGAGCAGAAGGGGTCAGGATCACTGATATCTCAAGAGTAGTATGTGTAGCTTGAGAGAGAGAGAGAGAGAGAGAGAGAGAGAGAGATTATTAGGTATGCTAGGTGCACAGTGCAGACAGGGACTATGGCAAGACTAGCTATGACAGCATAACTAAAAGGGACAGCCAGAAGGTAATAGACATGAGGGCGCCCCGGGACATAAAGAGGTCAGCCATTCCACCGTCAGCAAACTTGAGTGAACACGTGAGAGTGGGGTGGCGACAGCATCCAAACATCCCAATTCACCACAATGCTCTATGCCCGTTAACCCTTCAGATCTGCTCCTTTACCTACGAAAAAAATGATTCCCTAAAGACTTAACTAAACAAATATGTTTTCAGTCTAGACTTAAATACTGAGATGGCGTTTGAGTCCCGAACACTAATTGGAAGGCTGTTCCATAACTGTGGAGCTTTGTAAGAGAAAGCTCTGCCCCCTGCTGTAGCCTTCACTATTCGAGGTACCAATAAATAGCCTGCACCTTCTGATCGATGTAGGTGTGTGGGATCATAAAAGACCAAAATTTCGCTCAGGTACTGTGGCGCTTTATAGCTCAATAGTAGTATTTTGTAATCAATGCGAAACTTGTTTGGAAGCCAATGCAAAGTGGATAAGATAGGGGTGATGTGGTCATATCTTCTGGTTCTAGTAAGAACTCTGACTGCTGCATTCTGGACTAACTGGAGCTTGTTTAAGCACCTACTGGAACATCAGACAGTAAGTCATTACAGTAATCCAACCTAGAGGTAACAAAAGCATGAACTAGTTTTTCTGCATTGTGTAGTGACATTATATTTCTTATCTTAGCAATATTTCTGAAATGAAAGGAGGCCATTATCTACATGAGCTTCAAATGAAAGACTGGAGTCAAGAATCACCAAGGTTTTTTACTGCTGCACATGATGAAACAGAAAGACCATCCAGAGATACTATGGATTCAGAAAGCTTACGTCTAGCTCTATTCTGTCGTGTCAGATTTAAGTAGAAGGAAGTTAATAAGCATCCAGTGTCCGATGTTCTTTACACATTCCTCAACTTTATTGAGCTGGTGTCTCTTTGCTAAAACATACGACTGTGTCTTATCAGCATTACAGTGGAAGATAATACCATGTTTATGAATAATTTTACCCAGAGGTAGCATTTATAAAGAAAAAAGCAGTGGGCCTAAAACAGAACCTTGTGGAACACCAGACTTTACCTTAGTATGCGTAGAGAAGTCACCACATAGATCTACAAACCCATAATGATCAGTCAAATAAGTGAAAGGGGAGAAAATCAAATTTAAAGATTCTGATTATAAACTGAATTGCTTAGGCTTATGCCCATTTTGCTATGGCATGTAGCTATCCAAAAAAAAATTAATCCAAGCTTGATGTTCCCTGTGTGAAGAAATCGCACTTAGCTAACAAGGTTTAGACAGACTGACTGCACTTGTTATACTGGCTCCTTATGCAACGTGATCTTTGAAGGAAGCTTAAAAAGTAAGTATTACATTTCTATATCATTTTGGTGAAATATATTTATGGATTCTTAAACTTGAGGTTAAACGTTTTTGTCATTGCCCAGAATTCACAAATCCGATGTATTTTCTCAGACCGAAACACATTTGCATTGAGCCCTGTATGACCTAACCCTGTTTCTCTATGTTTGAGGGATTCAGTAAGATGGTATAAATGTGCACCTGAAGCTCTTGTGTCAGAGATGAGGTTAGTGTCAGCAGAGGTGGGTATTGGTCTGAGGTTTGCAGTCCAGAGGACAGGTGTATCCCACTAGCCCCCACCGTGAATGAGCAGTGTGCTGATGTTGGTTTGAATTGATTTGAATCCTGTTTGTCACTTGCGCTCAGAGATTTACATTATCGTCAAAGTGACGTGACGACTGCTTTGCTGTACACTGTCCCCTACTTCCTCAACACGCCTGCTTGTCTTCGTCCTTCTTACATTGACTTTCGGTTTTCTGCTGTGTTAGGTGTTGTATGTCCTTTGTCACTGTTTGGAAGCAGGAGGATTAAGCATTTAGTTTATATGAAATGTTTCTTCCCGCAATAGCTGTGTGTGTACTTCCTCTTGCTCGTTGTAAGCTAATATCATTAATATGGTAGATAATAATTATGGCTTCATGATTGTGCTGTCTAGCTGTATTGTCAATATAATATCTTCATGATATTGACAAATACACAAGACTTTCCTATTGGATGTTGCTTTGATTTCCAGAACACTTTAGTCACAGGATTTCCTTAATATCTTTGACCAGTAACAGTATTTGCCCTCAGTATTATAAGGTGAATTAACCACATGAGCACTTCATCATTGGGCGTATTTATTTATTGATTTATGTTGCAATTTTTGGTGCAATATTTATGTACACACTCTCAGATTAACTTTTAACAGCTAGCCACTAATCATCTAGGATGAACATGTAAGACAGCAGTGGCCAATAATTATCCAGATTCTGTTTAGGCTATATCCTGACAAAAGAGCGCAGACATGAAGCCTCATTATGCAGAGCTGGAGAAAAGTGAAATTCTTATCTTTAAATGTTTTACTCTGGTTAATGAGAGTAATAAAAAGTAAGCGTGCAAAACATCTTGATCTTGGTCTTCATCTGCCATACTTGCTGGTCTTACGATGAGCAATGTGTAAAAGTTCTGCACGTTCGTAAGTCACAGCAGAAAGCGTATGTTGAAGCTAATGTTAGAAATTAGAGAGCAGTCTTGATTGCTTCTATTCTGTTTGAACTCTTGTAACCTTAGGGAAAATAATCTGGCAAATCAAGTAGCTGATATCCATTATCCGAAAATAAAAGCAAACTGTTCATTTTAGTTAGTAAAAGTGTGCGAGCGTGCCCGTACGGGCGTGCACGCATTTCTGTGTGCGTGTGTTGGAATTACGCCTAAAAGCCACAGATTTTGTATTGATCCTTGACTGTAGGAGGATGGCTGTGTTTTCTGTTGAGAATGACAGATATAATACGTTTGGAAATGGCATAGATAAGTGGTAAAAGATGTTGCTCAGTCGTTAGACAGCCTTATTCCACCATTCAGCCAGTGTAAAGTGAAGTGTGACTTTGTGAGCAAACCTCTGTGAGTATCTTTAATAACACAGCACCAATGCTCCAACGCATGAGGAGGGCACATCATTGCACCACCTGCTTTCTGCTTCTACATCACAAGGTAATATTTGATCAATTAGAATGAGGAAGGTTAATGTTATTAGATCATTTTGGTCATCACACAGAGTGTTCATGGCACTGCTGTAATGTTAGTTACATATTTAATTCATTCTGTTTTCATTTTTACAGACACGACATCTAAGGAGAGTGAACTTAATGAAGCATTGGAATACACTGCCAACCTTTTTTTGTGGATGGTTAAAGTGTTTGGAGTTTTTCTTAATCACTAGCCTAATTAAATCTAGTGGTGCATTATTTTTTTAGGTTTAATCTCAGAAAAGTAAGTACACTGAGCTTTAATCCGAGCTGCACTGTATATTCGAGCCGTCCTGATACCGGCATGATGTATATCCAACAGGTCACATGGTTTAGAAACCCTGGGAGAAATTTCGATGCAGTTTGGGGCAATTGATTATTTTGCTCGTGCAGAACAAACTGGAGTTCCCATCACGAAGTGTAGCTAACTTGAGTAAATATTGGCGTTAAATATTATCAGCATTAGCTAGGCTTAACTCTCTGTGCGGACTTTTGAACATTCTCCCTGTGGTCACTTGGGTTTACTTCAAAACCATGCCAGTAGGTGGATTGGCGACTCCAAATTGCCCCTAGGTGTGTGTGTGTGTGTGTGTGTGTGTGTGTGTGTGTGTGTGTGTGTGTGTGTGTGTGTGTGCGCGCATGGTGCTCTGCAATGGACTGGCGTTCCACTCAGGGTGTATTCCCACCTCATGCCCAGTGTTCCCAGCATAGGCTCCGGATTCACTCCGACTTAAGATTAAGCATCTTAAAATATTTTTAAAAGACATCAGGAGAAAATGCTGGACTGGATATCAGAGGAAAAAACAGAATCTTTTTTTTAGGTTGAGTAATCGCTTAATGACAAGCAAATATATGGAACCATTGTGTGTTTGATCTTACAGAATAATAAGGATCTTTCTGTGTTTGGTCAGTGTTCAAAATCTACTTTCTAGTGGTCTCAATATTTTGATCATGTATCTTTGATGTCTAGGCCTTGCTGAGCAACAGAAGTAGACAGACTGAGAGGTTTGTGAGCTGGAATGTGAAAAGTTGATGCCCCGTATCTCAAAACGTCACCTAGATAGACCCAGTAATACAAGGTCATGAATTGTGTTGGCTTTTAGATTATTTCTTTTTACTGAGATTTTCGTTTTCATGAATATCAGTGTTTGCTGTTTACTTGGAGTGACAGTGTCCCACACTCGTAGGAGGTTTGTAGGCCTGCAGTGTCTCAGCTGTGCTGATGGTAAGACAGTCGACAGTGCGGTCTCTCTGGTGAGCTACAGCGTGTCTGTGTTATAATATGATACACCCTCTTTTTGTAACTGTACATCATCTCTCCTCCCACGGCACCTTAACCGCTTCATTGTTTGCTGGTTCTCACTGTACCGTGAATGCATATGAACACAAAAAGAGCTTGAAAGCCCTGGGAAATTTCACATTCACTGTCTGAACATAGTTAGGCTACAAGTACTGGGTCCTAGTTCATGTTTCTTCATGTAACATGCATGTAATTTGAGCTGAGCATGGAATTACAGGTTCTACTTACAGTCCTACATTTTAGGAGCCGGGAATATTGGGAAAGTAGGTCGCGTTTCTGAGTAGGAGAGAGCTGGAATTAGTTTAACCGTAAATGTGAAACATCCTGAAGGCTCAAGTCAAAGAAATAATCCTGAATATTATGGGTTTAGCTTTCTGCCTACCATACTGGAAATCTTTGATACTGGAAGGAAGCAGAGGAAATCAAAGAGACAGAAAAGGCTGTAGTTAGTTTCTGTGGGTGTGTTGCTGTGGCTGTCATTTCAAAGTGACGAAATGTCATCCGAGGCCCCAGTGGGAAACCTTTTTACATTTTCTTCTCACTTTCTCCAGCACATTAACAAGCCACACTCCGCTCCAGTGTTCCATGTGAGCCTAATTAGGCATAATCTTTTAGTAATATTTTCGTAATGCTCTTTTCAGCAAGATGAATAAGGCAGTTGTCATTAGTGCTTCAGTTCTAAGGTTTTTATGTCAAGCTCTCTGTTTAGCGTATTGCATTATTGCTCATTAATAATATTGTAGACAGGGCAGACACTTCAGCTCATCTCCTTTATTCAGATGTTCCTGTGACTTTGAGCTCTGATGTTTAACTTGCATATGATGAGTTTCTTCTGTGCACCCAGGGAGTGATCAGACACAGAAATTATTCTCTTACTTCAATTTACTGAGACTCTCACTCGGGTGTTTTTTTTTTTTTTCTTTTTCTTCGTGCATACTGAAGTAGCAGCAGTCTCTCAGTCTCAGAATAATCTGTCATGGAAACTAGTCTCATGATTTGCTTAGCACTTAAGCGTTTCCTCACAGCACAGCCTGGAAATTTGCCAGAGCAAACTATTTAATTGACCCTTAATGACTTGAGCAGTGCGACAATTCCCTCACACCCTCACATTGTGACTATTTTGTTTCTGTGTGAATGCGAAGGCAACATTGGTGCCTTCACGGATCTACATGGTTATAATAATAATAATAAGAAGAATAGGATCCTCTTGATGATGATTTTATCCCAAATAATCGGATGTCATGCTTTTGAATTAAAGTGTAATTCTGCCATAGCGCGTCCAGTAACATTTACAACTCTACGACTCTAAGTAGACCTGCCTGACTAGAAATAGGTTTCCTCATAATGTGCGTGTATGTATTTTAAGGACCTGCTGCCTCTCTTTCTTTAGCTGACAGAACTGATCTGTGTCTTCAGAGCTTTGAAATGGGAGATGTGTGTGGATATACTTGGTATCTTTGTAGCCCTTGATTGACCCTGAGCCATTTTTATAAGCTCACAGGCTTTTTATTCCCTCCTCTGCTTTAAATTCATGAATATTTCATTGCCTCATGCCACCATTGCACAAAATATACCCACGTTCCTGTCATAAAAGATAGTTAATGTTTGGCAGGTAGGAGATGATTATTAACCATGATCACTGAGTGGATCAAGCTTCTTGTCGGTAATAAATGGTGTTTTATGATTAAGCGGATGTTGCTCTACAGTCTTCAGTACGGTACAGTACAGTTTTCGGTACGGGTGTACGCACTCTGCCTCTTGAGACATAACTATGGCTCAGTCCATCCTTCTGTTTTTCTCCCTCTGAAAAGTGAGTAAGAATATGACAGGATATGATTTCCTCTTGTTCAGCTTCTTGTTAAATTCCAAGGCTTGTCTTGTCCAGGTCGGGCGAGAACAGCAGCCTTCATAGCATCAGACACAGAATCTTTTTGCTGCTCATTTAACTGGAAAATACCACAGCTGCTCTAGAATGAGCGCACTAGCAGTTCAGGAGCTCTTCTACAGCATATATCGCGCAGGTTGGTTAGGGATGAGAGAAATGTGAGCTGTTCTGTTGGGATTAAGGGGGATCCCTTTCATGCTTCTTTAATGCTCAGCATCGCCATCATTTAGGATTTTGCACATTTAGCACCAAGACCTTCTTCTTTCCAAACATTCTCAACTCACTTTAGCCTCCTCTGTTTACAGATAAGTTGTACAGTGGAAAGTCCGTTACACTGCTATCATGAAGGCATGATTACGTTTATAATCCCACACCTTGTATGATGCAGTCTGTGATTCCCTTTTGTTCCCCATTTTCTGATTATAGTCAGTGTTTTAGATTTAACAAATGAATATGTGGATATGTGGATTCATCCAGAGCTAATACCTGTATATACAGTACAACTCGTTTAAAGATAAGAAGTTTTATTTTGTTTATTTCTGATGTTGTGCACTGCCATGTTGATTTGTCGTCACTCCATAAACGGGGAAGGAGCTCGGATCTGAAAAGAATACCCCAAGCTGACTTCTCAGATGCAGTGAGAAGGACAAGGTCCCCATTTACTCTGTTGAGAAAGAAGGGTTCACTAAGTGTTCTATAGCAAATAGTGCAAATAAGGTTTTTTTAAAATATCTTTTATTTAAAAGAACCACTGTTTGCACTATTTGCTATAGATGGTGCTGTTACTTTTTTTTTTTTTAAACTATAAAAAACTTTATAAATAAATTGCATTATGTAAGAAAAAAAAAATTCAATATCCTAGATGAGAATCGTTCATAAAGTTGGAAAAAAAAAATAGAGGTGGTTTTTTTTTTGTTTTGTTTTGGGTTTTTTTGGCAGTATTGCCCAGCCCTACCATCGAGAGCACATGGCCTGTTTTGCTCGCTAGATTCCTGGCCATGGGTGGCTGTGGCATCATCAGGATTCAAACTCGCAGTCTCCTGACGATAAGGTGAACACGTTGTACTTCAGTCTTGGAGTGAACAGTTATATGCTCCTGTAAATGTGTCGGTTGAATACTGACGTCAGGAGCTGTAAAAGGGTGTGTGTGTGTGTGTGTGTGTGTGTGTGTGTGCGCGTACGTGCGCGCGCATGCATGCTTGTGCAATTAAGACAAAAATTGCTGACTCCAGCTTATGCCTGTCCTCACAACTCTGAGCCTTCAGAACGCCATGCTGATAGCGCTGACCTTTCAGCAGTTTGCGTTCTCAAAGTCAGACCTGGTGTGCTGTCATTGTGGTCTTAACTGGAAAGAAAAAGTAAGCCTATTAATACCTCTCCACATTTAATAACAGATTTTAAGGAAATCAGATTGGCATGGTGCGCACATGATATAGGCTTTATCAAAGCATTATGGATGAGGAGAAAATAATTGCAACTTTATTAATATTCACATCAGAAATGGTGGGGGGGAAAAAACAGAGTCACCATTGTTCAAGTTTTATATTCTTGTTTTTTATTCGTACCCGAAAGATGAAACACTTCAAAATGTACACGTCTGTCTGTTCACAGTTACTGATGTGGAGCTCAAGCGGCTGAAAGATGCCTTTAAGAGGACCAGCGGCCTGTCCGCCTACATGACCCAACAGTGCTTCTACAAAGAGGTGCTGGGGGATGGCGTTCCACCAAAGGTTGCAGAGGTAACCCAAGCTCCAACACGCAATCACAGCTCTCTCTGCGCTTACCACATCTATCACCAAAAAATGTACCTACTTCCCAGCCTACTTGTTCTTTTCAGTCACAGAGCCAGCCTACCACTTTCTGGTTCGTCACTGCTGTAAGTGTATTGTCAATAACAAACTTCCTGCCTGAGTCATCATGCCCTTTAGCAAAGTATTCTACCCATGCTTCTGTCTAATGGTACTGTTCCTTTCCATGGTTTAGCCCTCAGCAACAACAAAATACATCGTTCAATTTTTTTAGTTCACTTCAGTGATTAAGAAAGAATAGACCTCACATCTGCTGATCTGGAAAGATGGTATTCTGACGCTGTCTTCACTATGGCACTGAGTGGCACTCATTTTTGCTTAACCCATTCATTTATGTATCATATCTGAAATGGGTCACGATGTTCATGTTGCATTTGCCGTGCAGACATGCCTCATATAGAAAGTTGGAATCATAATCATTCTGGTTTTTAAGATCCTGTATTTTCCCCCCAAAGTTGCCTTGAACAGGCATCTGCAAGTTAATGATGTTCCTCATTAGGACTACAGCGAGCACTCGGTTTTCCGTGACGAAAGGCTTTCATATCTCTAATGCTCAGCTTTCAAATTGCATCCCTTAATGCCCAGAAGCTGGTAATTAGATCTGAAACTGCTGCGTGGTTGGTCATGTTGCTAGCCAGCTACAGGCACCCTGCATGATGCATTGATTTAACATTGTTTTTAGTTCAGCAGGGAAAAAAATGCAGAGGGGGATTCACATCATTATTGTTTAGACAGACTTTTACTTCCTTTTTAGAATTTGCTGACCAAACATAAGGTGTGTCCAAAACAGAAGCCTTGATGCCTAAACTGTCTCGTAGCATAGAATAACCCCTGCAGCTTAAATCAAAGAAATGGCAAATTACAGCGTTATACGCACACTTGACAGGAACATGGCTGGAACATGATTCTGCCTCTAAAACTGCCTCTAAAAATGCTTGAACCTCACTCATAGCCTTGTTTTGGCATACCTCAGGGTCAAAGCTTGCATCACTAAAGTCATGGGAGCATCATTACTCTCATTTTTACTCTCATGCCGGCAGGAGCTGCAGGCAGATATGAAGCTTGCAGGACAAATAAAGACCGTGTTGAAGATAGGCCTGTCACGATAATTACCTTATTGACTTATCGTACAATATATGGACTTGACTTCAGTCATTTTTGCTGACCTCGATGTTGCCCATTGTCTTTACATGTGTGTTTGTTTACAATAAGAACGAATGTCACCAACATTTTAGCCATTTGCGCTGCTTCTGTCCTCTCGTCTGCTCTAGGGCTGTCGAATTAAAATTCGAACTTCGAATATTCGTCGAATTTAAGATAAAAATGCACATTCATATGCAAAAACTGTGCATGCAAATCTGAGATGTGTCTCAAGCACTAGCACCAATTTTAATTAAAACATACTGTTGAAAAAATGACACACAAGATATTAACACGGCACTACCAATGTTTTTTTTTTGAAGAAGAAGAAAAATCCAGAAAGAAATATTTCTAGTTTTACAAATAATCCGGTTATAGTCAGTAATGTCGGGGATTGACCCGCTTTAGCTGCGTGAGCTGAAGCTGAACAGTGAATGAACACCGGTAAACTGAAGCCCTTTATTAGCGGATTAATTAACTCACCCAGACACATCCTATAGACATGTGAGATTAATCAGACATGTACTCCACATAAACATAATATTACAACTTGCGTCTGCACAAAATGACTCGAACGCGCGAGTGAACTTGAACTTAAGTAACACGCTAGGTAGAATGGTAAGTCACGTTGTGAATACACTCTTTCAGTAACAGCGCACTAAAACACGGACAATGAACAACTACAGCATAAAGAATTCACAGTATTGTATTACAGTAGTGAACTCATTGTAATGTTATTATTTCAGGAGATCGGGTTTTCACAACAAGGGCAGTTTTCACGTTTTTGTTGATACATGTTTATGTTAATATAGAAAATATGTGAGTATTTGGTTTCATTTTTGCATTTTCATGTCAACTAAAATGCCATTGACTAATATTTTAGTCAGAGTAAATTTGACTAAACTTAATAAATATAACATGATGAAATATAGACTAAATTTAAAGGATATTTTCATCAGAAGACAAAAAACTATGACTAAATCCAATGTGAAAATGAACCCTGGAACTGGCGTGAGAGCCTAGGTTAAATCTTTTGATTTTTTTAAATTTTATGCGCTGTAGTTTTAAAAGTAAATGCACTTTGTTAACATCCAGGTTTGTTCTTTACAATAAACAATATAACACAGCGCTATTTGTATTCAGTCCTGGTGCTCTCTTGTGGACTGTACATTTAAAAATCTGATTATTTTTTTTTTTTTGGACATTCCATTTTCAATGTCTGGATATTCTTAAAAATTAAAAGTACGTTGCTCTTTGAAAGGGTGTACTTGCATTGTTATTCTATTATGTTATTATTATATCAGTGGCCTAAAATGGTCTTAAAATGACAATAATATTGTTTATTGCAATTATTTCTGGGACAATATATCATCCAACAAAAGTAGTTATCGTGATAGGCCTAGTTGAAGAACACAGGAGCGTATTGGATGCCCCAAGTTTATTAACCACTTATGTTCATTAGAAAATATGGCAGGCATAACAGGCACTTAACTGCAGGAGTGGGTGGGATTGTTCAGAATTCCTTTGCAAGCAGGTGGGAGTGGGATTTGGAGGGAGAAAAAGAAATAGTCCCATACACACCTCACACCTCACACCACAAGGTCAGGACAATATGATACAGTGATCTTAGGCTCCTGAGTGGCAAAGCATAAAAGTATTATCGTTGGGAAATTACAAGTTTGAATACTTTGAACGTGAATGTAAGAGGGCAGATAGCGGCTCTTCCAAGTGTTCAGCTGTCCTGTCAGGTAGCAAGAGCAGTAGATCAAAAGGTGTGGTGGTTGACCCGTCTCAGAGGAAGCATATGCTAGCCCTCACCCTGACTGTTTGGTATCTGTCGTGTGATAGAGGACAGCTAGATAGTGAGTGGGAATGAAAATAAAATGGGAGGAAAATTAGGTAAAAACATTACCGTGATTTTTTTTTTTTTTTTGTGGCTCTCAGCATTAGGTTCAGGCTTTGCATCAGCCTACTCATTTAAGTTCATCTACATTTTTTTTTTCACTCAGAATTTAGATCCAGCATTCAGAAACATGTCCCTCATGGATCTATCATACAAAACGGAAGGCTTTTGTTCGTTCAAGTCCCTGGCAGGCTCCAGTTCCTGCTACAGTCAATTGTTGTCAGAGGAACCACTATCTAACAGCGTCTTTTATTTTTGTGTTTGTGAGCTGGCGTATGAAGAACAATGCTGCAGAAAACAGTTACTACTGATATATGCATATCACTTTTATTTCCTCAAATGTTTTTTTTTTTGCTGTGATTTTAAATAGTGAGGATGTTTCCTGTGGACTTTTTTTTTAATTTTTTTTTTAAACTTATTTCATTTTGGAATAACAGTAAAATTCTGTGCTGCAGAGATACTAGATGTTGCTTATAAAAAAAAGCTCTCTGCTACAAATAGAGTGCTGTACTGTAGCAGCAGAGATATATTTAGAGCTGCTTCCAAAACCTTGTGATTTCCTCTCAGCCTAGACAGCATGGAATGATTTTCTCAAAAGAGCCTTCTGTTAACATGTGCAGTAATGCTGGACTGTGATTCAAGCATGCTTCTGTGCGTCCTTCAAATTTATGTATCCATTTACCTTAATTTCCCTATTTCTTAACTTCTTTGTCACTCTTTATTCAAACACCTGCACATTTGTATTCAGACACATTCACTAAACCGCTCTCTATGAGAAGAGGATGCTTGCGTGTCAGGCTTTGGGACAGTTGATCTCCAGCCTCTAGAAACAGGGTGACACTTCGCTCTGCGTCCATGAGTAGGCGGTGATGGGGAGAGGCTGCAGCTCATTCCATCACAGAGATAAATGAGCATGAGGGAGCCAAAGCAGTCTCATTTAGCTGCATTGACACCTAGGCAGCGAACCAACCGCACATACTGTTTTTTAAAATCCCATGGTGATTAACGCCATCACGTCCTGTCACCTTCCTGCCTTCTGTCGTGTCAGACTTATAAACTGCTCACATTCATCATTTCCTGCTTCAATTTAGCAAGCAGTTGTGCGATTGAAGGTCACTGGGTCATGTGGGTTTTTTTTTTTTTTTTAAATGTTTCTCCAGCAGACCCAAACAGTGTTCAGTTGTTTTTGTGTATGTTGGGGACCTTTCTGAGCTACTGTACTTATTAGTGTTGAATATATCAGTAACACACAGCTAAATCCCCTTTCAAACAGGGATTTCAAACCAAGTTGTTCTTTCTTAGAATTGCTTTAGTTCCTGCTCAGAGCTCCAGTCAGCACTGTGGACATTCCCCTTCCAACACACACACACACACACATATATACATGTACACCCATACGCACTCCCTCTCCTGTGTCCCAGAGCTAGACTCCTCAGAGTTGTAGGATAAAGGGAGAGAAGCTGGTTCATGCAGCAATCTCGCACCAATACAGCAGTTCAACTGTAACCGTCTTCTCAGACAGCCACGCCGGCTGTGGTGGATACGGGCGGAGTTAACCCATAACAATGCTCATACTGTGAGTAGGAGTCTCCAATGTAAATGCCAACGATGGACCCATTAGAGACTTCAGAACTGTTATTAGGAAGGCACAATGGCACAGCTGTAGCTTTGCCAACTCACAGATCCAGCTCTGGTTACTCTCAGTATGTTCTGTCCACGTCCACTTTCTTCCCAGTTCTCCTGATTCCTCCAACTTCCCAAAAACATGCTGGTATGGGGTGGATGGATCACTAGCCCAGGCTCCTAGGACAAACAGATTTAGTGTCTTCAGCTATTAGTTGTTGCTTGTTTTGTTTTTTGTTTTTAAATCCATAGTTGCCTGGTTAACTAGAACATTCAGTAGGCTGCTCATGTAGAGGGCACCAGCCTTTTTTTTTTTTTTTCCTCCTTTCTCCCCCCCTCCTCTTTTCTACTCCCTATTGACTATTGCAAAACAAACATTTTCATTTGGTTTATGGTGCTTCACGGTGGTGCGATGGGCCTAGATGCTGTAACTAGCACATGCTTCTCGTTCCAAATCGCACTGCCTGCTGCACTGCACGTATCAGCCGAGTCGCGATCTGGTGGTCGGCACAGAGAACATTTACTAGGCAGATTAATTAGCATGCAAGGATGACATGGTAGATTTTCAGAATCAGAAAAATGCAGGTGTGTGAAAACACTGACCAAAATAGTGTGCCGCAAAGCCATCATATAACTCTCCTTCTTGCTACACGCAGTCACCTCGTGGTTAAACACATCAGTAGAAAATCCTGACGCTAGCTAAACTCGAATAATATCTATTACATTTGATGCAAGGACAGAACAGCAAATCTCTTGAAATTGACTTACCGACTGATTGTCAAGGGCAAAAACACAGTGTACTATATTAGAAAATTTTTGATGTCTGTCTGATGACTGGCTACGAATTCATTTACACCTTGGTATTAATGTAGTAACATAACGAGCTAGTCATTAAGTTAGCTACCACTTTTACTGGGTAACCAAAGCATGGCACTAGCCATTACTTTGGTACTTTCACTTGCCCAATTAATTTATGGGGTATTGGCTATGCTAAATTGCCCCTAGGTGTGAATGTGTGTGTGTGTGTGTGTGTGTGTGCATGGTGCATGGACTGGTGTTCCATCCAAGTTGTATTCCTGCCTTGCCCCAGTGGTCCCAGGATAGACTCCAGATCCTCCGTGACCAGGATCAAGCCGTTTCAGAGGATGAATGAAGTGGTACTATTTATTAGTCAAAATGAAATTGTGCCCTGCTTCCATCTTCTAACTCATGGGATGTTTCATGTGCTCTGTATGGTGTATACAGAATATTGTCAAATGAATATTTTCAAATTGCTGATCATTTTTATATAGTCACTGTACTGTTGTAACTTTCTATTCCCTATAGGTGATCTACAACTCATTTGGAGGCACGCCAAAAGGGCTACACTTCAACAACCTCATTGTCGGCCTGGTGCTGTTGACGAGAGGACGTGATGAGGAAAAGGCCAAATGTAAATCTGCAGATTTATATCTGTATATATTGGTAGCCTAAATATATCTTCCTAAACAACTGTTTGGTTTATATGAGCCATTTATTTTGTCCGATTAAGCTAGAAGCATATGCGTGTTTAGCTGTTTTGCATAGAACTCTGTATTGCTTTGCACTCGGTTCCCAGTGGGTGTGCCACAATACCTTTTAAAAATAGCAGGCTAGCAGCCTGCCTGAAGTCAGCACATTCACATATCTACTGTAAACTTCCGTTCTTATTAAAATAAGCCAGAGCAGGCTGTTCTGTGTCATAAAGAAACGTAGATATCTGCAGCTTCTAACAGCATATGAAATCAGGCATTTAAGTGTATTATGGCAGTTCTGGGATTTCTCTGCAAGTGTGCAGTCTAATGTTCCCTGCCAGTGTTGTGTCCCTGCAGCACAACGTCACACCATGACAACTGTGATTGATGCGCCCACTGGCTGTGCAACTTCGATAAGAATTGTGCTGTGTGTGTGTGTGCACGCGCGTGTGCGTGATTGTGTGTATATGTGTGTGCTAGCACGTGTCGTTTTTTTTTTTTTGTTTGTTTGTTTTTTTTTGAGAGAGAGATTGACTGGTCACCTCTGTCTCTTCTGTCCTCAGATATCTTCAGCCTGTTCGCCAGTGACTCGGGCAGCTATGTGGTGCGAGAGGAAGTAGAGAGCAGGCTCCGTGCTGTGGATGGGGAAGTCCCACCCTCGCTGAGGAAGTGCTTCTTAGAGGTCAGAGCATTTCAGTCTGGAATACAGACTCTCTCAGATGCACTAGCCAACCTCTGAGATTGATTTCTCACAGGCAAGGTCTTAATTCTTCAGTGTATGTCAATATCACCTCATCAGATTGCCTGTTGGGCTCAGCAGCTGCAGCGACTCCTGCTTTCCCAATCAGCACCTGCCAAGAAATCAGCCAGAGGTTGACGGGGAAAGCAGGAGGTGGAACGAGCACTCCAAGTGTTCCAAAACAAAGAAAATTGAGATGTGTTGAGAGACAACAAAACGCAAATTAAAGACTCTGTCCTCACCGTAATCCTCTTTTCTTTTTTTCCTCTTTTCTCTAAGAAAACTTAGAGAAGTTGACTAGCTTAGACACTGTAGCAACTTAGATGGAGCTTTTTGAATATTTGATGTATTGTTTTTTAATCCTGTTAGAACTATATATATAGTATATCTATGTAGCTTTCCAGCTTAATAAGGCTCTCTCTTCTGTCAAGAGCCTTTGAGGAGTAATGCCCAACTGAGAAAGTGCAAGTGTTTACTCAGTTTATCATTTTATGCCGACAAGGTCCCTTATTGCTACTCTGCCAAGCTCCCCCTCCTTCTCTGAGATGCGTGTGTGTGTGCGTGCGTGTGTGTATGTTTTTATATCTAACAGTTCTGACTCTCAATTTTGACTTTTCCTTTTTTTTCCCTTTTTTTAAACTTTTAAAAAACTTAGTCAAGTGGTTTACTTTTAGCGTTAAGGGTTATTTTTATGTGTTGACATAGCATTAATTAACTGCATTAATAATTATGTCACTGGAAAGTTCTCACAAGGATAGTAAGGTGTGTGTGTGTGTGTGTGTGTGTGTGAGAGAGAGAGAGAGAGAGAGAGAGAGAGGTGTTATTAGGGGTTGCCAAAAGTCTATTACACTAATGCACGAGCATCACTGTCACTGAATGTGTGCTGTTGGCCGCAATTTTCCATCCTATTTACTGATGCCTTTCTAATAGATATTTTCTCATCATAATGTAGATAACACTTTAATCACTGTTTCTACTGAAACACCAGCCAGTTGAGCCATTTTTAAGCGAAGCTCCTGCTGTTTGTGTATCTCAAATATTTCAAAGTCATAGATCTTTTCCTCTTGTCATCTTGATCCATTATCAAGGTCAACTGGACATGCTCGGCATTTTTATACGTGCTACGGAGCATGGTAAGATGTTAATTGCTTAGTTTTATTATGCACTACACCTGTAGCATAATAAAATTCAGCCGCATTCATTATGTTTCTCCACTATTTGTAAGGAATAAAACACTTTGGGATGTACTGTTATAGGGAAATAATCAAGTTAGTTCCTGTTATCACTTACGTTACAGCAGCTATAAACAATCATTCCCTCACCAGCCTCTTTCTTTACAGCCTTACAAAAAAAAATGCACCTTGTCATGTTTCAGAGAAACCACCAAATGTCCTCTGTCCTGAAAACTCCCCCTGTGGCATAGAACAGCTTTATTTATGTTACAAAGCACTGATACTTCAGACTGCTTCCATAAATGTTAGATAAATATTTAAATAAACTGTATCAAGAGAATAAGCTGCTGCTATAGAAGCAATACCGTGTTGGAACCAGCACATTGATATAAAGATTTTATTTATATATATATATATATATATATATTATATACACATATACAGGGGTTGGACAATGAAACTGAAACACTGGCCAATATAGTGTTGGAGGTTTCATGGCTATATGTGGCAATATGACAATAGCACAGCTGTACCTAAAATATTGCAGTGCACACAACATAATGGGGGACATATCAGAGTTGTTGGTGCGCGTCTCGCTGGCGCATCTGTGACCAGGACAGCAAGTCTTTGTGGTGTATCGAGAGCCACGGTATCCAGGGTAATGTCAGCATAGTACCATGAAGGACGACCACATCCAACAGGAGTAACTGTCTACGCAAGAGGAAGCTGTCTGAAAGGGATGTCCAGGTGCTAACATAAAACCCCAGCTGCCTAACTCACTGCAGAATTAAATGTGCACCTCAGCTCTCCTGTTTCTACCAAAACTGTTCGTCGAGCTCCACAGGGTCAATATACATGGCCGGGCTGCTATAGCCAAACATTTGGTCACTCGTGCCAATGCCAAACGTCGATTTCAGTGGTGCTAGCAGTGCCGGAAATCTTGGGCTGTGGACAATGTGAAACGTATTGTTCTGAAGGTGGTGCCGTGTATCAGGATGATAATGCACCAATACACACAGCAAGACTGGTGACAGAGTGGTTTGATGAACATGAAAGTGAAGTTGAACATCTCCCATGGTCTCCCAGATCTGAATATTTTTGAGCCACTTTGTTGGAGGGTGTTTTGGAGGAGCGAGTCAGGAAACGTTTTCCTCCACCAGCATCACGTAGTGACCTGGCCACTGTTCTGCAAGAGGAATGGCTCAAAATCCCTCTGGCCACTGTGCAGGACTTGTATCTATCATTCCCAAGACGAATTGATGCTGTGTTGGGCGCAAAAGGAGGCCCTACACCATACTAATAAATTATTGTGGTCTAAAACCAGGTGTTTCAGTTTCATTGTCCAACCCCTGTATATATAAAGATATAGAATTGAATGACAGTCTGCACTGTCAGAGCTCCTGTTATAGAAAATTAATTAAAACCATGTTTTTATTCAAATAATCAGTTTCCAGAATTTAACACTGCTGTGGTTTAAGTATATAATATACAAACAATAAAAATTCCAAGACATCTTGACGTCTCCACTCATATATGTGAAAATATTTATATTTATTGCAGCAAATATCAACCTCCGTAAGGTGTTACCTTATTACCTTCATTGGTGACTAAGATCTAATATATGCTTTATTCGATATTTTTAATGACTTATTTACACCAGCAGAAGTGATTCTGCAGTTTTAACCTGTTTTAACCAGCGTGCTAAATTATGCATGTACTGACACACTAACGGATGCTGTCTTCCTGTGTTTTTCTGGCAGGGAGAGAAGGTGAATTATGAGAAGTTTAAGAACTGGCTTCTACAAAACAAAGAGGCGTTCACCTTCTCCCGCTGGCTGCTCTCTGGCGGAGTGTGTGTCACCCTGACTGACGACAGCGACACACCCACCTTCTACCAGACACTGGCTGGAGTCACGCACTGTAAGTGGCACTGCCCAGTACTGGCAGGACAGAGATCAGGGTGCAGTACCTCTATATTAACCAGCAGCTTAAAGCTTCTTTTGACATGCAGTGCACAAGCATAAATATCAGCATGAGGAATAAAAGGTCTGCAGTGTTTCTGTATGTGTATGTGTGCTGTGCATATGCTTGCGTCTTGACAAAGTAGCTTTGGTTGGACTGTGGGTTTAGTGCGACTGTGTTTATCAGTGAGGCTCTTTGTATCTGAAGCTGATGATGTGTAAGCAATCCTGCCTCCTGTCAGTCATGTAAGGGCCTGAGATTTCTGTCTGCACTGCCAGTTTGGGCTTCGTTCTAAGCCAACACCAGAAGCCACTTCAGGAAGGTCAGAAAGTCACTTCAGAGTGAAGAGAGTGAGTCAGATCAGAAAAATCACTGAATCTAAAACACTGGAATGTTTTACTGTCCATAACTGCAGCAACTGGACAGTTGACTCCATTGGTGCGCTAAGATATACATGAAGCAGTACTGTTGTTCCTTTATAAATCAAACAAATCATAATGAATTAAACTTTTCTTATGACTGAATAGTTGTAGTGTTACAGTACAGTTCTCTTCAGCTGCAAATATATTTTTAATCTATCATGTTGTGTATTTGTTGAGATTAGTGGAACTACTTTTCACCATCAAGTAAGTGCAGTGGTATTGTATTTTATGAAATGTTTTGTTAATAGTGTAGTAACCTAATAGGCTTCTCTTGCCAAATAGCAGAACCTACATTTTTTTAAACAACTTTTTAAAGCATCTTGCCCATCACATTTTAAATGGTATTGCTCTATATCATCTTCCTTAGATGAGGTGATGGAGACAACGGTAACCTCCTCGTTCAAGCATGACACCATTTTGTTTGAAAAGACCACAACAAATCATATGCTTTCACCTGTTATTATGTTCTGTTTACTACCCTGCCCGTCTTGTTTGATAGACAGCCTGAGTGTTCCATGCAGTTTCTCAGAAACACCTCTGACAAAGCATAGAACAGGCTTTATTCCCCAACACACATCAAGCATCAGTGACTCTCTCTTCTGCTGGGGGAGAGGCGTCTGAGTGTGATAATAGCAAGTGACAGGCGCCACTTCCCACTTGCTGAACACATACCCAATCCTGTTGAGAGGAGGGGTCATTACTCCACAACGCTGCAGCTGTCACCACCACCCAGCTATTACCCACTGCCTGACACTCAGGGGAAAATGACTCCATTTGCTCTCCTCTCATCCTCCTTCAGAAAGCCTCCCTCCCAACCAGCCCTCCAACCCAGACAGCACCAGCTTCTAACCCTAGGTTTTTATGACTCTATTGGTCATATCTTTGGTGGTACATTTGCATGCTGCTCATGCTTTCACTCAGTGCTTTTTCTGTTTGGAAATAGTAATGTCAATATGGTGTGCGATATGTCAAACATATCATATCACAATACTTGAAGACATTTCTATGACAACAAACTGCCAGCAAAGCAGCAGTGATGCATAGAAAATGTAATGTTAATCTAAAATCGAGTTCTTCCACTCAAACCTCGGCAAACCATGTCTTCATGGACCTTGCATTGTGTACAGGTGCATTGTCATGCTGGAACGTGTCTGAGCTTGACCCCTTAATGCCAATGAAGAGAAATTGTAATTCTGCAATATACAAAGACATCCTGTACAATTATGTGCCTCCAACTTTGTGGAAGTATGGGGAAGATACATCCCACATATGGGTGTGATGGTCAGGTGTCCACAAGCTGATCTGATGGTAAAAATTTTGTACTGAATTTTTAAAAAATAATTAAATGTAAATGTTTTATAGTTGTTCCCACCATTTCAGAGTTTGTAAGTGTTTTTTTTT
>CM040988.1:10470402-10482172 GCA_022985145.1 Pangasius djambal | reverse complement strand
CAAAAGGTTTCCTTTTAGTTACTGAGGTTAAGGTTATGTGGTTAGATTTCAATGTAGGCATATCATTAACTAGCTACATTAATAATTATGTAAATGGATGATCCTTACGATGTCCTTGTGTGTGTGTATGTGCTTGTGTTTGTGTGCGCTCAGAGGATGGCTGGAACGAGAGAGCAGACATGGCCTGCAGCCAGGCCAGAACTGGTTCCTCATCTCCATGCAGTGGTGGAAATTATGGAAAGACTATGTTAAATATGTGAGTGTCATGGCCAAGACAGGAATCAGCAATTCTGCTGAAACAATATACACAGAAATTAATAAAGGCTACTGTACACTAGTATGATATGATTTTCTTTATGTTTAAAGGATAATAAGTCCATTGTGGTGGAGCAGCCGGGAATGCTGGGCAGTGGCAGGAGGACTCCTCAGTCCACACCATCTGGTGAACCGGCCCTGAGCAAGACTGGAACAGTGGCACGATCTCTTAGCTCTCCCGGAGAAAAGTCCCCAAAAAGCAACTGGGAGGTTTCAGAGAGCACCACTACCAGTAAGTGTGTGTTCGAGGGACAATAAGCTATCGAGTTATACATCATCTGTTTGTGGTTATTTGAGCTGCTTTTATGCTCATGTTATATTTTCTTTTGTAAGAATTAAGTCTGTTTCTGTTAGTTGGATAAAGTCAAATACAAATTCTGCTTGAAAATTTTCAAATGTTTAAAAAAAAAAATCTCTGTGCAGACTTTGTGGACAAGTTCTTATATTAACCCATGTATCTTGCATTACAAAAGCAAGGTGACAGACATACACGAACCAAGATGTATCTGTCTTTTTATGGTACCATCACCTTTTCAAGTGCAATTTTAGATAATTTTCCATCCCACTTGATGTGGGTGATGAAAACATAACAGAAAGAATCAAGCACTGATCTACAGTGCACTGATTAATATCAGCCAGGTTCTTAGATTCTGTCTCAGCAATTCTCAGCAACGCTGCTCACTTAATGTGATGTAGTTTACCATCAATATTTCCTGTAACTCCTCTCTACTCTTTAATCCAGCTGCATCACTGTTTTGCCCAGACCTTCCTTTCTGTGCAGCGTAACTCCTGTTTCTAACAAAGTGTTCATTTGAGTACTTATATGTCATGTCAGCATTCCATACGGAATAACTGAAGTAATAGAAGTATTATAGGGAAGTATTATGGACAAATGCAATTTACATTACCTTTAAAATAGCATTTTTTCAAAAAAAAAACACTTGGTTGGACAGCTTTGAGAGCAGTTATGCTGGATATGATACACAGTCTTTTGCTGCTTAATTTCAGTATGTTTATGACCTGTAATATTAATTAAAATTCAGAGCTGTCAGTCAGATTTGGTACAATATTCTTGGTCTCATCATCACACCACAACGTTAGAAAAGAAAATGCAGCAACTGTAAATGATATTATTGGCCTTGAACCAGAGACATTCTAAGAAGATGAACATGAGCACCAGTGCTAACCCTCTTATAATCTGTGCTATCGCTGTTCTAATCTGCGTTATCACTGTAGTAATCTGTCATCACTTTTATAGTCTACATCATCACTGTAGTAATCTGTCATCCCTTTTATAGTCTACATCATCACTGTAGTAATCTGTCATCCCTTTTATAGTCTACATCATCACTGTAATAATCTGTCATCATTTATAATCTGCACTATCACTGTTCTAATCTGTGCTATCACTCTTCTAATTTGTATTATAACTGTAGTAACTTGTTATAGTCTACGTCATAATATAATCTGCACAATCACTGTTATAATCCAAGTCATCACTGTTATACTCTGCATTATCACTGTAGTTATCTGTCATCACTTTCATCACTGTTATAATATGCATCATCCATGCATCCAGTTGGTCTACTTAAATAATAGTGAAATATTTGGATGAAAATAAAATCTTTAATATTAACTAATATTAATTATCTTTAAAAATTACCAGCCAACCTTTTGGTTCATAAGTAATCAAATGGACATTGGGCTATTGTCTAAGAATGTTCTTCACCCAATGTGTCTCGAAGCGTGGGAGACAACTATCTACCCTAACCAGTTTGTGACTTCCCTACAAATCAAACCAAACTACCTGTCAGATCTTTTTTGTCTTAGAAAGCTATTAAATGCATCTTATAAAGCATATTTGTATAATTTACCAAAAACAAAAATCATTGTATTATTTGTATTGACAATTAGTTAATCAGAAATCTCGTGTATGTTCTCTCTTCCTCAGGTCAGCTGCCGCATGTGAGCTCATCAGCCACGGACATCTGCTTTGCTCGGCAGCACAATGTTTTGGATAACAATAACCAGTGTTTCTCTACTGCCAATGGCCACCTACCCAGCCACCTGGCTGCACAGAGGCCGGGTGCCATCGACAACCAGCCCTTAGTCACCACTGAGCCCATGAAGGTCTGTGTGTGTTAAATGTGGTAAAACTTATGCACGTAAAACCCCTCGTCACCCATCATAACACGAAAGAAACATATATGGTTGTTGACAAGTCAGGTAATACTTTTTAAAAACAAATTCAAAATTAAGAAGCATTAATCATTAACACAACTATGGCCATAATATATGGTTCAAGACCTCTATGACTCCAAATTGTTTTGGTGAGTTGCATGAAAAAAGCCCTTTCTGAGAGCAGCTCCCAAAAGCTCCTAAACTTCATCAAGCATCATTGGAATTACAATGGGAATCATGTGTTGGAATCTTGTGTGAGTTTTTTCACTATAAACCCCGTCAAAAAGCTGTCAAAGTCAACAGCTGGAAAATTGGCAATTTTCTCACTGCCCAAATAGTTTCAAAGTGTTTATAGCAGGAGCTGTGCATGACTGACAATTTACAATTTTATTACTGCCAAATTTCAATGCCATTTTGGAAGGAAGATGATAAGTTGATATTTTTATAATATTAAATTACATAGCGAGAAACTCATAATATTTTTAAAGTGGCAGAGTGTCATACTGCAGTGACTCAATGTGTGAGGCTCGATGTGTTATTGCTTTTATTGTTGAAAGTTTTTATACTCTGTAATAACACCTCGTCCTTCTGACTGACTCTCATACTGTCAGGCCTGATTATATGCCATTATTCACTGCAGTCACAACAAATAAGCCTTTTAAAATGTTCTAGACTTCATCTCACTCTGCTGGCAATGGAATGATTCAGCAGGTGGTCTGCTGCCCCTGGTGTTGGTTTATTTCAAAAAGTTGACATTTAAATGGCCGTTTATCAGGACAACCTGCATCCTCATCACTATTATGATAAGCAGACAGAATGTTTGCTTTTTTCCCCCTCCCTGCAGGCACCTACGTTAACCATGGAGGGAGGACGTCTGAAGAGACCCCTCAACCTGATGGCTGGCCGGGACTTTGAGACCGTACCAGAGCCAGTGTGGCGGGCACTCTACCACTGGTACGGTGCCAACCTTAGCCTGCCCAGACCGGTATGTGTGGCAGCCTTCATCAGTAAAACTGTACAAAGCCTTTCTTCTGGCCAAGTTAGTTGTATATCCTCACTGCTTTTGGAGTCTTTTATTAAACATGCCTGTAACAAACAGTTGCACTAAGCACCTTGTTATATATTGGTTTAAAAAAAAAAACTGAATCATTATATTGAATTATTATACAGAAAAATCCATAAGCACTGTTCAGCTCAGTTTACTGGCAGGGCTATCTGGCTGCAACACTTTCCTTCTGTTTGTCTGTCTGAAGGTGATCAAGTCAGTCATCACAGACCAGCCAGAGTTGGAGCTCTTCCCCCGTTATTTGCTCTTCCTACGACAGCAGCCAGCCACACGCACCCCCCAGTCCAACATCTGGGTTAACATGGGTATGAGCAGCCTGCGAATGTTCCCTCCACAATTTCCCCGAGGTAACGTAAGCCTGCAGCAAGAGAGCGGCTCCCTCAACCGTCCCAGGGCAACCTAATCTTCTAAAACACTCCTACAGGGGATTTGACACAGCAAGCGCAACAAATTCTGACTGGCAGCACAAAAAAAAGCCCAAATCCTGTTCAATCCTAGCACCTATCTCTGCCTGCTTTTCGCATACCTGCTGGTGAGCTCAGCCTGAAGCCCTGTGTGTTTGTTTAAGCAGGCATTAGATACGATTTGGTTATGGAGCTCATTATCAGGTTTCCTGAAAAGCACTAAGTAAAGAAGGGATGCATATTAGAGCGCTAACCTGATTGTGCAGCACTGAGGCAGTGTGCTGGTGAGCATGAGAGCTCCACTAATCTCATTTTAGCTATCTGATGCCTGGCTGCAGCAGGGTTTGTTACATGGTTCACCTCTCAGTCACAACTCTGCTCCTCCTGTCAGATGGGATACTGTGCAATCTGGGAAGAAGTGGGTGCTCCTGTCCAGCTGATTGCTTCTAATGATCTTGCAGAAGCGATTGGGGGGGTTGAACTAATTATTAATCAGCATTGCTGTACCTTGTTTGTCTTTGCATTTGTGGGGTGCTTTTGGCTTTGTTCGCATCTCTTTTATTTCTCCAGACTAATGTTTAATCAGTCCCTTTAAAATCGCCTTTGCCCTTTCTTGCTGCTACTTACAGCTTAATACATGCTTTTTTAAAAACCCTTTTCTGTGTTTTCTATTGTATCTTTGGTGGGGTATTTTTGTTATCTTTGTAATTTCCTTTCGGACGTTTAAATTGAGAAAGTGGGTCACTTCATGAGTCACTGTATACTGTATACTGTATACACTTGCTTAACACAATATAGTCAGACTTACTTGACATCTCTTCAGCTCTTTTGAAAAGCCTCTGAGCACGGTATAGCAGTACGGCAATGTTTCAAGGTTTCTTGGAATGGATATTCTTTACTGAATGGAGTGAGTGTTAAAGACAGGCCCTTTTTTTCCACCCTCCCACAGGTAACATGCCCTCTCCGAATGCCCCACTGAAGCGTGTGCTGGCATACACGGGTTGTTTCAGCAGGATGAGCACCATTAAGGACATCCATGAGTACCTGTCACAGAGGTTACGCATCAAAGAAGAAGACATGCGCCTCTGGCTCTACAACAGCGAAGTGAGATTCTCTGTAGCTTCCCTGTGCTGTAGCACAGTACTCTTACTATACTTTTACTAATATACGGATCACACCACACTGAATTATTTTACTGAATGTGAATTTGCGGGCACATGTGTAAGCAGTACATGCAGGTTGTATGTTTAAGGTATTAACTCCTTGCACTTCTCTAAAATCCTCTCCTTAGAATTACCTCACTCTCCTTG
The DNA here is from genome assembly GCA_022985145.1 of Pangasius djambal. NCBI lineage: Eukaryota > Metazoa > Chordata > Actinopteri > Siluriformes > Pangasiidae > Pangasius > Pangasius djambal. The sequence goes on along the minus strand of CM040988.1, from coordinate 10,476,896 downwards.
ATGATGAAGATCACACTTTAGAGAGTTTGAAAATTGAGGATGAGCAGCACTTAGTGATTGAGGGTATGTCTGTGACTTTATCCCTGTCCTAATTCAGGTTTTACCTGCTTCTACAAGTTAAAGAAAATATTGCAAATGCTCTTCTTTTTACCTCTCACTAGTTCGAAACAAAGACATGAGCTGGCCAGAGGAAATGTCCTTCATCGCCAACAGCAGCAAAATAGACAGGCACAAAGGTAACATTCAGAGATCAAGGAAGACTTCATCAAATAACTTGTGTGGTGTTTGTCACTCCAAAATAATTCCCCTATCAAAGTAGAATATTAATTAGGGTCTGTGATACACCGTGGCATGCCAAAACAGCATGAAACTGATGAGAGGTTCTGTATCTGCTGGAATATTTAATATTGATCTCTTGCAAATAAAACCAGATGTAAAATGAATAATTAAAGAAAGAAGCATAACTGGAATGACCCATCTCCTCTCCTCCTCCTCGAATTTTGAAAGTAAAATGCCTTGTGATTTTTTTTTTTTTTTTTTTTTTTTTTTTTTTTGAAGTTCCTACAGAGAAAGGTGCTACAGGTCTGAGTAACCTGGGGAACACATGCTTTATGAATTCTAGTATTCAGTGTGTGAGCAACACCAAACCTCTCACTGAATACTTCATCTCAGGGAGACACCTCTATGAGCTGAACAGGTGAGGGACTAAAGTCTATTGTAAATAGTGTAATGTTTGATGGAGCTTTTCTTTAATGGACCACGGTGAATGGCTGACTTTCATTTGCTACTCTTATCTTGACAGAACCAATCCCATAGGAATGCGAGGCCATATGGCCAAATGCTATGGAGATTTAGTGCAGGAACTTTGGAGTGGAACACAAAAAAATGTTGCACCGCTAAAGCTCAGGGTGGGCACTTCTGTACCTACTCATTTATCATTGCCTGAGAAATTCTTCCTACTTACTTTCAAAGTACCCATACTAAAGTTCCTGTCATATTTCACGTAGTGGACGATAGCAAAGTATGCACCGAGATTCAATGGCTTCCAGCAGCAGGACTCTCAAGAGCTGCTGGCGTTCTTGTTGGATGGGCTTCATGAGGACCTGAATCGAGTCCATGAGAAGCCCTATGTGGAGCTGAAGGACAGCGATGGACGGCCAGATGCAGAGGTGGCCACCGAGGTCAGTGTCAGGCAGTTACTCATTTCCACGGTCTCTTGTATCCATTTGCAGAGCTCTCAGTCAGAAAGACTGCATGATTGAGGGAAATCAGTGAAAATCACTACTTCAGCTACAAACTCCTTAAGGGGTGGATTAGCTTTAATAGTGATGTGGCATATTGATGTAGCACTAATGAAAAGACAGCACTAATGAAAAGACAGCAAGAGGCCTGTAGGAAGTGCTGTACCATGTAGTACAGCATTAAGTGTGTGTGTGCGTGTGTTTGTAGGCCTGGGACAACCACTTGAGAAGAAACCGTTCAATTGTGGTGGACCTGTTCCATGGCCAGCTCAAGTCCCAAGTCAAGTGCAAAACGTGCGGCCACATCAGCGCTCGCTTTGACCCCTTTAACTTCCTGTCCCTGCCACTTCCAATGGACAGCTCCATGCACTTAGAGATCACAGGTGAGGTGCAGCAGATGAAACATGGTTATCTAAAATCATCTGGTCTGCATGAAGCTCACTCATGCACCTGTGTGTTTTACAGTCATTAAACTGGACGGTTCCACCCCGGTGCGCTATGGTCTCCGTTTGAACATGGACGAAAAGTATACAGGCCTAAAGAAGCAGCTGAGTGAACTGTGCAGCCTAAAGCCAGAGCAGATCCTCCTGGCTGAGGTCCATTCCTCCAACATCAAGGTGAGCTGAATGCACTAGGGACTGTGCATGACATTAAACATTGTATCGTGATCAGTCAGGTGTCTGGCAGTAGTCCAGGCTGTAATTCAAATTGCAGCTTTATATTAATGTGATCATTCTAATATGCTAGTAAGAGCTCATTCACAGGGACCTATATGGGGGACATGCTAGTACTAAACAGATTTATGAAAATGTTATTTAACACAGAAAAACATATAATCGTTGACTTGCTGAAGCTTTCTGTAAGGACACGTTTATTATCATTTATGGAAGCAGTCTTGGATGTCAGTGCTTTGTAACGGTAAATTTTCCACCACAGGAGAGACCTCAGGACACCAGAGGTTACATGACAAGCTGCATTTATTGTCTTATTAACTTATAATAACAGGAACTAACTTGACTCCTGGACATTCCACAACATTAATTGTAACTATGAATCTTAAACATGATGTGCTGCTCATTAATAAACAAAAAATTGTAACCGTTGGCAAATTGCTTTGGTATAAGAGAAATAAAACACACCGGGAAATAATCAAGTTCAAGGTGGTGACAGTAACTCTGCTTTACGTCAGGCCACATCACACCACTCTGGTGATGATTATTTTCTTATACCAGTGCACCCCATCGTGTTTTACATTGCTTACTTATTAATTATTACTTAATTATCATTATTGACTCATACAAGTCGGTGACTTTATTTCATTTTTTATTATTCAAGTCCTACTGACAGATATTTCCGTGTCTCTAGAACTTTCCTCAAGACAACCAGAAAGTGCGTCTGTCTGTAAATGGCTTCTTGTGTGCGTTTGAGATTCCTGTGCCTGGTTCTCCCACCTCTATCACTTCTCCAGCACCAGTAGGTGAGGGAGACAATCCTCTTTATCTAAACCATTATTTGCTTTTTTTAATCCACACCAGCTCCTTTTTGTCTCATTCTTTCTTTTCAAAATGTCTTCTCCCCAGGCAGTACACTAGTCAATGGCATCGCTCGGAACAGCCATGCTGAGAAACCTGTCCCCATTCCGAATGGCACAGCTGGCACCCCCATTCGAAGTGGATCTGACAGGAGCATGGCTAACGGCATGCCAAGCACGGTGGTGCCCTCTGACTCAGAAAAGAATCTTGCCAACGGCATCCCCAACGGCCATGCTGCCCCGGTCCAGGACAGCCCTTTCACTGGCTACATCATTGCCATGCACAGAAAGATGGTAACTGGTGCAGACTCCAGTTCACCACTAACACTGTGAAGGATCTTTATGCCGTAGTACTGATGCTGTCATACTGTCTCCTTTAGATGCGGACAGAGCTATACTTCCTCTCGTCTCAGAAGAACCGGCCCAGTTTGTTTGGCATGCCTCTCATTGTGCCCTGCACAGTGCACACCAGTAAGAAGGATCTATATGATGCAATATGGATTCAGGTGTCTCGCCTAGCCAGCCCCCTGCCTCCTCAGGAGGCCAGCAACCATGCCCAAGACTGGTGAGTGCATTCTTTTCTAATTATATGTGATACATAATTACATTACACACAGTATTAATTCTGGCTAAAGTCAAATGGTCTAACAGTAATTTAGTTCACAAGTATAAGGAGGAACGTGCTTAACATGTGTGTCCAAGATTATGGATGGTATGCCAGGCTTTGTGATGTGATAGATCAGGTGTGTTAGGCCACTAAAAACAAACTAGAGCAGGCATTGCTTGCAGCTTGTCAACCTTGGACAGAAATGGATCATATGATTTATTGTGAATTGTAATTTTGTTTTGGGGAATCGTCACAAAAGCTGCTGGGAACTGAGTTTCACATCTCTAAAAACATTCTGTTTTAAATTTAAAGTTGTACAGTCACATATCATATTTCTGAAGTCTAAAGACATACACACTGTTTTGTTTCTTTTGACATTTTGTTCTAATGGCGTGGATCCTGCTATACGGCAGCGATGACAGCCTGGGTTACCAGTACCCTTTCACCTTGCGGGCAGTACAAAAGGATGGCAATTCTTGCGCCTGGTGCCCATGGTACAGGTGAGCCATTTATCCTTTCTCTGTGTTGTTGTGTGTCTGTGTGTTAGAAGGCTCCATTGAGTGATGAGAGTGGTCATGTCTTTGCCAGGTTCTGCAGAGGTTGTACAGTGGAGTGTAATGAGGACAGAGCATCCCTAGGAAATGCTTACATTGCTGTGGACTGGGATCCCACAGCCCTGCACCTCCGTTATCAAACTTCCCAAGAGAGGGTGAGTGCCATTAATACATATGTAATAACATGGAAGCTATACTGACATCATTATGGGAAGTATTCTGAGGTTTGGACACTTAAATTGTCTAGTCCCTAATAAAACATTTCTATGTCCAGTGCAAAGTTAGTGCTGTAGGAGTGAAGTGTTGTGTAATGGAAACTAGTTAGTGCTTTTGGAGTATTTTTAGAGCTAATGCTTTTAGAGAGATTTGAAATTTGTTTCTGTCCCACACTAGAGCTGAAAAAGCTTTTGTCAGAGGCACAATTTTCCTATGAATAATCAAATAACCACAGAAATTAAGAACAGATTTAGAACATTGGATGCAATGTTTTTAATTTGCAATGTAATTAAATTTACATTTGCAGTGTAATTAAATATCTGCTACAACCCAGTGGCTGTAATTGAGACTACATATACTATATGGGCCAAAGTATGTGGACACCTTACCGTCACGCCCATATGTGCCCATTCCAAAACCATGGGCATTATCATGGAGTCTCAGTGAAAGGAAATCTTAATCCTACAGCATACAGAGACATTCTAGACAGTTGTGTGCTTACAGCTTTGTGGCAACAGATTGAGGAAGGCCCAGATATGGTGCTACACACAACAAACAAGTGCAAGGTGCAATGCTGCTACACACAACAAACAAGTGGTTTTCATCGTATAAAAGATATTCTTTACTGTAGCCATCTCTCTTAACATTAGTTGCCAGGATCATATGTATGAACAGGTGTATATTAATGTGTGTATATTATTAACCTTTTTTGTTTACACAATAATTTAACTTTTGTTAAAAATTCAAGTGGCTTTTGAATGTAAGAGCAGGATGTCCTTGTTATAATTTATGTGGATTATTGAATGCAACAATCAGGCGGATAGCATATGCCAAAAAAAGTATGTAGGTCACTACTATCTGTGTCCTAGCGTCAGTTTAGTGGATCAAAACTAAATTTAGGATCTGTGGCGCTCCATCACCATTATCAGTTTGACACATATCACGCATGCATGCTGGTGTGAGAAGAGAATGTGTTCTGTTCTTATAAAGGTTACAAGTATATTATAGTTTTGTTTAAAGAGCATCCCCAGCTGCCTTCTTCCGGTTATCATGCACTATAGTCAAAGTTTTTTGTTTTGTTGTTTTTTTTTTTTTTTCTCCGCTTTGTATAGGGTGAATTTCATGTAAACCAGGACGGTTTAACTTAGGAGCACTTAAAGAATTTAAGAATTGGAAAATTTGGTAGAATTGTTGATACCATGGTGAGAAATTAATTATATAATGTTACTAATCCCAACATCTTTAGGTGTAGTCATTTTTACTTAGTCTACTGTGTTCATACATTATTAGAATATGTTGTTGATTAATCTGGAGAAGATTTTTTCAAAATCCTTTTATTGAAATTTGATTTATTGATGCCATGAAGTATGCTACAAAAATAATGTTTTAGACCTGTCACTGAGTATAAAACTAGGCCTAAACCAATGAAGATATGTGTCCCACATTACCAAACATGTCAGTGAAAATGGTTTTCAGTCAGTTTTTACAAAGGGGTAAGCAATGCTTCCTTAGGATACAATAGAATCTTTTTTCCTTCACATATAGATACTTAATTTCAGAAATCTATCATGATGGGATGTTTGTTTTATTAATAGAAGAAAAAACTTAAATAATGTGGAAATTCAACAGGTAACAAATATTTCTATTTTAATTCTTATATAATAAATTAAGAGGTGTAGTTTAATAGATTTTGAATGTTACACCCACACCATACTGCCCATTCAAAAGTTTTCAGACTAAAAAGATGTTAAAAAGCACCATTGTATAGAAATATACAATTTCTCCCAAGGACCGGCCAGTTACTGCTTAACTTTAAATTCTGTTTACAGTGGTTAGTGATGAAGTGGGTTTGTGTGTGTTTTTGTGCAGATAGTGGAGGAGCACACTAGTGTGGAACTGAGTCGGCGTGCCCAGGCTGAGCCCATCAGTCTGGACAGCTGTCTGAGGGCCTTCACCAGTGAAGAGGAGCTGGGTGAGGATGAGCTCTACTATTGCTCCAAGTGCAAAACCCATTGTCTGGCCACCAAGAAGTTGGACCTCTGGAGGCTGCCTCCCATACTGGTATGTGTGTAATATACCACATACACAATATATACACTGCCCTCCAAAAGTTTGGAAACGCCTGAACAAAATAGGGTTTTTGGGGAATATCAGCATAAATCCTCTTTAGTTAGTGACCATTTTGCATTGATAATAAGGGACAACACAAACTATGAAAACATATTTTATTAAATAAAAAGTTTATGAACATAAACATGAACATAACATAGAAAAATACTCAAATTTTGGATTCATCAAAGAAATCCCCATTAGCAGCTATTACAGCTCTACATACTCTAGGCATC
>CM040988.1:10404736-10461891 GCA_022985145.1 Pangasius djambal | reverse complement strand
TAAAAAAAAAAAAAAAAAAAAAAAAAAAAGGAGTCTCAAGTACATTTTGTGTAGTTTTATAAGGAAATTAGCTGGTAAATTTTACCGAGCATCTTGGAGAATCTGCCACAGTTCTTGACTGTCGCACTTCTGTCTGTCGCTTCTTTTTCTTTCTTTTTTTTTTTTGCACGCAAATCCCAGCATCCTTCATTCTGTTTTTTTTTCTATCTGAAAAGTGGTGTGTTACGTAATATTTTGCTTTCTTTACTGAAATACAAACTTTTAACTTTTTTTAAAACAAACCTTTAAATAATTTTTTTCCTGTAACTATTTAATATTTAAGTTTTTTTGTATTTAATTTTTTGTTGGAAAAGTAATGTTTGGAAATCTAAAATCTTTTTGTACTGACTCAGTAATGCAGAAATCATAAAATAAACATCTATAACACAATTTGTACGGAAAATATAGGGTTCCTAAGACTTTTGCACAGTACTGTATGTGTTATAATCTTTGAAATGACTTAATTATAAATGTAATATGTTTATAGTAAGGACAGGTTATGGAATCACATGCTTCAATAACTATCATCCTTAATTATAAAACAAGAATGAGCAGAAAACACCACAATGTTGCCAAATTAAAGCATGCATTCTCAGCAAGGCTGAAAGACGTGCAACTATGAGAGAAGTAACGCACAAAACACCGGGACATGCTGTTATCGGAAAATAGTCAAGGACAGTGGGGTGTGATGCCTATTCTTAAGTTGATTATTTTCCTATAACAGTATTTTATTTCTTTTATTCCACAGTTAACACTTATAACTTACATTATAGCAGTCATGCTCTTACTAACTGGCACAAAAACAGAGCTGTGCTGTTCTATAAAATTAATCAACATCTCTCCAGTCACATTTGAGTCAGAGGGCTTCTTGAGCATTATTATACGAAATAAACTTTAATACTTGGCCAGTTTCATGGCTAATTGGTTTCTTTTGTATGATACAGACTTTATGTGAGACAGCTCATAAAAATGTCAGTGGATATCAGTGAGACTGGTGGACTTTACACAAATCTGATAGCACTCATTCAACTTTATCTTGATCAAGGTTGCAGTGGATCTGGAGCCTATCCTAGGAACCCTGATCACAAATTAGGAATATACCCCGTATAGGACGCTAGTCCATCAATATACACAAACATTCACACACTTCTTCACACCTAGGGCCAATTTAGCGTATCCAATTCCCCTACCTCTATGCTTTTGGGAGGCGGGAGGAAACCAGAGAACCTAGAGGAAACCCACACAGACAGTAACTAGAGCTCAGGATTGAACCAGGACCCTGGAGCTGTGCGGTGGCAACGCTGCTCACTGCACCGCCATTTAATGAATACATGAGCATAAACAAATAAACGTTCTATTTATATCTACATCTATGTTAAATCTATATTGTTGTCTATTTATTTCTAAACCAAACTATGAGTGGAAACTGCAAGAAACAGGGAAATGTTCCTACTACGTTTGTTACGCTCGGTAGACTCCTTATGAAAGTGAGTTACCAGTTTACTGAAATATGTTGATGAAACTGTGTGTTAGTATGTGGCCTAGTTTGATTTCCTGTCATGCTTCATCATGTAACCTCTCGCATTCTGTTTGTTGTTATAGATGCTGCTAGTCTGGACATTATCCACCACATTCTCATTGGCATCTCTGTTGTCACCATTCTCACCACGCTTTTGTTTGGCATCCTGTGGTTCAAAAAGTAAAATGAATGAATATCTTTCCTTAGACAAAAAACAGTTTTACCAACTAAATTATTTGATCAATTCAGATCTAATAGTCAGATAGCTATTTTTCTAACTCACCCCATTTAATTTTTGATTAGATGAAGAGTCTTTATTCCTTATATTGCAGATATCGGTCACAGAATAAGACCACACAGCAGCGTGGACAGGGAAAGTCTGTGACCATTCCTTCCCAGGACTCCCCTCCTCTCTCTCCCACCTCTCCTCAAGCGGTGTTGGTGATGCCGCCGTTAGACAATTCTGCAGAAACACGCCTAAATGGACAGAAAAATAGACAGAGTGTTCGATTACCATGGAGACCATCACATCAGGTTCAGAGCATCACAAATCAATCCATTCATAATTAGCTCTATCTATTCATTTTTTTTATCATATATAAACACCACCAGGTTTATGAGAGAAAACAGATATTAACTTATTTTAGAACGAGAGTAGAGAGCAAACTGTAACATCTCTACAATGTCGTGTCTTCAGAACCCACGGGTTACGAGGACAGACCTGAACCTGATACAGCTGATCAAAGCTGGGAGGGAAGGCGCATTCTACAAAGCAAAGATGTTGCGGGGAACCTGCAAAGGTCACTCGCTTGTAACCTGCAAAATTGCAAAGGAAGGTAGTACTCTGCCAAAACCTTCTCTCTTTGCACTGGCTCTGAATTTATGAACCCTACTACTGCCAAGCATGAGCTTACATTGCAAGTGAATATAATTACTTTTAAAATAATATCAGAAATCTAGCCTTTGGATGACATTAGAATTTTTTTTTTATTGTGAGAACTCTGTAGAGGCTTTTACAGAACAGTTTGACTTTTTTTTTTTATTATTATTGTTTATTGGAGAAAACATTATTACAACACTGTTGTAAAATTATAGTATAAAAGCTGCATCCAATCTGCAAAAATCTGGGGGGAAAAAAAACAGAAATGTTCAATATTTTGACTATTTTTAGGGCACTATTTAAATTCAAGCAAATTTATCACATTGACTATGTTAACTCATTTATACAAAAGGTCAGATTTTCCTCATGACTAATCTCTTCCACTGAAGCTTGTGTTCAGGCGACACTCTGATGGATTTGATCTAACAAGGATCATCAGATTTTTCACAACCTTATGGAGTCCTGTCATTAAAGCAAAAGGGAGACATACTAAATACTAAGAAATTCTGAAATTCATGCAAATATTTCTAAGATTCTACTTTTAACTCAAGTTAATGCTGATAATATAATTTGTAATGAAAAATTTTGTATTAAATTAGAAAAGAATGCAAAATAGAAGCATTTTCACTACTCTTAGACTTTTGGTCCCCATTGTATATCCAACAATTATCAATATATTTAAATTCCTATGTAATATCCTAATCTAGAAACTGAGTTTTTTTATCCTAGAAGAAAATGAAGAAATAATCATTCTTTTTATTATTTTTAAAAAACATATGATGTGATTTCATCTGTTCTGTCATTATAAGCATGCTTTACAATGTTTAGATAGTAAATTGTGCTATTATGTTATAAAGATGTACCTGTTGACTTTTGACATTTTATATTACTACGGTAGAGGAAGGGCATATGCTGTTTATCCAAATAGCTGCTAAATGATTGATATTAGCAAAATCATAATTTCTACCTGTTGTATCACAGCTTGATCAATTCTATTACATTCCTGTGTAGACAAGAACGATCATTAACTAAGTGACTGTCACTATTAGGAGTCACTTCAAAGCAAATGGAGACTGAAGTGTCTATTATGAGGAAGCTGGTGTATCATAAGAATGTGCTTCAGCTGCTGGACTGGAACACTGCTGAGGGTAAGAGCTCAATCAGACGTGGTCTGTTTTTAGTTTACCAAGTAATTCTACTCCTACAGTCAATGTGTAGATCAGCTCGACATTTTAGTTAAAATCCACACCATGTTGTTGTGTTTAATTATCTTATGATTATAATGAAAGTCGTCTGGTATTAAAAGGACACTAAAATAAAACTGGAACCTGCTTTAATGGGATCATTGGGTTTTCTTTAACTTGCTGGTTGTTTTTGCAGAGCCCTTCATGTTGATCATGGAGTTTGTGAGTTATGGGACCCTGCGCAGCTTTGTGCAGACACATCATGACAAGCTGAGCGCTGACCCTGAGATCCAGAACCTTTTCGCTATCGCCTCCTATCACATCGCTCTGGCCATGGAACACTTACGCTCCAAAATGGTATCTCTATGTTTCAGTGGAACACCAGCGATTACACTCACACCATTTTCAAAGATGCATTATAGAAAGAACTTTAAAAAAAACTGTCCGGGATGATACAGGCGACCAGTGCAATTCATTTAAAGCAGGAGTTATGTATGCTTCTTTTCCTTTTTGTAAAGGATCATTAATCTCGCCTGCTCTCATCAAATGCATATTTTTCTGCAAAACCTTTTTGACCAAAAAGGCATGACTTTAGCTATGTTATTTAGATGGAAAAAAGGAGCTACAGAAGTGTTTGTACATGCAGCATGAAAATGTGCTTTGTGTGCGCAGCAGGATGAAAAAACTACATTATTTTTATTAAGCAAAGAAAAAAAAACAAAAACAAGTTTATTGTTAGTTTGCCTTACTTCTGATTATGAAATGTCATCCATGGCAGGGGTTTGTGTCACTTTGAACAATGTCATTTTATCTAACAGTCTCGTCCAGACAGGGACGTGACCCAGTAACATGTTTGGAAAGTATAGTTCTCTTTTACCTCAGTGGAAACACACCTAATGGACGCATATTATGACTGAGATTCTTCCTTGTAATCTGCAGGTGGTACACTGTGACCTTGCTTTAAGGAATATTCTGGTGAGCCGTTTCCCCTGGGAAATCAAAGTGGCTGAGTTTGGTCTGGCCAGAGACTTGACGCGTATGAGAAGTAGACGCAGCACCAGGAAAAAGCACCACAGGGTTAGGCATTGTACTATATTACATAAATCCTTATATTACATAAATCCTCCAGTGGTTTAAATGTTGCTGTCCTTAGGAACGAGTGCCCTTGCGCTGGTATCCTCCTGAATATTTCCAGAACAGCTACTACAGCTTCAAGGGGGATGTGTGGGCTTTTGGTATTGTGTTATGGGAAATGCAGACATTTGGTAAGCTCAGCACAATATCCCATAATAGGCCTAGAGATTAGATCATCCATTTGCTGAAATCCAATTAAAAACTCAGCAGAAAAGGAGAAAAAAAAGTTTTTTATTGTGCTATTTACAGGCAGTCTGCCCTATCCCAATTTGGAGACCTCAGATCAAGTGGTGTATCACATTTGTGCTGGAACCAGAAACGTAGGACCTGACAGCTGCCGACCAGAGATGTGAGCATCAACGTTATTCACTCTTTATTTGGCTGTTGGGCTACAAGAAAGCTCTATGCACCTCTGTAATTCATGTACATTAACAGCACCTCTGTCAGGAGTTGCAGGTGTTACATGTTTAAGACTTTTTGGTCTGTAAGAAATTATTTTGCAGTCTTTTCTTGGCAGTACCTTTGCACGCAACATTTTCTCTGGGGTCCCTGGAACCCATAGAACCGTAGTGTTAGAGCATGAAAAGAAACCTAAACTTTTGGTTCTCAAACCACTTCTCAGGGCACCCCAGGCGGTCCACATTTTTTTGCTCTATCCCTGTGTTGTGTGAGTTTGAGAAGCACTGACCTGAACTGTGATATGCAAGGGTACTCCAGGACAAGCATTAGAAAACACTGCATTTGAATATAGACACTGAGCTGATATTTTCATATACAGACTGCAGATAATGAAGGACTGCTGGTTGGAGCCTTATACAGCCAGACCCTCCTTTACTGAGCTCGTCAGAATCTTGGAGAGTATAATTGAGAATGATTCGGTAGGTGTTTTTTTAATCATACCATTTAACAGTCGCACCATTATCAGGTTAATAACAAATGTGCGTATCTTGTGCTTCAGGATTATGTGGATGTTGTAGACCAAAGACCTACGAGTACAGCAGAAGACTGAATATTCAACATCATAGTCAGGTTGGAGTCCAGAAGCATATTGAGGATCAGTGCCTTTTCCTGCTGGCCTACACAAGGAGTCACCTGATTGCACTAATGAGTTTACACTGTTAACATGGATAGGACCTGCCTGATAACACTTTGGCTGGATGTCACGCATCCATTTCTCACCGGCCAGCCATGCAGTTTGAAGCCTTGCTCCACAGTTCGACAGTTTGGACGCTTTTAGCATTCAACGTGGTCTCAGATCGATGACCCCATTTTTGTGGTGCCTATGTGAACACAACAGATGAACTCGGGCCCCTTTAAAACAACTCACAAGTGAACAGTAATCAGAACAGGCTCAGTGCGGTTCATTTTGTGGTCCCAGTCTGCTTCGGGCAGGGCAGTGGTAGCTCAGTGGTTAAGATGTTGGACTACTGGCCGGAAGGTCATGAGTTCAATCCCCAGCACCACCAAGCTGCCAATGCTGGGCCCTTGAGCAAGACCCTTAACCCTCAACTACTCAGTTGTATAAAAATGAGATAAATGTATGTTGTTCTGGATAAGGGCGTCCGCCAAATGCCATAAATGTAAATGCTTTGCATTTGCTTTAAGGCTAAAGAATTTGAGCTTGATGTCCATATGTCCAAAAAAAAAAGAAAGGGAGATATACTCTAATGACTGCCATTGTGGACTTGTGCAGTGGCAATGTAATTGGCTTTGGGTAGCAATATGATAGATGAGGTAATAGAGGCATTACTATTATATAGGGATATACTATCATATACTAGGCATATACTATCACACTAGCAATGATGCTATTGAGGTTAGGTTGTTAGGCAGCGGTAGTAATAATAATAATAGCCTAATAACAATGTGAACAATAGTAACTGTATATTACCATTGTAATATAGTGTGTTGTACGTAGTGTATGCATGTATTATGTCTTTACTAACTTCTTACATAAGAGTCACAAATAAGTCTATGGCATGAAGAATTAGTTGGTTTTGATGGTTCTGTAGCAAACATTCCTCTCCTCATTGCTTTATTTTCTTCTGGTATTTAACTGTAATTGTGTTTTTGAACCAGCACTGAGGTCATTTGCAGATAATTCCCTTTCAGTCCACTTTAACAGGACTGAGTATGGTTTATTTAAAAAATAACTACATGTGAAAACACCCTGCTAAACTTTATTTTGCGTGACATTCCATTACCGCTGTTCAACTTTGAAATTACAGCTCAGGGTGAAAAGGAGCAAACTGCGATAACTTATCTCACTGCCTGAACTTGTCCCTTTAAAACTTTGATCTCTGACGTCACCCAACATTCAGGCCCAGCCCCGCCTCTTCGCCTATCAAACGAGGTGAACAGCCAATAGGAAGTGAGAATACCGGCGCGTGAGGCGACGTTGCTATGATGCTTTTCCCATTTTTAAGGCTTGGTACAGATAAAGCTGCGGATCTTTATCATGAACGGTGTCTTATGTTTCTGTAAGCCTTTATAAAAACAAAAACAAAAATGCTTCTTCGTGTTTTAGAAATTGTATTTTTCTTTTATTTTGCGTCACACATTCCTATTACTCTCTTCATTGATCTACAAGCACTACTACCAGAACAAGTGTATCCTCAACCAGTAAGTTTGTCCTGAAGCGTCGCCTGTAGTTTAAAACGCATTGAGCTGTTATAGTCCAGGTTTTTCAGTCTGTAAAGAAATAATCCTTTGCATTGCAGTTTAAAGACGTGCTGCACTGGTATGCAGCCGAATTCAGAGATCCCATGGTGCTGGATCCACCTGTGTGGTTTAAATCCTTCATATTTTGTGAAGCACTTGTTCAGTTGCCTTTCTTTCCCATTGCAGCATACGCCTTTTTAAAAGGTCAGTGAATCATGAACTAAGCTGATCTGCAGCTAGATATTATACAACCCTGATTTCTAGCAGTGCAATATTTTAATATCATGCTCTCTAACCTGTATATAATGTCAAGGAGGTTAAAGACTACTTTATTTGCAGGCAGCTGCAAATGGATCAGGACTCCAGCAATCATATACTCCGTGCACGTGGCCACCACTTTAATTCCCATCCTTGGCCACATCTTACTCCATAACTTCCCAGTGGCACCTCTTCCGGGTCCACAAACATCCAGGGAGCGATGGACACTGGTGTCTGTTTATGCTCCATACCTCCTCATTCCCATCATACTGCTCCTCACCATGCTCTTCAGCTCCACATATAATTCTGCCTCTCCAAGTGCCAAGACTTTGTCCAAGACCAAGAAGCTGAAATAAAATCCTTGGATTTCATTTCATTCCTCATTTTTCTGATTTTGTCAAAAACAAGGATTGTTTCTTAATTGTGCCTTATGTGGAACATTACAATGTTCTGAATATTACTTATTTTGAAGATTAAATTATATTTGGCCAGAATTATATATTGTTGATTGAGGAATGAATCACTGTGACTATCACTGCTATCCACACCACAAAGCTGTATGAATTATAAAACAGATGTAGACATGCATGAGCAAAATAGTTTTATTCAAATGTACATCACATATATATAGTGTTTGTCAAAACAAATGTTAGTGTGATAACAGGTATTGTGTAAGGATTTTAATAATGTAAACAAAGTAAATAAATGCACTGTTTGGTTACAAAATTTCCTGAACTTCAAATGCACCTCTTTTTGTGGTCCCATGAACAATCGAGGGTCTTGAGAAATTAAAGATACACTAAATTCAAAATGTTCAAATCACAAAAAGGATACAAAATGTACAGATAACAAAACACTCAAGTCTTGGTTTTGTAATTATTTACAGTAACATGCAGATACCGTATTTATTACCTGGTAGCAAAAGAGGTATTAAAATAAGATGTGCAGAATAATTCTATATAAATAGTATAAATATTTGCTGTTTTATATAAATACTTAACTAATGCCTTATTGTGGAACAGATATGTTACATGTAACATATGTAACCCCAGGAACTGGTCATGATATGAGTCATATGTTGAGGTTGTTAAATGCACGTATTGAAACAAATGACCAAGTGAGAATCCCACTTCTTAATAGTGAAGTCATTGTCAAAGAGACGCATAGCATCATACTTTCTGTCCTCTTGACAAAAGCTGAAGAAAAGACCATCATTTCTGCAGCATAAACTGGTCAATGAACTCATTCTGCTCTGCTTCGACTTTGGAGAGGGCTTCATATTCAATTCTGTACCTGTCAAAAAGTAGAACAGAGAACTTAAAGAGGGAAGTTTTGTGTGCACACAGCCACAGTTAGGTAAATCTGGCTACTACACATGGTGACAGAATGAAGGAAAAGCCATAATGCACATGTGAGTAAACCTTTCCAGCTGCATCCTCTTCTCTGCAATTAGAGCCTGTAGTTGTTGCTGCTGAGCTTCTCGCTGTTTCGCAACTGATTTCAGCAGATTTCTAGCACCTATCGCCTGTCAAATGATACACGACAACACGTCAAGTTCATACAGTTCATAGTCAGCTTGAGCATTTGAAATAAATATATGTACCTTCATTTTTTCTTTTTCTGCTTCCTTGGCCAATTCATCCACCATTTCAATAAGTCCACCCACTATCTTCTGAAACTGGCCAATTTCTGTTATCAAAAACAGTGAAGCATGTTGTTAATGCATGGTGTGGACCGTTAATGGGTAAATAAACAATCTACCCTTCCAGCCTCCAAAAATCTCCATGCATTTATCTTCAGTAACTGCTTTATATTTATCTCAGGAACACTGGGCATGAGACAGGCATACACCCTGTTGGGACACCAGTCCATCACTGCACCCTATGCACACACACTCATACATTCATTCACACGCAGGGGCAATTTAGCATTGCCAGTTCACACACGGGCATGTTTTTTGGAGGTGAAGAAAGTGAGAAAGTGAGAAAAAACCCAGGTGGACACATGAAACTGCTGACTGACATGACAAACATTATGCATGTGGGTTACCGACTGGATCGATACTGAGTATCGGCTGATACACACAGCTCCGATATCAGTATCGTATCGAAATCGGAAAAAGTGTGATTAGTGCAACCCTATTAATATTTTTTTTAACTTAAAATACTTTGAAAACTGAGTAGACTTCAGTAAACTTACTATCAACAAAGTCTTTGCATTCCTCTTTGAGCTCGGTGGTCTTCTGGGAGACTTCTGGATCGAGTACTCGTAACTTGTTGAGTTCATCGAAATAAAGTCCAGCATCTGCTAGTGGATCTTTAGCCATGACCAGGAGACAGAGCCTGCTTGGCTTTAATCACACACCACCACACGGGTTGGTCCTTAATAACACGTCAGTCAGTCCAGCTGACAGAATGAAGCTGCTTTCCTTCGGTTTCGACACAGCCAAGTCGCACTAAAAGCAAAACAATAGCAATGTACACTGTTTTGACCATGTATGACACAGCAAAAGTCCAGCTACTCGTCCTCTTGGCTAAAACTGATTAAACCATCAAAGAACCTTTACGCACTGAAGTAAACAGTCGCTTGATCAGCACCATATGCCGGCTGACCGACACTTAGCTAGCGAGGCGGCTAACGAACAACAATAAGGCTAGCCGAAGTGCTGGTTTATCAGTGAAGGAGCTAATATGCTAACCAATAATAAAAACATTCTTCATAGAATGACAAAACATGTATATGAGAAAGAAAAGTACAACATGGGTTCAAAGTGCATGTTACACTAAATAGCAAAACACAGTTTTATCTCACCGAAGAAGTACAGAGAAACTTGTTGTCCTTGCTGCTAACGCTCTTGATTATGTGTCACAGGGACCGAATCCGGCTGACGTGACTCCGCCTCCATTCCACTGTGTCTCGGCTGCCTTGGAGACCGGCGGGTCGTACCACTTCGACACCTGGGGGGGTGTCAAATTCCTATTTATTTCATTTAAGCAGGCCACTTCGTTAATTCAATGCCTCAATTCAATAATTTCATAATGTGCCTGTTATACGTCAAATGTGACTGAATATATCCGAATAAATTGTAATTGCATAATGTTCCTATCTAATATATGTGGAAGGATGTTCCCTATTAACATGCAGAATGTTCCAAGATGTGGCGTAAAATGAGCAGCGCAATAAAATAACAGTTTCACAACAGAACTGATTTCCATCAGTCTTGCTCTGCAGTGGGGTATAGAAGAGGTCCGTCCGGTAAAATTAGTAATATGTTCAGACTTTTTAGCTGCCCTTGAGAGCCTCCAGTTCGGACAGTCTAAAAAGTAGAGCTGGTGAGCTGGTGCTTAAAGCATACACACGTCTGTTCAGGCGGCAAAATCGAGTTATACACATTAGTTTCCACACACAAAGGGAAGGTCTGATAGCATCACTGGGCCCAAGGGGGTTCAAAATCCCTAAAATCGCCACACCACACTCCAGTCAGTAGGTGGCAGTAATACGGTCTGCCAACTGGCAGAAATGTCAAAGAAGAAGAAAATGAGCGGTGAAGAAGAAGAGTAAACACCTTAGCGCCAAAAGTGTTTTACTATACAAAACTTGTATGTAATTGTGTTAAGTAGGTGAGTATAACACGTGTTATATCAGTTATTGTATCTCTGTTTACTATATAAACGTAAGCTATTCATCACACAGGTAATTATGCAGTTAAACTAGCGAGGCTGACCTTCAATGACCAAGTCTAGTGTACACTGTAAATAAACTTTTCGCCTTAAGGTAGTTGTCACTTTTGCGTACTGAACTGCTTGCCCGTTATCCTTGCAGATGCTCGATCGTTGAGAAGTATGCCTCTGTTAACTCAGTCGCAATCAGGAAATGATGAGTATGTCCTGGTAGCTAGTCTGGATAATGTGAGGAACCTTTCCAACATCCTGAAAGCGATATCCTTCAAAGACCACGCGCTATTTAATGCAACGCAAAACGGACTAAAAGTTACTGTAGAAGAGTCCAAATGTCTTCAAGCAAATGCGTTCATTCAGGTTGGTGCTCCATGTAGAGCTGAAAACACGGTCAAGTCATTAGTCTTTGAGCCGTTGGTCTGTGTACTAGAAAGTGTGTTTGTTTCTGTAGGCGGAGATATTTCAAGAATTCACCCTGAAGGAGGATGTGGTTGGGTTTCAGGTGAACCTCACAGTGCTGCTGGATTGCCTCACCATCTTTGGGGGAAGCACAGTGCCAGGCATGTAGTGAAGACTGTAACTATAATAATAATAATAATAATAATAATAATAATAATACCCTGCATGTGTTTGCATGTTGATTATAGATTAATAATTCTGTATGTAAAACATCTATAGGTTCTGACACTGATGAATAAAGTGTGTATCTCTTCTTTTCCCATTAAGGAGTGAGCACAGCTCTGAGAATGTGCTACAATGGCTATGGCTACCCGTTAACCCTGTTCCTGGAGGAGGGAGGAGTGGTAACCGTTTGCAAGATTAACACCCAGGAGCCAGAGGAGCCTTTAGATTTTGATTTCTGCAGCACCAATGTCACCAACAAGGTGATCCTTCAGTCAGACAGCCTGAAAGAGGCGTTTTCAGAGCTGGATATGACCAGTGAGATCCTGCAGCTAACAATGTCGCCAAGTCATCCCTATTTCAGGTATAGATATATTGATAAATAAGATTTTTGGCAAACACTGAGAGGGAGAGGATGATTTAAATGTAAACCTTATAAAAGATCAAGTGACCCTATTTGGACGATAAGGAAAGATTTATTATCATGAATACATTTTCCTGGAGAGACTGGGGATAAGTACAGCTGAGCGGATCCAAAAGCTGCTCAGAGGATATGATAGAAGTTGTCTGGCCACCCTTTGTCTTTACAACTGCAGATTATCAAAGAATATTTATATCACATTCAGGAAGGGAAATGCAAACATTTTAACTGATATCATTTTGACTATTAATATATTAATATACACAATTTGACCATTTGTGATAAAATTAAACCTTACACACTAAATATCTTTTTGCTATTGCCATTTTTTAAAACTCAAATTGATTAAATGTTGTTATAAAGCACATTCACATTGTATATTAGAGGTATTTTGCTCAAGTATTAAGATTTACGTTGATGTTAATATCCCTCAAAGATAACGTCTGCTTTCCCCCAGGCTGTCTACATTTGGAAATTCAGGAAATGCCCATTATGACTACCCCAAAGACTCAGACATGATGGAACTGTTCCAGTGCACTAAGACACAGACCAACAGGTAAAAGATGGCCTGCTTTTAGTCATTCCCTATTCACCATATAGTGGGCTATCAGGGGTGCAACCATTTTGTAGTGTTTTCCAAATTCTCAATTTATACTCCTTCAAGAGTTCAGTATATTATTACACATAGTGCACTGTAAATCTGCCTGACACACAGTTTGTCTTCACTACAGTACCACAATGCATAGCGAGGTCTAATATCTCTGTTAGTGCAGATCTATATATAAAACAGGATGTGGTGATTACGTGAGTGAGGGAATGATTTCAGACACAATTGTGGCGTTGTAAAGGCACTGTAAGAGTATGACCTGAGTTCTGCATGGTGTACACAGAGGTACAGCCAGTACACTTGGCAGTAGGGTTTTAAATGTCATTGGGAGAATTGATTTACTGATATCATTTACTGTATATGAGCTTCACATTGTTCAGGGACAGTATGTCTGACTCTGATTTTTTTTTTTTTTCCTATGGCTATAGTGTAAGTGAATCACCTACTGAAGACTCTACTAAACTATCATATAACTAATCCCTGGATTATGAGTTTTGTTTTTTTCTCTTATTGGTTTTACAGGTACAAGATGTCACTATTAAAACCCTCCACTAAGGCACTGGCTCTGTCCTGCAAGGTGTCTGTGAGAACAGATACTCGAGGTTTCCTCTCATTACAGTATCTTGTAAGGAATGACGATGGACAGATTTGTTTTGTTGAATATTACTGCTGTCCCGACGAAGAGGTTGATGAAGAATAGAGGAACATGAAGGACCATATGTGGTCCTTGTTAAAACTGGGCTTTTTTTCTCTGTACATGTGGAACCGAGATGCTACAGATTGAGTTGTTGTGTTGATTTTGGTTCTGTGGTTTGTTGTATATTGTATATTTGATATGGCTGTAACTTACTGTGTAATATTACAAGCAATATTTTGTAATTTAGTACTATATGAATAAATAATGACAATTATTAATTCAAATTTGGCTCATAATGGAGGCTTGGGTAAGATATGGTTCACACATCCCTTCCCATTTCCATGCAGAGCTCAGATTTTTTTTATAAATATAATCCAATATGTTAGTCAAATATATTTTATACATATAATACAACTATTAGTTAAATATCTTCCATGATATTTATTTTATTAGAGCTGTTAGAGCATTCTCTTCTTGTTCTTCACAGAACATTTTCTTTCTTTCTTTTTTAATAACTGTGCAGTTATAGTTGATGGTATTTATGTTTAAGTTATTGAGCTTTAATTTGCTCAGTCAAATAGGTTTTTACCGATAATTAAAGAACTATAATAACTTTGATAGTAATTTGTAGAGATCACCAGCAACCCCCCAACCCCACAACCACAACCAAAAACTAAATGAACATGCAATTTACTTGTAAAAAGCATGAGTACAAAATATTGTGTACTTCCTGGACCTAGTGACTCATAATCTTGTGAAGCCTGATGTACTGGAGCAGGGAAAGACTGAAATCTGCAGAGCAAGGGGGGTCTAGGATAAATATTTCCGGATTGGAAAACCCTGGTGTTGTAGAACTTAAACTTAAAGTGGGGTTTGGGGAGCATAGCCAGGGGGTGTTATTTATTTAATTTTTGTTACACTGGTGAAAATCATAACCCGAAATTTTTATATCAATTCTTGAATTCTTATAGTTAGATCGTTTTTAGATTTTTAACTGGTTACTTGAATTGAATGAGTTTAATCCAAACTCCATCTCATAAACAAGTAACCTGTTGTGTTGATGGAAGGTTCAGAAACAAATAGCTCTATGACACCAATATATACACATTTTATATATATATATATATATATATATATATATATATATATATATATATATATATATATATATATATATATATATATATATATATATATACATGCACACACACACGCAGTATATAGTATGTGTGTGTATGTATATAAAGCTTTTATTGGTCAAATCATTGGTCAGGAAATTAAACAAATCGATAAAGGAACTTAGTATGGAATAGCTTTTCCATTTGATTAAATGTTTAGGCCTTGTGGGTAAACTTGTGGACAGCTTATTTTATTTTATTTATTTTTCTTTAATTTTGTACTCACAGACATTTATTAGTTTGAATTTTACATCAAACATTTTAATCATTATCATGATTTTACCAGTGTACAAGAAGACTGTATAAGTGAATCTCCCTGTTTCCAGCTTTTCCTCAAACAAACAGTTCACTGAAGCAAAGGTGAACAAGCATATGGTGGCCCAGGAGCTCTCAGGAGTGCATTTGTTTAATTCTTGCTCATTTTCTGACCAATGATTTGTTGTTAAGACATTAAAAGCTTAATATTTTGCCATTTGGGGTTTGGCTCTTTTTTTTTTTTGCCCAGTGTATATAGCAGATAGATTATTGTACACATATATACATAACATTTGAACAGTTGGGTTATGTTCATAAAATAACTCTGCACTGAGTGCTCAGGGGGGAAGTCATTTTACAGTTAAATGGGGCCTGAAAGTTTCATAACCACTAGTGTAAACCATCTTGAATTTCCAGTATGGTATTTTGATGCCCTAAATGCAGAAGTGCAATGCACTTACCTAAGTAAAATCACCTGACTGAAGCCTTCAGTGAACGTCACTGCGAAGAAAGTACCGAAAAAAACAAAAGCTGCGCTGCGGGGAATCTCCATGCGCGTGTGTGTGTGTGTGAAACCACTCACTTGCTCCTTAATAAACTGCTGTGTGACCAGCAGAGGGCGCTAGAGCATGCTGTAAAACTTACCAAGGTACTACCGCCATCTTGTGGTAAATTTCCATTTAAATAAATAATGTACTTTTTAAAAACTCTGTATTATTCTTTACATGTTCTTTTGTTTACATTTGAAGCACAAAGCGGTGTTTTTCCAGGTGATATGTGTCTGTAATGAAAAATGAAAGTTGGTGCTTAATTTATACCGTCTTCTTCCAGAAAGTTCTCAAATGGCACACTAGCGTACTAAACAGTACATCAGGATAGCACGCCACTTATACCGCCACCTGCTCTGACAAGTTATTTGGGTTAGTATGATGCAGTTGAGGATGTACTCCATGATGCTAAATGCTCAGGGACCAATCGTTTTGTCCTCGTGCAGCTGCTGAGGTAACGCTGTTTCCGGGCAGAGGAGCGTGAACTACTGGAAAATAACCACGCATGCGCATTTCACACACCGGCTCTACTGTCACCGGTGTGTCCACTAATCTAGCACAAAACAAAACGAAAATTATGCATGAGGAAGAAGATTTTAGGCGTTTTGGCTATCTTTACGTTAAATGAGATGCCGTTTTAGAGGTGAATTTAGGTGGATAGTGGCATTGACTGCAAAGGGACTTATTGCATATACATAACTGAGCAAAAGTCTAAGGCACCATAATTTTTTTAATACAAATTTTGTCTTAAATGTTTATATTATGGCTTTTGCATTAGTGAGTCAAAAAAAAAAAATTAAATTCCAAACATTACTTTTCCAACAAAAAAAATTAAATGATACAGGAAAATGTTTGTATGGCAGTAAAGAAAGCAAAATATTAAATAATACACTACTTTCAGACAAAAATCATAATGAAGTCTGTCCGGTTTTACCTGCAAAAACAGAAACAGGTAGTCAGAGTCTGCAGAAGAACTGGCAGATTCTCAAAGATGCTCAGGAAAACCTACCAGCTAATTTCCTTATAAAAGTGCACACACTGTACCTGAGACAACTGAAGCATTTTTAAACAGCAAAGGGTTGTTACGCTTAACATTGACTTTGTTTAGTTTATTACTGTTTACTGCCTATAATAGTGTATTTTCTTTTATGTACAAATGTTTAATTTAATTATTTTTGAAGGCCTCTTTACTTTATAGCATTTCTTTGCATGTACCTAAGACTTTTGCACAGTCCTGTATGTGTATATATAAAACCCAGTCCTGGAATTACTGAAGTAGTTCTGAAGTAATGTTGAATCTAGTGGATTAACATGACTTTGTCTGTTCATGGTCTCATTTCAAATGTATCCACTGGTGTCTTTCAATACTCGAGAGATTCAGTTAAGTGCTCTGAAGGGCTTGAATAGATGGCTGTCAGCATACAAGCATCCAGACAAACAGTTGAGCATTTGACCAAGGCACGAAATCTAATACAGGGGCAACATCACCTCTCACATAGATGTCACAGATGCAAACATAAGTGAGGTAGGCCACCATGTTGGGCCCCATTTTGCCCCACCAGTGAGTCAGCGAGTATCAGGTTCGAGCCTTAGCACAGCTAGGTTTTGTAAACACACACTCAACGGTGACCTAATTGTTGTGACAGTCCAACAATTAGCAACAGGAGAGCTCAGGAGAGATAAAGCGAAGGTGCACGCCAGAGTCACAAGAGACAATGAGTCATCAACATTACATCAAAAGGTGGAAGAGATTATGCAAGAGAAAAGTAAATAATGTTGTACAGTATGATTGGGTGGATAAGTATTTTGGAGGCATTCTTAATCAAAGTTTACATATTAAACATTTGTGACTTGTCTGTATGTAGATGCTTATAAAACTTAACTCAGTGTCAGACAGAGAAACAGCTAAATGCTGTGCTTTTGAATTAACTCAGAATGATAAATACCCAACTTTGATATTTTTGTTATGCAAATATGAGATCTAGTGGCCTGTGTAGTACAGAAAATTTTCCAGTGAAACAGTTTCAGACAAAGCCCTTCATCAGCCATGCAAGCAATATGCTTCTAAGGCTGTAGGAGGTGAAACCAGTTATATCAGTTATATCAGCCATTCACGTGAAACCAGCCTACAGACCAAAGTGAATTTATATTGAATCCATATTGAACAATAATGTCAGATTATAAAATCATGCAGATTATCACTCAATCATAATAAACAGCACAGACTCAATCTTCATTTGTCAGCATGGGGAAGCCCCACATACATAAACATGACATTCCTGTGCATTGTGTGAAAAATAGTCTCATGAAAAAAGCCATTGTTAGCTGGTCTGTAGAAGTCACATGAGGTCACAGTGACAACAGCTGGACTTAACAACACACCGTCAGGCCAATCGACCCCTGACTCCATCAGTGCTGCTCCTCCCCATTTCCATAGTGCTCCCCAGACTGCAGCCATGTGTGAGATGATCC
Source organism: Pangasius djambal (assembly GCA_022985145.1). Lineage (NCBI taxonomy): Eukaryota > Metazoa > Chordata > Actinopteri > Siluriformes > Pangasiidae > Pangasius > Pangasius djambal. The sequence goes on along the minus strand of CM040988.1, from coordinate 10,443,800 downwards.
CACATGGTGACGATGAGCTCATGCCTGTGCATCTGTAACCTAACACTTTCTTCCATATGCATGATTGAGTGGCATCGCAGTAAGTGGAAGGTGCACAAATCCTAAGTCACATGGTAGCATTGTTTTTTTTTTTCAGTGTGCATTTGTGCTATTTGATATATATTTGATATATATATATATGTGTGTGTGTGTGTGTGTGTGCGTGTGTGCTGTATTAATTCCTGAAAAAAAAAGTATTTCACATAACCTTTGTCTTAATCTTTGTCTTCACTGTGAGTCTTTCCCTTTCAGCTTTCCAAAATGTCAAAACACATGAATATTTACTGACCAAATCTATCTTTGCCTACTTCAGCATTAGTTGGCTCATTATTTTGGCTCATCTGTCCATCACTATATCTCACATAGTGAAGTATCACTATCTGGCTGTGTCTGAAATCTAATTAAAGATGCATTTTAGCACCAAATGTGTTGTTTATTATAGCTGCTGGTTTGTATTGTTTTTCTTTTTCATGCACGGGTTCCTATGACAGCCCTCATGTCCGTTGGCTGAATTTGCATGAAATTTGACAGACTTACAGTTCACTTTATCACATGTTAATTTAATCTCCATATTTAATCAACACATTTTAGCACACACATTTTTTTTCATAGATATAAAATAAGGTTTGGCTTTGGAAAAACGTGACTCGAATTGTGTAGTGTGACTCCAAGAAACATCATCTTTAAGAAATATACTGTAGAAGTATGAACATTGCCTCTCAATATCTAGTTTTGGACAAAATACTAACGGGTACTAATGAGTACTAATATCAAGGCCTTTCTTGTGGTCTCGCTGAAACTTGTTTCTGTTTCCCATATAGACAAAGCATTTAATGGAGTTTCACCAAAACTTTACGTGTTTTATTTACAAAATAAGCATGTACAAAATCAGTAAGGAATAAACGCGATGGGGCATGCTGTTATAAGAAAATAAACTGTGATGTGATCTGATGCAAAGCGGATTATTTTCCTATAACAACAAGCATTTAATTCCTCTTATATGACAATGATTTGCAATTACAATTTATTTTATTACTGCATGACACATTGTGGTTTAAACCACTTAAAATTATATTTAATGTTGTGGAACATGAGAAGTTAGTTGCTGTTATCCTGGTACTGTAACTATAAGGAGTTCTCTCAGCAGCCTCTCTTTTCCTCTCTCTTAAAGTTAATAAGACAAAAAAATGCAGTTTGTCAATAACAAAACTTTTTTAATCTGTTTATTATTAGGCTTAGATTATGTAGATTGTCTGCCATACAAGTCTCTGACCTTTCACAGCTGTTACGATAGAAACAAATGTTAGTTGATATAAACCTTCTATTTTAATTACAGCCAGAACTACTGTTAGAACTAATGTTATAGAAACAGAACAGCTTCTGACAAATCAGGTTCGAGAATTCAACAATAGTGTGGTATAAACCAAAACAATACCAAGGGATTACATTTTTACTGCTGGCATAGAGACAAGGATATACCTCGGCACAGCAGAAGAGGTAACAGTTTAATGTAGTTATAACAGGATAAAAATGGAAAGTATGTTGCCATGTGTAACATTTTGTGTTTGTGGTCAATGTAAACATTTGGGAATGAAACTGAGACTGACAATGAAAGTTACTGAAATCAGCCTGACTATCCTATCATAACAGTGTACAATAAAATAAAAAATAAACAATAAAATCAATAAAATAAACATAACTATCTGATAACTAAGAGACCACCAGGCCTGGCTGTGTGAACTGGTTCAGTTATTAATCTGAAAAGTTAAGCATTCATTTCCCACTTGTTATAAAATAATTAGTGTTTGCATATTTTCACAAATATAAAGCATTTTGCGGAGTAAAATACATTTGCGCTGACTGCTGCATACTGTTTGAAACATGAGCTAAACCACAGTCCACCGCTGCATGATTGAGATGCGTGCTCTACTCGAAATTATTTTCAATCTGTTTGTCTTTCACCACCATCCCATTACTTTATGGTGAGAGGCAGCTGCTGCCCTGTGCTACCTCAGTCACCTCTGACAGCCACTGCTTAGCAGCCACTTATGGTGACAGCAATGACAGCTCATTTGTTAACGTAGAGGGGAGATGGCTATAGTCCTGGAGATGAAGTTTACTTTGCCAGATACCAAATCGGATAATGGATGATGTCATTGTGACAGACTAGCTCAGTGCATAGAGAAACACATGGACTCATTCAGCTTTGGTTACGAGTATACACAAACCCTCACAAATACACAAAAACACCATGTGATTTCCATTGTCTGCATTCTGTTGTCTGTTCAGCTAGTAAAGAAGTAAAAGTATATCAGGGTCACATATTTGATCTTGGCAGTGATGTAAGATGTTATTGAACAAGTGCATTGTTCAAGCTAATTACCTGTCACAGCCTAAATGACCAATAACAATGCAAGACTGAATACAAGAAATTTCAAATACCTGAGTGTCAGATCATTTCGACCATGTTTACCTCACAAAGGACTGTTACTCAGTACTGCCATCATTATCTTCTTATCATAAGGGACATATTATATCTGAGCAAAGGTACTCATGGAACACAGTGTAATTATTTCAAGGTACTTTTCTAGTTTACAACAGCAGCCCAACTTAACATCATCATAATCAACAACAACAACAACAACAACAATAATATGACGATGATGGTTATTATTATTGTTGTTGTTGTTGTTGTTGTTTTATTACTACTGTACAAAAGGTAATACAAGCAATACAAAAAGTAAAAAAAATTTAAACCATGCATTTCAGCTTGAAATAATCTTCTTGCACTATTTGCTTCTTCCTGAGATCTGACAGTTATGTATCTGCAGTATGCTTGCACAAATGTTTAGTGTTTGCATGATGGTTTCAGTGTTTACTGTTTGCCCAAAGTGTATTAGATTTACATACTGCTACGGCACACTTTATTTTCAGAGGAATTATGAACACTGTCTCACAACAGTAAAAAAAAATAAAAATAAATAACTTGCATCAGATCTTTGATGCATAATTGGGACATGTCTAAGGGCCTATAGGGATTTCTCTTTTTTTTTTAAATATTAGTTTGTTGAAAAATGTCTCATATATCCACAGTGTTTTAGCCAATAAACTTTGTCACCATGCAATGGTTTCTATGCAACAGACACTAAATGAAAAAAAAAAAAGATTAAATGCCTTTTGTTATTTACATGATCATATAGGGCTTGCTATGAAGATATACCCATGTTGCCCTGCACAGGCTGAGCATGGTTGTTCGCCCAGACATGTACCTGTGTGGGGATTCCCCATGGTAAAGAAAGCTTCTCTATTCTAATGCGTGGGTGTGAAGCTCCTCTGAAGCCCAGCTGCCATTTCCAGCCCATTAGATTTTAATGAGACACAATGACCACACTGAGGCAGGACATGCACTGCAGGGCAAAAGCACCAGGGATGGGGAATTTCCCCTGCTCTCTAATAATTAGCATAATCCAATGAATATATAATATTATTAATGTTTCATTAGGTCTTTGCAATTAGCTGATTGCAGTAGCCTAGCCAATATAAAATGCAAAAAGTTCATTTTGGTTCTGATTTAAAAAATGATCCTCATATGCAAAACCTGAAGACAACGAATATGTATTATTCAAAGCCTGTTTAGAAAGAGGCCTAAGGGATGCACTAGGATTGCACCATTTAGTCTGCTCAAATCCTGTCTTCGTATAATAACACACAGTCTCAGGCCTGCATGGAGGAACCGGTTATTAACTGGTGTCTAAAAAGAAATTCATTTAGCTAATTCTCAAGTAATTTATAACGTCATTCTTCAACCATAACTAGCTTAGTGGTAAACCTACTATGATGTAAGCCTGAATTTTCTAAAGTGACCCAGACAGCTACACCTTCTATTAGCAGGGTTTCCATGGCATAATAATTATTTTCACAGCCCAGGAAGAAAATATACATCCAAAATAGCATCTATATTTTGTGTAGCTAATTAGGATATAAATAAATTGATTGTAGACTAGTATAATCTAAGAACAAGTTTACAGTGTGAGCCAAAATGTGATTATGGCTAAATTCCAGCTGACTTCTAATTCCTGTATAGCACTGAGTACAAAGGTTTGCACTCACTTATGACAAAGTAAACTTGTGCAAGTATATGTTCATTTCTTACTAAAAAAAAAAAGGTCATAGTGCATAATGCATAGTGTATGCATTTCCCTTTCTAAATGGGATATAAATACCTGAAATCACTTGTATGCCCACCCTTTTCCTTTATGAGTGCCTCCAGCCTCTTTCATATCCTCTCAGCAGCCTTAGGATCCTTTCATTTGTAATATTCATCCTCCATTCTTCCTGATATATCTGCCATAAATTTGATAGATTCATTAGCAAATCTTTGCCTTTTCTTCTTAACATATCTGTTATTAATCTGCCAGATGTCATGTTATTAATCTGCCAGATACCTTTTTACAAATCAGGTCTGAAGACAGAGAAGGTCATGACAAACGTTTAACTTCTTTTGAAATTAGTTTTATGTTGTTGTTTTCCTTGTGCTGTTGCAGGATACTTGTACATTTCATTTCTAACTTACAACACTGAGGAGGTGCGTATTGGGGGGGTTTCCTCTGTGTTCTCTAGTTTCCTCCCCAAAAAAACATGCATGTAGGTGAATTGGCTATGCAAACTGTCCCTACAGTAGGTGTGAATGAGCGTGTGAATGTGAGTGGACATGGTGCACATCCAGAATGTATTCCCACCTAGTGTCTAGTGTTCCTGGGATAGGCTGCGGATGCACTTTGACCCTGACCCTATGTGCGAACGAGTGTGTTTACATGGTGCCGTGCGATGGTGTATTCCTACCTCACACCCAGTGTTCCCAGGATAGGCTCTGGTTCCACCATGACCCTGACTAGGACAAAGCAGTTACTGAAGAAGATGAAGAAAAATTGCAAAATTGAGAAACATTTTACATTTTTCACATAGAAACTAAAGGGTGTGCAAACTTTTGCAGTAATGTGTAAGTTTGCAGCAGGAGCAGATTTAGTGATTTGGGGGCCCTAGGCAAAATATAGGAATGGGGCCCTCATTTCAATGTTTTAACATCAATATTTAAAATTTCAGCATACCTCATTTATCAGTAATAATTAAAAATGTATATAATTTGTATTTTAGGGGGCCCTTGGCTTTTGGGGACCCAAGGCAGTTGCCTATCTTTGCCTAGTGATAAGTCTGCCCCTGGTTTGCAGTGTAAGAGGAGGTAAAAGTTCAAACTATACTTCCAGTATACTTATTTGCAGTGAATTGAAAATGTTAGAAATGACTTTATTTACTGGACTAATGCAGATCTAATGCAACCAAAAAAGGCCAAAATCTTTATCACCATAATAGGCACTTGTAGCACACCACATATTTGTTTTACAGTAAAAATCTGCACTGTCTGAGTTGTTAAAGTGTGCTGACTTTAACAGAGTGTCTTTGGGATCTGAGAGTGATCAGTTAAACATTTCCATGAAGATTTAGTTTTCCTTATTTAATTGCTCTTCTGTATCATTTTTGGTCTGTGGCAATAATAGTGATTAAACTGCAATAAAACATAATAAACAGAATAAACATAATTAACTGCTGTTCAGAAACTTTAACTGGTAGTTTATGTTCGAAAGGTGCCAATTTCAGATACAAGCAACAAAGAAAAGAAAAGCAAAGCAAAGAAAGAAAAGGGGTTAACCGAGTCAAAAGGTGCTGTGTACGTTGTTTTGTTTTCTAATCTACTCCTAATCTAATCCCGCCTCTTCTGTTCGGATTGGCTCGTTGAAGGCAGCCCTCTGATTGGACAGTGTCACCGCGATGATGAACCTCTAGCCAATGCTTGCGTAGGAGGTGGGATTTGTGCGCGCATGGGCGGGAAAGTGACAGCGTGTTGTGCGGGATGGTGTTGATGGTGTGATGAGCATGTCAGGACTTGTTATGGGACACGCAGAAAAGAGGGCGTGGCCAAAGCGAGCACTTCGCGGGAGTGAGCGCGAGCTGCTGTCATTACTGAAGCTCGCATCTTTCTGCACGGTATCAACAAGAGCTACTCACACATCGAGGAATATTAACGGCACGCGCCATGAACGGATTTACTCTGTAACTCGAGCAAACCGCGCGACAGAACAGGAATAACGTTTAAGTGGCGCTGAGAGCACGAGGACGCCGCTTATTGACCAAGCAAATAAACACCAAGTGTCCTACTAACAGCAACACGCCATAACCGAGCACTGGACTAATATCTACACATTCCCAAACCACTGTTTCACGGGTAAGAGTCATGTGATTTTTTTATTTGCAAGGAAAAGCTTTTTAGCGCTGTCCTCACGTGCCACGGCAGTGAAGTTGCAGCTTACTACTTTATTAGTGTTTTGGTCATGTTGGGGCACTGTGTCACACACACTCTGGTGATCCAGACTCAGTAGGACGGTGTGAAACAGTGTCACTGAAAGTCATGACTGGATGTCATGTCCATTTAAACGGACAGCGTGTCATTTCTGATAAGGCATGAAGTTGTCCTGTGTTATTGGCATTGCATGCAGTGGCTCTCTCTCTCTTTTGGACGCACGCGCTCCCCGAATCATTTCGCAATCATTCAACATCTCCGTAAACCTGATCACGCGATTAACGTGTTTCTAAATTACCCCGAAGGCCTCACTGTGAATGAATTTGTATTGTTTAGTGTAAATTAGTTTCCAGCATGTTTCATCACTCCCTCAGTCCGTCTACTTTGTATAATAACCATGCTCTACTTTTCCATCGCTTCATATTTTCCATATCGGGCAATCTCTAGCCAAATGAAACGCTGATAAAAATCTCAAGCAGTGTTGCAACTTGGAAATGTCTTAATGCAGATTTCACGTACAAGTGTCAAATGGAATCATGCTTTTTGTTTCTTAATAGTTTGTGTGTGTGTGTGTGTGTGTGTGTGTGTGTGTAAAGGTGTTGTGCTGGAGCTGAGAAAGCGCGCGCGGTTCTGATTACCGCTACCTGCACGGATTTGTTTACAAACAAGCCGGCGCGCCGCTCGCGCTCTCCCCCTAGCGGTCAGTCTAAAATGGCCTGCAGCCAAGAGGGGAAAAACATGATGTTTTGAAATAAAATGATGATGTGTTCATTCCCTGCATTAAAAAAAAGTAATATTCAATTGTCTAGAGGAATGGTGGATGAAAACTTTCTTTGTCTGATAATTCAATTCAATACGTTTTGCTTTTTTATTCAAAAGAAAAATGTCGATACTAGATGACCTCTAATGTAAATGTAATGTTTTTAAATTGGCTTTTAAATTTTGATTTTCTTTGTAGAGCCAGAAGAGACAAAAGAGCTCCCCAAAACCACAAAAGAGCTCCCCTGAAAATAGTGAAAGTTTTGAAAGGGGTTGTAGACAGTGATAATGTATTACTCTTTATAATATGGATAATTGGATATTTTGCAACCTCTATTTTTACTCACTGAACTTTCCAACACATTTTAATGTTGCACATTGTACATGTTATACAGAATAAAGCTAGGTATATATTTGAAGTGACCCCTAAAATTAACACTGAATTTATCCCTTTATCTTTGATATAGTTGAGAGTTTGCTGAGGGAATGTGCATATAAGATCCACAGCATTGGCTCCATTTGCCACTAAGTTTTTGGTTTTTTTTTTCCCCCCAAAAATGCTACAGCCACTTTTTTTGCCATGGCCCGGCCACAGCCGGACAGTAGGGTTGACGGTCAGAGCCCTGCACAGCCGCAGACCTGCAGGATGGAGGTACTGCGTCGGGATGCCTGGCCAAGCGGAGGCACACAGCTGATTCTGCAGTCCAGACAACGACGCAGGACTGTGGCCACTCAGACCAGCACTGTAACAGCACCTGTTATCTCCACACAGGACGCTGTGAGCATGGCCAGTTCCCCCCAACAGGAAGGTCCACTCAGAGATAGCTCAGGTATCTTCACCCTTTATCATATACACTTCACCTGCAAGTGATCTGTACATGTGGCTACAGTATGCTTTACAGCACATTGACAGAGTGTTTGACAAGCATTACTAAAATCCAGAAAACACATAGTGACAAAACCATGGTTCATGGTCGAGATTCCAGGAAGTGATTATTGCCCCTCTGTGGCCATGATTTAGAAAAAAAAGGACAAGTTGCAACTTGCCCTGGGCAAGTGGCTTCCTGCTGAGCACAACCCAACACACAGTATCAGAATGCCCACGCTGCACTGAGCAGCGTCCTTGCAGTGTTTTGGTCCGGCAGTCATTGTTCACTATATCTTTCCAAAATTTCCACACATCGTCATTGCTATCGTAGCCTCAGTTGAACCCTTGTGGCGCTGCTCTTTTGGCACCTCCTTTATAAAAGCTGCAGGCTTCTGGCCTGCTCCCCACCCCACCCCCCCAACACACACACACTCACATTGTCCATCCAATCACCGCCCGGCCCTTGTTCCTGTCCACCAATGGCTGCATTTCATCTCAGGCTGCATGGGCTTACAGTTACCCTGGCAACAAGCCAGAAAACCACGGCTCTCCCAGTGTTGCTCGCTCTGTTCAGTCACCTGCTTGAAGGATTAGCAGAGCTCAGCCCCACACACATGCATTTCCACGTAATGTGGAGCTATTTGTGCATGCTAGTAGAGAAAATAAAGAACTGTAACTTTAAGCTTTTAATTAAGGCATTCATCCTTGATGCGTAGTTACTGTTTTATAATGTAACTATTACCAATTAAAGACTCCCTTCCTTGATTTCTAGACTTGGATTAAGCATATTATGAGATTATATGCAAACCTTAAAAGAAAAAATGAAGTGTCATGAAGCGCCTTTTGAAATTCTTTGACTAGAGAGAAGATGATGGAGATCGAGGGGTTATTTTTTGGCAAAGATTAAATGTGTGATGGGTTGATTATGGATCTGGCATGCTCATTCAGGCTGTTCATCTCCATGATTGTCAGAGCTTTGCTTGTTTACTTGGGCCAGCCATGTCTTGCCAGTTTCCTTAGGAGATAATGTCTTTACATTGGATAAAGAGTTTGATGGTATAACAGTATTGTATGCTAATGTTAGTGTCAGTAACCTGAACGAACAAGGAGGCTTGTTCATATCTACAAAATATCACTGCTTTTTATGGGATGAGATGGACCTCTCTGACAGGGACATGTTTTTCTGTATCTCCTTCAGGAACCGAGCAGGATAGGTCGTGTCCCAACAGGAGGCAGCAGCCTTTGCCCGATCTCCTTCCTGAGAGTAGTAGCTCTTCGGCACAATCAAGCCGCCGAGGCTCTGCGGCTGATGAGGAGTCCATGGAGGAGGAACAAGTGGTGGGCAATGTGGCTATCCAGCTGAGAACCATAGGAGATGAGATGAACGCTGTTTACCTTCAGAGAAGGGTGAGGAATCAGTTTGTGTGATATAGCTGTGCTGCTGTATAGTCCAATCCTGGCCTTGTTTTGTGTACCAGTGATTGGTGAGACGTGTGTCAGGGACAGTGTTTGTGAAATTGTGAAAATGTGCAAGTTTGTGTGTGTGTGTGTGTGTGTGCGCGCATGTAGCCTCCAGTGGCTTTTCTAGTCAATGGATCAATGTGGTATTCACCATGGCTAGTGTTGTGACTGGAGTCAGATTTCCTGTAGTGGTTGAACCTGATGCCTTCCCTCTCTTTCGTGCACCCGCTCGCTCTCTCCTGTTCTCGCTTTCTCCCCTCCCGCCCTCCCTCCCTCTCTCCTTCCTTCCTGCCTCTGTCTTTCTGCTGCTCTCGATCTCCCTGCCGTATCGCGTGAGGAGTCAGCCCATGGCGCAGGCAGGGAGTAAACACAGTCTAATCTCTCCCTCCCCCATGCAAACCAACTCCCCCTCCTCCCTTCTCCTCGCCTCTCAGACAAACACACATGATGTCACCGCACTATTCCAGCACTCACTGAGTGCTCCAGCCTACACACCCTTGTATGTACACACACAGAAATACACAAACATACCCAGTAGACACACATTGACACACGCACAGTTATATTGGTCATCTTCACAATCATAAACGCAGATGGTGCACTGTAGTTGTTTTTTTTGGTTTGTTGTTGTTGTTTTTTTTACACTTTCACTTGCACTGTCACACAATCACAGAAGCAATCAGTTCTTTGTACAAATGTAATATGCAATAAAACCGGTATGTTGCGTGGTTGAACCTGCTGTTTTGAGAATCACATGCACGGCTTGTTTTGTTGTTCCGCTGAACTCTGATACCAGGATGCTTTTACGGCACACGACTCAAATGGTGTTTACTCAGGACCAGTTGAGAAATTACAGGTACTTCCTCAAGCAGTAGAACAACAACTTGGCTGGAAATGGGTGTGTATGTATAGGAGTATAAGTGCATATGTAGAACTCACCTCTTGTCTCCTTTCACTCTCACTACCCTGTAACTTCTGTCTTGTTCAGACTGCTTTCTTTTGCTCACTCACACAATCACACACCAGTCTTTCTTACCCTATCTAATCACTATGACTAAAGATACACATACTAGGATAAACTGTTAAGCAGTGGAGAAACACTTGCTACATTATATTACACTAATGAAACGTAATATACACTATGTGGCCAAAAGTTTGTGGACACCTGACCATCACACCCATGTTTGGTTTTTGAACAACTCATTCCAGATTTAGTCCTCCTTTGCTTTTATAATAATCTCCCATCTTCTGGTAAGGCTTTCCACTAGATTTTGGATTTAGTGAGGTCTGGCACTGATGTTGGGTGAGGGGTGTCTGGGGTGCAGTTTGTGTTCGAGTTCATCCCAGAATGCACTGTGGAGGCCACTCAAGTTCTTCCACTGCAACCTTGGCAAATCATGTCATTCTGGAGCTCAATTTGTGCACAGGTACATTGTCATGCTGGAACATGTTTGGGCCCCGTAGTTCCAGTGAAGGGAAATTGTAATGCTACAGCACACAAAGACATTCAAGGCAACTGTGTGCTTCCAACATTGTGACAACAGTTTGGGGAAGAATCACATATGGGTGTGATGATGAGGTGTCCACAAACTTTTGGCCATATAGTGTACATACACTCTGAGAAAGAATATTTCTTGGCATAGTTCTTACAGTGGCATGATCTATAAAATATACAATGATTGTTTAAAAAAAATATACAACAATGTGCAGCTCAGTGCATTTCCTTCTTATAGAACCTATAGAGGACTCTTGACCCTTGAAAATAAATATTTTCCCAGGGCTAGGTGGGGGTTTTAAAAGTGACTTTGTTATAATTTACTGAAAATTCATTGCCGTGATTTTGTAAAAACATCCTCTTCAATGGGATGCTCAAAAGTTTGCAGGTTTTACACAATTCTCTACAAATGAATCTCAGTGCAGCAGTAGAGTAGGTGCATCTGTATGGTCATTTCTTCCTGGTCTTATGGTTGCTTCCCGTAAACTCCTACACACAAAACAAAGCACAGAAAGGAAGCGCACTGAAGCAAAGAGACACTGTTCCCAGATTGTTAAGATAAATATAATTACTAGAATTATTAGGAATTCGTGTTAAAGTGATACTGGAACATTAAAAAAAGTAATTATTGTAGTTGGTTTAGAAGTCAGTGCTGCCTGGAACAAAAAAAAAAACAAAAAAACTATTTTTATTTAATTATTATGAAAGACATTTCACATATTACTATGCAGAATTTTCACACTCAAGTTGTACAAGTCATTATTAATGAAAGTTCACATCAAGGCGGCTTACGTTTTTAGCTTGCTCATAATGCCTAGAAATTACAGGTCGACTGTTGTAGAATCTGTAGCTTGGAGAATTAATGAGTATGTGCTTGTTTGCTAACTGCAGAGCAATTAACGTTATAATGATAGGGTGGACTCTGTTGTGGCAACTGGTCTGTACTAGCAGTTCATGACCTGTTGTGTCGTGTTAACTGTCTGCTGCGCCTGTGTTCTCACATGACCCCTGTGCTGGCCACTCACTGTATAATTACTTACACACTGCACACTTCTCTTCCCCCTCTGTACATGCCCTAGTGATTTCAGTGCCACTTTTCAGGGACTATAGAAGTGGTCTGTCAGTTACTCTCTAACTGACTGACTCCTGATCTCTCCTCTCAGAGTTATTTTTAGATGATGACTCACAGCAGTTGTTGAATAGCATCTCACCAGACTGTTGTTGCAGACATTGTCTGGCAGGGACTGCTCCACAAACACATGTGTCTGATAGACACACACGATCACTTTCTTTGTTGCTGTCTCATTCTTTCACGTTTGCACACACAAATTTGGATAAGGACATCACAGATTTTTTTTTTTTTTTAACATCAGTTTTTTGTTTGGCTAGCCAAGTTTATGTAATTGTCAAGTACTTGTTTGTTGTGTCTAGCTGTCACTCAAGTAGAGAAAAGTTTTGGCTACAGCAACCTTATTAGAAATTGCTTTGTACTTGATTTTAGTTTTGAATATATGCTGAGGCTTACAGTCTTGAGAAAGCACGCTGTAATGAGATGCTAACAATACACCATGTTATCACACTCTAGCACAAGCTCTGACTGTACATTACTATCAGTAACAATGTCCAAGGTGTTTGTGCTTATTCTAACATCCACTCACTATTACATTCTTTGTGTATGTTTCAGAACGAGGGCGCACAGTGGCAGAACTGGAGAGGTCTGTACCGTGGCCTGGTCGCCTTCCTGGCCGACACCATCAGCACCCTCTACCAGCTCAGATAAACGGACGGGTATTTGGCACTGCGGGGGGGGCGCCGGCGCTCCCCAACACAGCCTCTAATCTACTGCACTGGCTCGGGGACATTTCTGCAGGCCCAGAATGCACTGTGGAGTTTTTTTTTGTTGTTGTTGTTCTCTTGTTTGTGTTGTTTCTAAGTTGTATATGTTGTATATTGGTTTTTTTGTGTCTCTTTTGGGAGGAGTTTCATGTAGCAAGTGACTGAAGTGTGTGTCGGTGTGGGGGCATGTTAAGGGGGAGAAATGCTTGTGCCTGTCTAGATCTGTGAAGCTGTGAAGCACAATCGGTTGGACGTTTGTTTATTTTTGGAAAATTTCTTTTTTATTTTTGACCAATCTGAAGGCCTGGATACTCAGAGAATCTTTGATGGGTCAATAAATGTGTCAAAAATGTGTTTAGACAGTGGCCAATTCACTGATATAGATCATTTGTGATTCTGATCTAAATTACATTCATATTCATTTACTCCCATTCCTGTGTTTACACTAGCAAGAAACAGAGCAACAAGGTGATTGTTCATTTTCTATGTAAGCATACGACACAGATCTGTGATTCCTGATACAGAGCAGAATTTAATGTGTTATTTTCTCAATTCTAAGCAAATTAGCAATTACACAGTAAAATGACAAACCCAGTAATGCATTGGAAGAATCCTGTGCCATGGACTATTAATTGTCCCCAAACTACTTCTCTTAAAATTTCACTTTTTGGTTCCCCTGTTCAACCATATTTGGCACTCAAAATAGCAAGAAAAAGCATGATCTCATACTTTTTTTTGGGTTTCAAGTACAACATAAAATACTTTAAACAAAGATAACATGGCAATATGTGTAAATTTATACATTTTAGCTCCTACTAACTTTTATCAGAACCCAAAGAAGTCAGAAGCGTATGTCCATATACGACAAACTGTAAGCAACATCAGCGCCTTGCACCTTGCTAGTGTGAACGCAGGGTCAACATACATCCAAGTATGACAAGCATTCAAAACCAAATGCCAAAATTCAGTCTATCCAGGTCTTCAGAAAGCACTAATTGAAAGGATGGGCTGTACCTCAGGCACTGAAAATGCTGTATCTGCTCTTAGCGGCCTTACAGAGCAATACTGTGTCACAGCACAGGGAAAAGGGCACTACTAAACGAGACTTTCAAAATAAGAGACAGTCAGGCCACAGGGACAGACAGGCCTTTCAATACCACACACTTCCTCTACAGCGAACCCAGTGTGGTGAATGTGCCTTACATCACCCTTTAAAAACCTACATGTGCTTGATTTAGCAGGGGCAGTCAGTGAACGGCGTTTGGGGTGGGGTGGGGTGGGGTGGGTGGTGGGGTAAAGGGTCAGTGCCTTGGTGCTCCCACCTGTATGTACACTTTGGAACACAACATTCACCACTCATTTCAAAGATTGATCACCTCCAATGGAGGCACTAGAATTGAGGCCGGAAGCCATGTGGATCCACCAGACCACTGGCTATCCAAACGGCTGGGTAGCAGTGTTAATATTTGTAATGAACTTGTATGTAAATATTCTGGGAGAAAATGGCAACAGGCAAGAGATGGAAGGAACTGGCCGTTCTCATCCCAGTGTATCATGTATATTTTGGTGAAACTTTAAAGTACTTAACAGTTCCTTGTTTTTGTTTGAAAGCTGTACGTCACATTTATGTTTTCCTGAACTTTTTATGGACCAATGCAGGGAGGTTAGCAAACTTAAATCCAAGAACTATTTAAATGTTCGCAAAAGTATCTAGATTTGGATATACAATTTTCCCAAGATTTTAAAACAGATTTAGTTTGTGAACATTCCCCTTACAAATATTACAAATATCTATCCTGAGAAGCAAAGGTTAAGCTATTTATTTTTCTGTCCATTTCTGTGCTTGGTCCTTAGTGAGGAGTAGGGATGTAACTGATGTATTTGGTTTAAAAACTATAAGCTAATGTTATAAACTAAATTTATTTTCATGAATATTAGGAAGGTTTTTATGTCCTATAAGCAAGGCTTATAAAGATCAACCAGATTGAATGAGCATGGAGATAAAGTTTAGTTCTCTGGGAATCATACTGTATGTATTTGTAGCACCAATTTGTTTTGTAATAAAACCTACAAACCCCTCAACAAAACTACAAAGTGGTAAGAAGCAAAAGATACAAATTTATTTCTGCTGTAATGTAATTACTGGTCATGATTTTGCTGCAATAAGATTATGGAAGAAACTGAGCCAGACCTTTTTTACTTGAAGACAAAAGTTTCAATATGTAGGCTCACTGTCTTTGGATGGTGAATCTCTGGGGCCTTCAACTAGGTTGCTTGCATGTTGCCATTGCTCTCGCATGGAGTTCATGGGCGTGTATCTAACAAACCACATATGCGACGTCTGTGGGTAAACCATGTGAAAACCTTGTTAGCACTCTCCCTTTTTGGTCCTCTTTTTCACGTGGGTACTGTACTGTAGTTCTGAGCATTACCAGAGGTCAGTCTTGTGACTGCCTGTCTTATGATTTCCTGTGTCAAGCAGTGGTGTATACCACTTCCTGTGGACAGTGTGTGGCTTTTTGTGGATAGGTGTATTCTCTGATGCACTCTCTCCCTGAGGGAAAGGCCTTAAGTGTGAACTGTGAACATCACACTATGCTCAAGCTCATGTCAATCTCATTTTCTAGCCTTGTACATTTGCTGTTTGGACTTTTTTCTAACAATTTTCTATATGAATTTTGGTATGTTTTTCCCCCTTTGCCTTTTTAAAATAAAGAGAAATGAGACAGTATTTATGAGTGATGTGCTGTTTTAAAAAATAAAACACCATGATTAATATCACATGATAGCAACTAGGTAGTACTACACAAAAATTAGTTTAGACTAGTTAATTTAGCATTCAGTCAGGATCAGGATCAATGACCTGTAGGAATTAGTAAGCTATTATGCCCTCCGGGCATGTTAGCTCAATTAAGCAAGCAATAGTGCCATTTATATAATGTAGTAATATACTATTTGTGTCTTCTGATGTGTAACAATGTAAGGCTCACATGGAAAGTATGACCAAATATTGTAAACAGGAAAGACAGGTTAATTTACTCCATGAGTAAATGGCTGGTAAAGAATCCAGGCTGTGGGTTTTTTTGCATTCATTTCCTCATACGTGAACTCATTTTTTACCCATTACTGTTTTGTTTATGCAATGTACATAATGTGAGGGACAATCTAAAAATAAGAACATTGTTTTTTTACATGCAAACAAGTTAAATTATAATTGGGCCTACACATGCAATTGATAGTGAGAGGTGTTTTAAAAAAAAAAAAAAAAAAAAAAAAAAACAGTATTACCATGGTCCTTACCTGGGCCCAGAAAGAAAAGGACCAATCAGAGGTTAGTTTTCCTTACGTTAGTTCTGGTGACAGGGTAATGATTGGCTACATTGCTAAAAGCCAGGGGAAACAGACTGCAGGGAGCAATGGGCACCACATGGGAAGGGGACCATCAGGATTGCCGTTGATTGGTTATGCTAGTAATTAATCCTGCCTTCTTTTAACTGGGGAAAAGCGCAATATCTTTACTTGACGTTCTCCTTTCCATGTGTCCTTTCACCAAAGAGAAAGAATATTTTGTTTATTTATCCATCAGTTGCTACGCAGCCAGAATGCCGTGAGTTTTTTTTCCGGCTCATCAGCATCTATCCTACAGTACAAAGAGCAGTTCGTAGCCATCATATCTATTCCCATGTCACTGCTCCAGACTAAACAGGTCAAAGTCCACAGTAGAGAAAATAAGAGAAGTTAATACATGAAAGAGTTTGGACCATCTGCGATACCTATAATTTCATTAAGTGTCTCGTCTGTGTAAAGACAAAAGAGTTGTGTCTCAGTGCCACTCCTCCTCAGCACCTGTCTAACTGGTGTATCCTGTTCCAGTGTATCCTGTTCCAGAGTTGGCCAGAGTGAACCACAGACCAGTGGCTTGGTGTCTGGTGTTCAAAACTAGTTTCTGGTCAATCCATCTCCTAAATCGTTTACTTTGCATGTCTCCAGCACTGTGCCAATTTCTAACAGTTGACAATCGTGTTGGTTTTAACCATCTTGTTTGGAATTCCAGCAGACCAGACTGGACAGACCAGACTCTCCAGCTGAGGGAAAACTTCCAGATCAAAACATTTATTGTTTCTCTTATGCAGCTGAGTCACTGAGCATGGTGTGCCAAACAACGTCATTGCATATACCTCAGCCAAGGTCATAAATGAGTTACCCAACCACAGATGGTCTTCTTGATACATAAACTTGAACTCACCTTGGCTTTACTTTCTCACTTTTTTCACTTTTCAATGTCAACTGCCATGTTGTGCCATCCAGCACAGTTTCTTTGTGTAATCAGTTAGATATACTCTAATATATATACCCAATGGATGAGAGCTACATTTCCTTCAACTGAAACATTGCACCCAAGAATGACCAGATAATGAAACAGCTAAAGAATATTTCAAACTCTTGTCTCATACAGAAACACATACACTGCCCATGTAATCCAAAAGAAATTTGTTTATTTGAATCTTTTCATTTCAAAATGGGAAATCAAAAACTTTGCCATGGAACTTCACTATCTTGTCATAATTGCAGGCAGAAAAAGGTGAGTGTGTTGGCCTGGAGACTGTATAAACTCTCAAGAAATAATGACAATGCCTGAGCTCCTCAAAGGAGTGCTTATTGTTCAAAACATTTGTTTTTTGAAGCACTGAAAGGGTCTTTCCATGATGTTTTGAGTGCCCACATTTTGTCCACTTGTCCTTGGTCTTCTCCCAGATCATTTGGCTCCAAAGTAGTCCACCACGCCGCTGCCCTTCAGGCCATCGAAAAAGAAGAAATTCCTGTGTGGGGCATCTCTCTGGGACAGTGCCTGTTTTTACACACACAGCCAGCATGACAAATGTACAAACGCATCAGTGTGGTATGGCTGCTAATAGCTTTTCAGGGTTAAGCACTGGGGGTTGTTCTTTTCTGTGGTACATGTTGTTGATGGGTGAGGGACAGCAAAGGTCCATGTGTGAGTTACAGCCTGTTTCATCATGCAAGGAGATGGCGAGACAGCCTGGCTTCTCTCCACCACCACCATGTGGGTGTGAAGGCTTGCCCTGCCAGCACTGTATCCCCCGCACTCTCACGCTCCACTAGGCTTCTCTAACCAACTCCAGCAAATTGCAGAATGTATGATGAGGTCAACCTTAATCAGGCACGTACATCTTTATATTACATCACTAATCTGACTCAGTACTTTATCAGCCTTCTGTGTAAACATGAACTGTATCCACATTTAACGCAATCCCAAATATGAACAATAGTAGGTCGGGTTTCAAGGACAGTTTTAAACCATATGTGGATTTTATGCCAACATTTCTAACAGGAACTGGATTCCAGTGACCGGAATGTTACCTTTTCAATTCTGGCATTTAAAAAGTGTCGGCAGCTAAAAGGTTTCCCATATACTGCCAGATTCCAATGGGGAAGGCAGATGCCATATGCCTGAAACAGACCCTTATCAGGAAAACCACCTTCACGGCTCATGAAAGTTCCACTGTATAGGGGTGTAGGGCTTTTATGGTGATAACCTATTACCAATTAGGTTATAAGGACTATAAAAGACAAGTGCTGAGACTGATGTCAGTTCGTTTTTAAGCTCTTTTACTGACTGCAGGTAAGCATGAATGAGTCTCAAAGATTTAATCCTTCACTAATTACCAAATTTGAAGGTTTGCCATCATAAATGACCAGTCAATTAACTATCACTGATGCTACTAACGATTTAAACATTTTAAAAACTTTCCATGTACTTTAAAAAATAAATCACATTTATGAACAAAAGTCATATTGACTGTATCTTGTCTATTTAACTTTTATTCACTTTTAAACTGAAATCCTTTACGATATATGCTCCAAGGATAATTAGTAAACCTAGTTGGTGTAGCTTTTAGCTATTTTTTTTATATGACAAACCTCTCTTCTTTGCTCCAAAGCGTGACACACTCACTTTTGCAAGAGCATATTACCAAACACTGACCTCACATCAGAGATATTTATTAGTGATATACCATTAATGTAGATTTAATGAATCATATCTAGTTCAACCCCTTTGTGGATCAAGACCTTGTCATGGTGAAGGGGCTAGGGGTACAATAAAGATGACATATAGATGCACGTTGTCACCCACTAACCCTTATGTACATGTGATATGTATGACGCACCCGAATTACTCTCTAATATACATTTATGCAGGTGTTGCGGCAGTGAGCCTATAAAAGAAAAGCAGGTGTTGCGGCAGTGAGCCTATAAAAGAAAAGAATTCAGCAGACTACAGTTATCCACGAAGATAACAAGGAAACTTAGCAGGGAAAAAATTTACTGAGATGCTTGTGTCTGCAAATAACAATATTTTCTTTGGACAGCTCAAAAAACTTGAAATAAAATGAAACCAAGCAAGACTCCACGCCAATGGCATAAACGGGAATGCTTCTGGCCACAAAAAGTCTAGTCCTTGTTACTAATTTGCATACATGAAATACCCTTAAAACAAGAAAACCTTTTAAAAAAGCAATTGAAGAAAAACTATCACACATTTGACCTCGCTGTGACCTTGAACCTGCTTGAATCAATTTCAAAATCTAATTGGTTCATCTGCTGGTTACAGTGATAATTCAACCACTAAATAAAAGATAAAAGATTCAATCACTCCTTCTTGAGATATCGGGTGAAACTGGGATGGACAGACAACCCAGTGGCGGAGGCATAATCAACTGATGTTAGAACGTTGCTAAAATGTTATATGCACCCTGATCAGATGCAAGTTGGTTGTACACATAAGAAAAAGATAAAATTGATTAATGTGGAAACTATTGGTGGAATTTCCATATGCTCGTTTTGTGAATAGATTTAACTGTACACACACTTTAACGAATAAATAAAAAAATGAAAGCGAGAGTGAGATCCTACCTTGACTATTTCCTGACCAAGTACTCCTCCCACCACAGCACACACTGGAGCCATCTCAGAGAAACAGTAGCTGTAAAGACAGAGCAAGTACACAAGTAATGTTATTCCCGTGACTCAGATAGCTATGAGAGACAAGATATGATAACTGTTGGACAGTTGATGTGTTAGTTAGGACCTGACAAAGTTGTCGGGCAGCAGCTCCGGATTCACCCCCATAGCCTCTAGGAGATCATCTCTGATCTGCAGGAGCAACTGAGAGTCCTCAGCAAAGCTACCTGGAAGGGGGTCTCGACCTTTATCTGTGCGGAATTTCAGCAGAACTGGAGGAGAAAGAGAGAGAGATAAAGTGAGAAGAGCTGACAGTAGAGCAACAGAGCACTGATGTGCAATTTTGAGCTAGGTTGTGAACCAGAAGGTTGTGACTTTGCTAGAGCTTGAACAGGACCCCTAACTCTCAACTGCTTCACTTGCAGTTTGCTTCAGAAAAAAAAAAAAACAAAAAGCATATGAAGCTAATTTGAAAATGAAAATAACTTTAAATGTGAATGCTTAAGGATCTTTGGCAGGTATTACATCATTCATCCCCATGCAACATTGCCAAACACTGAAACTGACTTTCTTGACCACCCACTCACCACACCATCAGCTGAGGCACACTGAATTTCCACCAGGCACAAAGGGAACCACAAATACCATCATGCAGCAAGGAAACATTATTTCTTTTTTAGACACATCTCCATGAAATGTTTCCAGATAGATGTACTAATATGTTTCCAGCTAGATGTGCCAAAAGCTTTATTCTCTGCCTTTTTGAATTTATCTTAGATCTCCATTTTAATTCCTTTCTGACACAAATCTTTAATGTGCATATTCAGAACAAAAATCCCAATAACAACAATGATGAGTTTACATCTGGCATTTTCATTTCATTCTGTCTCCTTTCTAGTTGTATTCCTTACTGTTCTGGCCAAAAATATTAACCTTGATCAAACTTAAGGCCAAACAAACCAAACCAGAACCAGTGCGTTTGATTATTATTGCTTCAGTATTCAAGCTAAAACCACTAAAAATGCTAAATGACTAATGCCTGCACCAAGTTCAAATCTGTCCATATCGTATTCACTCTCTTCCACCCTTCTATAATTATTCAGTTTGCAATTTGGATAATCTTATAGCCAGAATAATAAAACTCAGTATAAAAGCTCAGGCTAGCAGACTGTCTATTTCTTTTTCTAACCCATCTTTTTTGTTACTTTTAAAAAGTAGTATCTAAAAAAGACTAATACATGTTAAATATAGAACAGGATAAAAAAAAATAACGTCTAGATTTAGACTGATTCAGCTGTTACTTTCTGCTCCACATTGCATTGTGAAATTACATCAGACTTTGCTTGAGGGGTAGAAAGGATTCAAATCAGTGGCCCACCATCTGTCTCAGAACCCCATCAGTGAGCTGACATAACCTCAGATAAATCAGTGAGATAACATGAAGGAAACAGTTCTTCCTCAAAAGCAGCTCAGCCGTTACATGCCATTTATAAGTGCTCTCATGTACTTGCTAACCTTTAAATGCTTCAACACACAAATAGGTCTTGTTTTTGTTTCCATTAGTTCACAACTATATGTGAAGCACTGGAGCATTCAAAGCCTTTTTTTAGTGATCTGTGCTTTTTTTTTTTTTTTTTTTTTTTTTAAAAGAAAGGCGGACAGTGTTTTCAGTTTTAAAGTCACTGCACATGACTGGTCATGGACAACCTGTCATGAAAAATGAGCTGTGCTCTATGAGAATGCCAGGTGAGCTTATATAAAAAGATTCAGCGGAGACAGTGTTGTCAATGGAACCAGTAGAGCGTAACCACACATTAACCATTATTTTGATGGTTTCTATAATTAGACGAGAGTGAAATCAATGTACAGAGAAACATGTTTTTAAAAAGTTGCTTCCATTCAATTTCTAAATCATTATCTGCATGTAATGCACCACTGAGCTGAAAAACAACCCCAAATTTTTTTTTACATTTAAAGGCTTTTAAAGTTGCTTTCACAAGTCAATTTTTGGCATTTCAGAAACTTCAGAAACCCCATTGCATTGATGGTTTCTTGTAGGTTGATGGGTGGAGGTCAATATTTTACTTAATGTATACTCTAGGGGTGTAACACAATACCATTATCTGTATCTGTTTAGTGCTCAAAATATTTGTATCTGTTGTCATATTTGGATTTAAACCAGACGTGGGCGTGGTGTTTACTGGGGGTTTTTTGTGAACCCTATGCCCTGGAAACACCAGAAAACAATTGTGGGGGGGGACGTTGCTGGAAAAGAGACGTTTTTCATTCACAAATTACAAGAACTTTCATTTTCTTTATTAGTTTTTTTTTTTATATAATAATAATAATAATAATAATAAAAATGATAATTATAAAAACTTCTATTCAAACTATTCAACTTCTGAACCACACACCCTGTGAAACTTTCTGGAATGATTTTATCTTTTATCTAATGGGACTGAGTAAGCAAACTATGCTATGTTTCAAAGCAGTGATGTGTTTCCCAAATCAAGAAACTGTTATTTATAGTTGATAACAATAGCCATGTAATATTATTTTACCACATATACTTCCATTTTGGGATTTGCTACATTCCAGAAAGATCAAAAAACTTTTAAGAAAATTTTCTTTTAATAACAAATGGAGAACGCGTATTTAACATGAGAAGGGATAAAAACACACAATATGCACATACAATTTAATATTAATCACATAATTATTTTTGGAGACCCCAGCAGAGATATACTGTGTACAGCTTTTGTTTGTACAGAAATATGGTACAAATATGATTCCATGCAGTGCATCTCCGATGTGTATAATGTTAACAAACTTGGACTTGATTCAATAAGCAGACTTGCCAGGGTGCCAATAATTCTGACTGTATATTTGTCTGGTCTCACTTTACTGCAGAGAACAAGGAAAAAACGTTTCTGATATTTAGGCGTGGCTAGCCTGTTAAGATTCATCTGAAGAACGTTTGTATTAAGCAAACACAAAATTGCAGCATGTAGCCAAGCCCATGGTTAGTCTAAAGACACATTTCCAATTTCTCCAACCTAGAATATACACTCAGTAAGCACTTTATAAGGAACACATGTACAACTGCACACTCATTTAGACAATCATGTGGCAGCAGTACAATGCAAAAAAAAACATGCAGGTACAGGACAAGAGCTTCAGTTAATGTTCACATCACACATCAGAATGGAGAGAAAAAAAAAGTGATCTCTGTGACTTTGATTGTGGCGTGGTTGTTGGTACATTTTCACACACAACAGTCTCTAGAGTTTACACAGAATGGTGCAAAAAAAAAAAAATCATTGTGTGAGTAACAGTTCTGTGAGTGGAAATTCCTTGTTAATAAGAGAGGTCAGCGGAGAATGGCCAGATTCGAGCTGCCAGGAAGGTTATAGGAACTCGAATATTCACTCTTTACAACCATGGTGAGCAGAAAAGCATGCAGAAAACATCGAACCTTGAGGTGGATGGGCTACACAGACCACATTGGGTTTCACTCCTGTCAGCCAAGACCAGGAATCAGAGGCTATCATTGGCACAAGCTCACCAAAACTGGACAGTGAAGATTAGAAGTGGTAGCTCAGTGGTTAAGACGTTGGCCTCGTAATCGGAAGGTCATAAGTTCAATCCCCAGCACTGCCAAGCTGCTACTGCTGGGCCCTTGAGCAAGGCCCTTAACCCTCAACCTCAGATGTATAAATGAGATAATTGTAAGTCGCTCTGGATAAGGGTGTCTGCCAAAATGCCATAAATGTAAGAAAAAAAAAAAATCACCTGGTCTTTTTCCAGTCTTCAACTCTCCAGTTTCGGTCAGTCTGTGAACATGACAGCCTCAGAATCTTGTTCTTGTTCTTAAAGAGTGATTCTCTGAGTTACTATAGACTTCCTGTCAGCTCAAACCAGCCTGGTCATTCTGATCTCTCTCATCAACAAGGTGTTTCAGCCTGTGGCCCCTCCGCACACAGGATGTTTTTTTGTTTTTCGCACCATTCTGTGCAAAAACTCTAGAGACTGTTGTGTGTGAAACTCCCAGGAGATCAGCAGTTTCTGAAATACTCAAACCAGCCCATCTGGCACCAACAACAATGCCACAGTTAAAGTCACAGAGGTCACGTTTTTCCTCATTCTGATGTTTGATGTGAACATTCACTGAAGCTCTTGACACGCTTTTTTTTTGCATTGCACTGCTGCCACATGATTGGCTGATTGAATAACTGCAGAAATGAGCAGGTGTACAGGTGTTCTTGTTATTTTTATTAAACTTGCCAGTGAGTGTAACTGACAATGATTAGTGCCTCCATCTCAACATGGTTTACTGAAGCCCTGCCTCAATCTGCCCCTCATTGGCTGACACATACTAACATCTTAATACATTCCATCAGAATCTTAACTAAACAGTGGAGCGTAATAAGTCCGTTATCACCCTGGTGAACTAGAGGATGTATTTTTGGTAGAGACTACAAAGTGCTTCTATACATCGCTCTGGAAAAGGATGTCCGCTAAATGCTGTAAAAGTAATAAAAATAAGCAATTTAACCATGACAGTATATGCCAAATATAAAAGTGTCAGTAATCCATGTAAATTATATGATTTTTTTTTCTTATGCATAAATTTAGACACACTCAGCAGCACGAGTTGGATATGAACGTTTTTCCAAACTTATGGGATTTTCATGATGGGATTTTCTTATGTAAACACTCGTATGAACAATTTATAAATAAATCCGCTCCTATCCAGCTTGTGTGTGTATGGTATGATGCTGTAATGGCTGAGCTGCATAACTGGAAGATTTAGCACATGCTGTCCTCAGGAGGCACTCTTTTACTCTTTAGTTGCCATTTAGTCATTTTCAGCTTTGTGAGCTTTGCTGTTTATGGAATTTTTGCGTTTGTCACTAAATGTAAATCAGCTGTCTTGTAAAAATGCTATGTAATTTTAATGTGATTGGCATCCATCAACATATGCATGTGAGCATGAAGAAAATCTGTTACTGAAACCTCGGTAATTCTGGCAGGAATTTTTTGCTTGGTTTGACCTCCAAATAAATAAAACCCCAAAGCTAAAAGATTGATAAATGAGGTCCGTTATTCCTCATTAAAGTCAATGGCAAGAGGTGCACTTCTGACCATTTCCAAACTGTCCTTGTAAAGTCACTAGCTGTGGATATATAGATGTTGTGTACCTTGTAGTAAGAAGTAATCTGGTGGTGTGCGCTTAAGATTGCGTTTGGCCTCCTCACTCGTCCAGTCAACCTCTAGAGACTCCTTTAGAGAGCAGAAACTGGCCGTCTTCACACCAAAAAAAAAAAAAATTAATTAATAAATAAATAAATAAAAAATTTAAAAAAAAATAAAAATTGGAGAACTTGAGATGATTAATAGCGTTCAATTTTGTTAACCAACAGGAGACAATCAAGATAACACACCTTTTTCACCATGGTAGTCTCATTCGGATCAATTTTAAGTTTCTTCACTTCAGGGCCATCATTAGCCTCTGCTGATGATTTCACCACCTTTGGTTTCTCTCTGAGGAAAACAGACACCTTAAAACTAATATACACAAAATCATTTCAGTTACTGAATGCCACTATCAGACGAAAAAAAAAAAGTCTCATACTCCACATAATGATGCTCCAAGCCCAGGTCAGAGAACATGTATCCATGGTAACCAAAGACATCCCCACAGAAGACTTTAATGTTTCTGTTGGCGCAAAGCTGGTCCACATGCACCATCAGGTCTCTGGAGCATCTTGTCAGACACACCTGGGAGTAAGAGAAAGAATTATGAGTTTTAACCCAAAAAAAAAAAAAAAAAAAAAAAAAAACTCTCTCCAGCAATGAGGGAATTATTTCAGTTCTCATTTCTACTGTGAAATCTGCATCTCTGCTATATTAGGAATGTGTGAGATGTATATAAAAGACTAACTTCCAATCAGAATGCCAGAACTCAGACATTTTCATCTTAATCAGCTCACGCTTGAGTTCACTCTTTTACTGACTACAGTTTAGTGAGTAGTAGTATACTTTATTGTTCTCGAGAGGAAAATTGTTGTGGACTACATGTTGCTGCAGACATACAATAAAAACACTAAAAAAACTCTTGTTAAACAAACACACTGATACAGGTACAAAGGAATTCTTATATCAATTTAACTTACACATTGGGATTCTATATCTTCTACCAGAGGGAAGCAATTCATACTGTAAATACAAGAAATGAGTCTGATCACCAAGAATCCTCTCTACCTGATTGATCCATATTCCAAACATCTACCCTAAATAGCTGATAAATCAGGATGAATCAGGTTCATGGACTCAATTTAATGGACTCTATGAATGTCACAATAACTAATTTTGTAGTAATAAAACCCGTTCATCCATCAAACCCATTTGATGACGCTGTGGCTGAATCCAGAAAATAGCTCAATAAATAAATAAAATCTGGATTTGTCCAAAGTTGCATTTTTCTGCTAATAATGTACTTTGACATTTCTATATTAGGAAAGCAATTATATTTTACCAAAGTGATGTGGAAATGTTTTTGGTTAGGCTACTCGCTAACTTTGCACTAGCATTCTGTCTACAAACATTATGTTGGGTATGGAGCCAGTTTGACAATGCAGCGGTAAAAATAGTAAGTCTGACTATCTAAAATCTGTTACCCAAGTGTGCTTTTCTCACACAATGTTAGAAATCTTGCTATCTAAGTGTGCTTCTCACACAGTGAATGACACACTTCGATCACGTTGCTGGATATTTACATTTCAAAGCAAAAGGACATAAGCCTAATCAATTCAGCTTGTAATCAGATACTAGCTGTCATATGTCTGTGACGCTTTTGTGCCATCACAACAGAACAGAGAAGGGCACTTAGACCTTCTGTACAAATGACAGATAAAGGCAGTAATGTTGTTTTCCTATAATTAGATTAGGTTATAAATGTAGAGGTAGGGGGGCTTTTTGTGGAACTTGAATGAAATCTTTAAATGCAGCTTTCTCCTTTTCCACTTTTTGGGATAACCAGATTTTATCTTTGAGATGCATGGAAAAGCAAACCATATTTATGAGAGCCCATAATTTTCATAACGGTTTTATATTTTTGACCATGTGAAGGGTTTTTCCAGGCAGCCACACTTTCACAATATTCTGAATATCTAACTGGCAGGCTTGGTCCATCTTATCCAAGACACCAACCCTTGCACCCTCCCATTTTATATTGATGATAAGCCTGTTTACATGAAATACTCACCACTTTCCTTACTGTTTGGATATTGATATACCCAGTGCCAGGCTGAAGACACTGGGTGGCTCCTATAAGAACATGCTGAATCGTCATTTTATCGGACGAGACTGAAGGTTGTTTACAGCTATGCAATTGTTATATACCTCCCTAGCTAGAACATCAGTGCAGCACTCATTAACTGATAAGAAATGGACACTTAGAACGTTGAATTCGCAAGGATTCCAAAACATTGTAAGAAAGTTATGTAAACCAATACTGAATATTGATAACACTTCTCAGAAAAGGAGTACATGACCCAGGAGCTTTAAGGACAGGCTGCTCCATCACATTCTGCCACTGTCCAATCACAAAGGGTTTCTGTCAACAAATAAAAACAAGTATTTCCTCTTCTTTACCATGATGTAATGAGGCAATGACGTCTAGTGAAGTTATGAAGTGGAAAAAAGGATTATTGATCTGATAAGACCAGCTCAACAAGATGTCATGATTTTTGAGTAAACATCATAGTCATTAAAGAGGGTAAAACTGATCTGCCATACTAGTCATTGTAAGGATAAGTAAGTAGCGTATGAACTAGCATTCTTGCTCACTAACAGACCAAACGGAGTTCTTAAACACAGACACTGTACCCCGTGAGTAAAAGCTGCCAATCATGGCATCAGTGATGTACAGCAAGAGCTATGCAGCCAAAACACACTCCCAAGCATGCTAGCCTTTTCCTCCTCATATATCTCTTTGAAATATCAGTGGAAGCAGATAAAAGAGCTGCACTGTCTGTAACGAACCCCCTCCTCACAACAATCCTCTTCCCCTCCTTCTAAACTCTCACTAGTACTCCCACCGGGAGAATTCCAAGGCTCGCAAACACAGACAGGCTGGGAGGCAGATCATCTGAGCTTTGAACATTCATATGCCGACAGATTCGCTGATAAACAAGAATGGGCCAAGGTCCAGTTTCTAAGCAAAACAATGACAATCCTCATAGGAATGGGCAGCTTTATTTGTCCATGCTGGGACATTAATAAGGGAGCTGCTTATTGTCATCAAATTAACAGTGATGTTATAAAATAATCCATGATTCTCTTGCCTCTGGTATTTATTAATGTTACCAGACACTACTATGCAGTACAACTATTTTATATATATATATATATATATATATATATATATATATATATATATTACACACATACATATGATAAAAAAATATATATACCCAAGCATCTTTTACTATGAGCAACAGCAATGATATGGCTTTAATACACCATCTACTGGCCACCAAGAGAAGAGGAACTAAAAGATTTGTGTATTATTCTAATCACATTCCTCCATTCTTCCTTCACTAGATTTTAACATGTAGAATAAAACCTTTATACATTTGAATAATGGTTAGGAATCTGGCAAAACAAAGCCACGCTGCATTACATGAAGACTTGCTTATACTGCTATGTATATTATCTACTAGACTTGAATATTAATCTACAATATTTTTACCAGAGTGCTGTTGAATTCTCAAATCTGATTGGTCAGAAGGTTAATTAAATTATTTTCTACAACAGGGGGACAGGGACAGTAGTGTCAGCTGTAATTCAAATCATGGATTAATATTAATGTGTTCGTTCTATTTACGTTCATTTCTATTTTAACACCTCGATCACGGGCGTGAATTTAGCATTTATGGAGGGAGTCTCCAGTGTCAGTGCTTTGTAATGGTCAGTGAGTTTACTTCCACAGGAAAGTCTTCATGACGGTGGACTTTGTGCTTTCCTGCTTGTAGGAAACATGACAAGCTGTGTTTTTTTGTCTTATTAACTTCAAAGAAAAAAAAAAAAAAAAAAAAGAGGCGGGTGGAGGAAAGACTGTTTATAGCTGCTATAATGTAAGTGATAAAAGGAAGTAACTTCTCTCACAGATGCCCCACAATATTAAACAAAATTATAAAAGGATAAAAAAGCACAATGTGTCAGAGTGACGCAACAGAAAACCATTTGCCCTATCATTGGGAGACTGCGAATTTGAATTTGTCTCCCAGCCATGGATAGGTATGGCATTGACGGGATTCAAACTCGTGATCACTTGCTGATGCCACAGCTATCCATAGCCAGGAGGCAAGAGAGCCAAATTGGCCATGCTTTCTGCATGGGAATACACTCTCTCCTATCAACCAAA
This sequence comes from Pangasius djambal, assembly GCA_022985145.1. Taxonomy (NCBI): domain Eukaryota; kingdom Metazoa; phylum Chordata; class Actinopteri; order Siluriformes; family Pangasiidae; genus Pangasius; species Pangasius djambal. Next base: position 10,414,573 of record CM040988.1, on the reverse strand, counting down.
GTGACACTAGCCAATCACAGGCATCTGTGAGGTCAAGAATGCAGATGAAGGCAGATAACACTTTCCTCCAAGTGTGTTACACTGTCCTGTGGTGTAGCATGAGCAAGACTTCAAAAAGATGCAATAAGCTGGCTTCACGTATCTTGGAGGTAGGACTTGGAGGAGGAGTACTTCCATTAATAAATTTAAATGGTGATCCCTGGCAAATTGCTGTGGTATAAGAGGAATAAAACACTCCGCAATACTGTTATAGGAAGAGAATCTTTAGTGTGGCAACAGTAACTCTGCATCATACCACGCGGTCACTGATTATTTTCCTGTAACAGTGCACCCTGCCATGCTTTATTTCTTACTTATTACATTATTTTTTTCACATTTAACAATCATCACTGATAATGTAATAAACACTGAACAAGATATCAGATATGCTATCTATACTACTGAAAGTACCACTAATAAATAAGAAGATTTTCAGCATGCCAACTGAGCAATAGTGACTGCTCTTTCAGACACTTACTGCATCAAACTGAAGAAAGAAGTCATCTGGTTTGCTTTCCACTTGATCTGTGTCAGCCTTTACTTCTACCATTGGATTGAGGAATTGGGCTCGTTCCAGGGACGCCTGGGCCTGATTCTGACCATCTGTATCCACTGGTATGAGGAACTGAGCTCGTCTTGATTCCTCAGTAACCTGAATATGAATGTCATGATTAGTACTTGGCTGGACGCCGCATTACTTATTACAGTAAAGATCACAGAATTTGATTCTTCCCATGAGTGGGAGGGGTCTGATGAAGAATGTCAGACCTGTTCGTGGTCCAGAAGAGTGAGTGCTTTCACTCCAGCTAGAATAAGGTTCTTTGCCACTTCAGCACCCAGTCCTCTGAGTCCAACAAGCAGCACTCGAGACCCCCTGAGCCTGAGACACAGAGCCTACATGTCAATTAGCTGCATTTGACTAGTCATGTACTCTTTAATTTAAATAAATAAATAAATAAAAATTTAAAAAAATAAAATAAACGGATCAGCGTTCTTATTAAAAATAAATAAATAAATTAATAAAAAAAAAATTTTTACTGTACTCTAACCAAAACATAATAATGCTTTATACTAAATATATTATAGCATTTGGACTATCCGCAGTATTATATTACATATCATATATCCTTTAAGAAAATAATTTATAGCAGCACACGAATATCACATATTTAATGTGCACAGAGCTCATTTTTGTCAGGAAATAACCAAGAAGCACATTTATATATTTATTAGCAAGTTAGCCGCTTAGCTAGCTCTTCAGCTAACAGAGCTCAAACCTCTTTTGTGCATCCAGACCCCAGAGCCGAATCTGCCGGTCATACTGAGCTGCTTCTTCCTCGCTTATGATATTGTCGTCTTTTTCGACTGTATCAATCATTTCAACGTGGTTCAGAAATGATCCTGAATGTTGCAGATACTCAGTATAAACACAGTTGCTTTCGGAACAATTTTCCTGCTGCCCATTCAATGCGACAAAAGTCCCGCTTGGTCTCATTCAAAAGGGCGCATAATGATGACGTGTGCGTTACGGTGAAACGTCTGAAAACACTTCGGCCTGTTCAAACACAGGTTAATAATAACAAAATTAAACATTAAATATACACGATGATGCACTGGCACGTTGTTCCACATAAAGTTATCAGATCTGTGTGAATACAAGAAATGCAAAAGAGGCTCTTTTCAGTGAGTCGAATCATATGGAGCAGTTCAGTAAGAACCGGTTCTTTCGGCTCCCAAAAATGCCTTTTTCCCCAAAATGAGACATATTTGCGATATTTTGACCAATGATTAAACTGCTTAAACTTCTCAATTAAATTGAAAATACTTTGCTTTTAATGTATTTGAATAACTGCATAAACAGCATGTGTTACATATGTGCACTGACAAGTACAGTAAACATTCATTCAAGCATTATATTGAATATGCATATTTGAATTATATTGAATATATATTACTGCCTGCTAGCTTTATGTAGAATTTTCTTTTTTAATTCCTGACCATTTATCATGAGAACTGTTAACAATAAGCCTCACTAATAGCCCTTATTATTATTATTATTATTATTATTATTATTATTAAATGAAAGAGTAGTGCTCTTGTGCTGCTTGGCTGAAAACAGGTTAAACACACATTTCACCATTCAACCTAATGAAATTTGTTGTACTATCCCGAGCAGCTCAGATGCTGATAAGAACTTTTCCTGATCAAACTGCACAAATTGAGTAATAGCATTTGAAATTTGCAAGTGTCATAAGATCAGTCTGCTGCAAAATTAGTAAAGTAAGATAATAGTCACATGTTAGTGTGCTGGTGTGTTAGGCTCAGCAGTGTTTCTGAGATTTTAAAACACTAATTTAATTCAAACACTATTTCAAATCAGCTTTACAGAAATTTGTATGTAGACTTACATCCCTAGTGAGGAAGCCAGAGGCAAGGAAGGCAAGGAGACACTCACTGAGATTACACGAGGAACAGGAGAATAACCTCAAAAGGGAATCCATCCTCTTTTGGGTGACACCAGATAGTAGGATTATAAACCATTACCCTTCTGCAATTGTATGTTATAAAATCAAACAGTACTAAGTGTACTGAAATGATGTTTAGTATGAGTATCATAGTCTTTATGATTGCAGCAACAGTTCTTAGGTATCTTAGGGACATGCAATCTTTAGGGTATCCATATGGGACAATCCATAACAGCAGAAAGTGGATCATAATTGCAGAAGCTCCACCCAGGAAGTAGAGCATCAAGATGAGTCAGGCAGATCCGGAGGACAAATTGTGCTTAGCAACAAATGGGTTACACTCAGTAATTATGTACAAAGTACACCTGTATTGTAGAGGAACCTGATAAAGTGCCCAGTAAATGAGGGTACAAGGTAGGTGTACATAATAACTTGACAGCTATGTGTATGGGAGTATTATTTCAGGCTATGTTTGCTGTGTGTGAGTTTTTTTTTTTTTTTAGAATGTATCAAAACATTTGTTTTAACATATTACACTTAAGAATACTGATGTACAGAGGTTATGTTTAATAGCTTGCTGAAATAAGTGTGTAGTAGATAATATTGCATGCTTAATTATACTAGACTTTGAATATGATAGACATAGATCTCTTGAAAAGCAAGCATGTACTGCTCAATACAATGAAGAAGGCTGCAAGTGTCTCCTTTGTAGTCCTCAAGGACTAGTTAACCAAAGATTATGTGAAGCATAGAGTAAGGTACAGTGTTAATAACAGTGGTTAAAGATTTGGAATACTGATCAGAAGGTTGTGAGGTCAAATCTTAAATCCTCAACTCCTTGCTTGTGTCCTGTCTCAGTTGAAAGTCCCTTTGGATAAATGCATCAGGACATGTGTAGGTCTATTGTTTAATGTTTTTATAAATTATGTATATGTATGCCAACTTTGGCTGTGAACTTATGTTTGGTCTGCCTCTGTGATTTGTAGTACGGTATGACTATGACTATTACTTTGACTCCAATCATTCGCACACACAAACAGATATTATATGTATGTTTGTATATATACATAGATAGATAAATACAGATATATATATAGATGTGTGTGTATGGGGGGGGGGGGGTATTTCATTGTGCTGGATTGAAAAAGATTCTATTCTGAAATGGAGAAAAATGACCCTCAGCAATCACAATGATGTCACTTATCTCAATGTTTTTATTTATGTCGGTCTATTAAAAATATCTAACAGATTAACAAAACAAACAGCACGTTGACGTTGGTGCTTGGATTAGAAACGCTACTGGATGTTAAAAGACTCCGCCCCTCTACAGTCACTTCGTACAAAGTCGGCCGTGGTCGTGAGAACGTCATCCTCGGTAACTCCGCCCCCTTCGCTTTGGAGAAGAACTGTCGCCATTTTGAGTGACTGAGTTTCATTTCACCTCGCAACTGTAAGGACGGAGAGACCTTCAGGAACGTTTCAGCATGTTTCTCTTTGAAACTGTTAATGGGAATTTAACTGCTATGAACTGAAACTCTTCCTAAAATCAATCAACAAGTAGATCAAAGTCAAGTAACGCATAAGCCAGTTGAATCCTGAGTCGATTTTTTGCACTGAACTGTAGTCCGTTAGAGGAAATGGCTGTGGAAAGCATGACTGTCCATCCAAACTCCCCAACAGCCAACCACGAACACAACAGCCTTCTCACTGACGAAAGGTCGAGTAATATCATATTTCTCTCCAACTATTTATTTATCCTTTGCTTTTTAAGTACAAAAAGCATGGGTACTATTTTGCTTTTTTTTCTTTCAAAGGGATTAAAGGCGACTTTTTTTTTCTGGGAAACGAGTACAGAGGTAACGAACGCCATCTTGAAACGTTAACACGGCGCAAATCTGGAAGGTCATAGATCCGATTCACGGACATATTCTGTTTCTAAACAGAAATGTGTTTACAAATCCAGACATTTTTCGACGCTCTTTTTCATCACCGAAGGACCAAAGTGGCCATTACACAAAGAACATCGATCATGTATTTCAGTCTTCCTCACAGTAAAGGGAAAAAAACGGATCAAAGTCAACGTCGGCGAACTTAACCACTTAATCTCTTACTAGCTGTCGGTAGAGATTAATATATAAATATATATATTTAAACGCAGCCAATGTGTACTGCTCGGCGACCATAAAACACTCGACTACTATGGCTGATACAATTAGCTAGATAGTTAGCCATGTATGTTAACGCAGGCTAGCATCTTGTAGCCAGGCCTTGAAGGAAGCTAACGCGAGCTGCTGTGGGTCTCAGTGCTGCGAGTAGCTAACACGCTAGGGTTAGTGGCGCAGTTGCTACGTTAGCTAACTTAGCCCCTTTCCTAAATACCTAATAGTTGTCTTATTCGGGACAGACCTGATAAGTTACGCGTTTGTGAAATTTGCTCTGGTTTCGTCTCTTGCCGTTTTCCAGGGATATTAAACAAACGTCATTTAATGTACATTTAACCCATTATAATCTATAATCTGAGCGGCTCGCGTCGCTAGCGTATTGGCTACACTTGGCTGAATAGCTCAGGCGTTGCGCACAGTTTTTACACTCGAGTGGCGTCATTTTTAAAACTGGTTTGTATACAAAAGGCACATTTCAACTGCATAAAAAACCGAAAAAATAAAAAGGAAAAACTTAAAATGGCTAGCCAATCAATTACAGTATATAGTACGGGTTTACAACACTTTTATTGACATTTGTTCTTCATAAAAACTTTAAAGTCAGGGAAACGTACGGTATTAAAAAGCTTTTACAAAATCAATTGCTATATGTAACGATGGCTATTTATGATCAAACCAGAGAATAACGATTAAACCAGATTAATCCAGAGTATAAGGATTAAACCAGAGAATAATGACTAAATCTGTGAATAATGATTAACCAGATTAAACCAGAGAATAACTGTTATTCGACAAGGAAATTGCTTTTACTTCTGTTAGGATGAGCTTGTCCTTCAGAAAATTAGTGCATCTTCACAAACACTCTTTTGAGTTCCTTCCCAATGTTTCAAAAGCATTCAAGGTCCTAAACGTCAACTAAAACACAAGTTTCACTAATTTCACCGTTTCCCATATCCAGTGAGGTACACCATGCAAAATTAATCGGCCCCTTTCTAGCTGTCAGAGTCCAAAAACTATAGCTAAATTTTCAGTACTGTTGCTTTTAGGTGAATGGTTTTAGGTCCCAGCATTGGTACAGGCCGTACTTTTAGTTGCCTTGAGTAGTTTCAGCATGGTTTCTGTTTGGTTAATTATCATATACCTTTTATAACTTCATTAGATTGCAATATTAAGAAATGGCTCACAGTGCTCTGGATGGGTTGTTTATAGCTTTTGCTAGAGGGTGACCTGATTTCTCAGCTGTCTTGTCACTCAGTGCATGGTCGAATAAGCTCAGTTGTCCTCATATTACTTGTTCAAAGGATATGATGACATGTTTATGTTGCATTACATTATGTTAAAATGACCAACAAGAATGTAATCCTTTTATTTTTGATAACGTCTCCATCTCGCACATGACTTTGGAAACTGAAAAAGTAAGCTGAGTTTAGAGTATTTCCTTTGCAGACTAATATGAAGGAAGATAAGCGTCATGTGACTGTGAAACTGGAGTTCAGCTCATGACCTGACAGCTGAGCACCAGGCCCTCACTGCTATAGTAGGTGGACACAGTGCACAGAGTCCACTTCATAGTCAGTGTTGTGCAATTATCCATGAGATCAGTTTCCCCTATTTGTGGTAGCCTATGGGTAAAGATGTGTTTAATTTTTGAACAGTCATATACAGTATGTGGTTGACATTAAGTAGGCTTATCCCAATTTAACCCAAGTTCTAAGGAAAAATGTCAGAAGTCTGATTTTGCATGCAGGAGCAGTTAATGTAAAATTGTCAAGCCTCAAGTTGCAGTGACATGAATACTAAAATATAGATGCTAAAAACTGCAAAAAATGCAAAAGAATAGACAAAAACTATTGCACAATTAATTATTTTGTCACATTGCTAGTAAAATTGTCTCCTAGAATATCCAAAGCATGTGCAGGAATATTACACAATTAAGTTGCAGCATCTCATTTCCAGTAGGTCAGTAGATGGACATGTCTCTTGTTTAAATAGAGCTCTTCCTTTTTTTTTTTCAGTACCCTGTCCCAGTCTGGTGCTAGGATGGTTTTTAGCAGATTGCTCTTCATTCCTTTAGTGAGTTGTAGTGTGTTGTTTCAGAGGCCTGCACAGTACTCGTCAGTCAAATCTTTGGTTACGTGTCGTTCATAGCTCAGTGGTTAAGACGTTGGACTTCTGATCGGAAGGTTGAAAGTTCAAATCTCAGGACCGCCGGGCTGCTACTGCTGGGCTCTTGAGCAAGGCTCTTAACCCTCAACTGCTCAGTTGTATAAATGAGATAATTGTAAGTCGCTCTGGATAAGGGCGTCTACCAAATGCCATACATGTAAATGTAAATTTAGTGGCTTTGGTCCATACAGAGAGAGACATTATTTATTTCTTTAGAACTGTGATTCCAGCACTCATAGACTGGAATCCTCGTAATATCATGCAAATCTGTACGTTATTATTTGATTAGTTGATAACTTTTGGACATAACCTTATGTACTATAAATCAGTTTCACAAACACATGACTTTGCAAAATATATGGAATGGAGGTCAAAACACCTGACGGTGTACTTTTTACAAAACATTTCAAACCACTTTTTTGAGTGTCCAGTCTATAATGACTTTATATTACATTTGGAGGTGCTTTATATCTTATCTAGGGCACATTTAATTAATCAGTTCTGATGATTGAACTTTACAGACAAGAGGATGAAGAGCTGGAAGAGGGGGAGCTGGAGGATGATGGAGGTGATGTGGAAATGCCCAGCACTGAGGGACAAGAGCCCGAGGAGAAGCCCAGTCGTGGAAAGGAGCGGCACGGCAGCGAGTCAGATGATGAGAAGGCTCACCGTCGCAAGAAGAAAAGGAAGAAAGAGAGAGAGAGAGACAGAGAGAGGGAGAAGGAAAAGCGGAGATCCAGAAAGAGACGCAGATCAAAACACAAGGTGTGTGTGTGTGAGATGGAGAGAGAGAGAGAGAATTTTGTGTTCAAAGGCATTTGTTAAGATTCTGACACAGAGTTTGATTTGTGTGGTTTAGCGTCATGCGTCTTCTAGTGATGATCACTCAGACTACAGTGATGAATCTGACTACAGTCCTAGTGAGAAAAGGAAGTATCGGGAATACAGCCCTCAGTACACACCTTCAGTAAGTGTGATACTTTTACTTATTCAAATCATATTTCTTTAAGTATTTTAAGAATATATGCATGTATAATTTGTGTGCATGTATACATGTAGATTAAAGTTATGTTTAAAAGAATTTTTTGGTATCTGTCTAAAAAAATAAATAAGTACTATTGATATTGATTTTAACGAGAGCAGCCAATAGGAGACAGTCTGGACATGGCTTTATGTATTCATGTCGGTTTTGAGGAAAATGGAGGGGAAACTAAAAGTCTTTGTCAATTCATATAAAGAACTGTCCAGCCCCAAAAGTATATGTATATGTTAAATGCTTCGGTTGTACAGGTTTATCTGAATGCACATATTTCACTTCGTATTGAGTTCTGCTTATAAACATAACTGCAGCACATATTAATACATTTTCTGATGGATGCTAAAATTTCAGTGAATTTTACATTACATTCAGTGAATTGGATGTAATCTGAATGTGTTATCCATGTTCCAGTCTCATGGAAGCTACGGTCCTGCACCTCCATCAGGACATGGAGGACCCATGTCAAAGAAAGGCAGCTACATGAAAATGGACAAACAGGGGTATGGTGGCTACGATGAGTATGATGATGAGAACTATGAGGGTGAGGAGGATGAGGACATGGGTGATGATGACTATGATGACTTCACCAAGGAGCTTAACCAGTACCGCAAGGCCAAAGAAGGTGGTGGAGGTGGACCAGGCAGCCAGCGTGGCAGAGGTACACACTAATGCTCCAGTAGCAGAATACAGATGCATCTCTCACTTTTGCAGAAGGCATAGGAAACAATCACTCCTTTATACATCAGTTTGATATTAATGATAACATTCTGTCATAACGTTGTCTGTGCAGGTCTTAAAGGTCGAATGAAAAACCAGAGAGGCCGAGGCAGAGGAGGAATGAGGGGCCGTGGGGGTAGAGGTGGAATGCGAGGTAGAGGACGAGGTAAAATGGGAGGCGAGAATGACGACGGGGATGGCATGTATGGAGATGAGATGGAGGTTAGTTCCAGCTTTCTGATGATTTGATCGTTTGGTGTTATGATCCAGTAAGTGTTTGCAAACTGACAGATGTATTTGTAATTTGCCTTTACCTTTTACAGTATGGCGACGATGACTATGACATGGGCGATGATGATTATGATGATTACTCAAAAGAATTGAACCAGTACAGGAAATCCAAAGACAGAGGGCGTGGTGAGTTTAAGACAGTACATCACCCTGTTAAATAGGTTTTATGATGTTTAATAGATCAAGAAAAACTTGTTGTCTGCTGAATGTTTTATTTTTAGGTGGTAAAGGTGGCCGAGGTCGAGGACGGGGGAAGGGGGGTAGAGGCATGAACCGTGGCCGGGGAAGGAATCGAGGGCGGGGTCGTGGAGGAGACCAAGGCCATGATGATGACAACAGTGGAGATATGGACATGGGGGTAAGAAATACACACAGTGCCCAGTCCTGCTTACACACAGCACAGTTTACAAAAAAGGCTTTTTACATGTCTTACACTTCACACTACCTGAAAGGCACAAACAGGTCTGGATAATAAAAATGTAATAATAAGTCAGTGCTGTGTCAGGGTGTTTGAATTGGCAGAATATTTTTATGCAAGATAATGGATCAATTACACATCATGAAGCATTTTAAAAAAATCTAAAAATATGTGTATCTGTGTTAATAATTGGAACTTGGCACTAGGCCATCCACTCTTCGTAATAGCTGCAGAGTGAAATGAACTGTGTATTCGGTAGGATGGATCCGGTGGCCAGAGGAAGCATGAGCAGGAGAAGCATGGGCAGGACAAGAAGGGCAAGGCCATTTGCAAGTACTACATTGAAGGGCGCTGTACCTGGGTAAGAATACTTAATGTGTTTTACTTAATGTGATTTGGATTATGGAGATTTAATAATTACGAATATTGTGTAAGTATTTAAACATAAATATCATTACCAAAATACATGCTTATCTTCAATTGTGAAAGTTATTATTGTGCTTATTCTTTAATAAATGATTAACAGGGGGAACATTGCAA
>CM040988.1:10378309-10404636 GCA_022985145.1 Pangasius djambal | reverse complement strand
ATGTTGACTCTTTTAAAAAAAAAAAAAAAAAAAAAAAGCAGTTACTATTTTGTGATACTTGTATACTTGTATCGCTCTTCCAACTCTGATCTTAATAATTTAGAGTATTGCTTAATAGGAGAGTATAATGCTTAGGCTGGTGCAGATCATTCCTTAACTCAGCGCACGCGACTTCCCCTGCAAGCTGTTCCACACTACAGGCAACTGTGTAAATGGAGATGACTGTATGTTCTCTCATGAACCTCTATCAGAGGACACAAAAGAACTGCTAGATAAGGTAAGCATATCTATTGTTGATTGAAAAAATGTGTGCTCTTGTTCTCCCATCACATCCCTTTTCAAGCTGTGAGGTTTAATCTTATTACAGATGTTGGCTGAGGATGCTGAAGCCGGTGCTGAGGATGAGAAGGAAGTGGAGGAGCTGAAGAAACAAGGCATCAATCCCCTCCCCAAACCCCCACCTGGTGTGGGACTTCTACCCACACCACCAAGGCCTGGCCCAACAGATTCTTCGACTCCGGTGGACTTTGGGACACCAGGGCCACAGCATGGCAGTATACCTTCTAATGGTCCCTCATGCCCAGGCACTGCACCACTACCAGGGCATGAGGGACCACCTCCCCCCTGCCCCGAAGGAGGATCTTTCCAGGGCTCACCAAACCATGGTCCGTCTCCACCAGCCATTGGTCCACCACCTCCCTGTGGGGGTAACACGGGAAAGAAGATCCCATCCTTGTTCGAGATTGTCGTGAAACCCACTGGACAACTAGCGCAAAAACTAGGCGTCAGGTTGCACCTTCTTCTTTCTTATAACTACTGTCCGTTTGTAGTTTCCCCCAACACCTATAAACAAATTATTACAAATTGGACAATTAAATAAATGCAGATTTTTATTCATTGATGTTTTTGAAAATGCTTACCAGTGTATGTATCTCCTTTTAGAGGTCCAAATCCTGGCACTGCTGCTACAGGTGCTGTGGGAACTCAAGGCCCACCTGCATGTCCTCCAGGTGGACCTCCACCTCGTTTCCCTGGTGGACCACCACCTGGTCACATGGCGCCAAATGGGCCTCATGATCTGCCACCCATGGGCCCACCAAACATGAGCCAAGGCCCCCCAGGAATGATGCAGAGCTTTGGCCCAGGAGAAGGACCTCCAAACCAGGCCATGATGCCACCTGGGGGTGGTTCTGCTCGCAATTTTTATGACAATTTCTACCAGCAGCAGCAAAGCATAGGAAAAGAAGGAGGAGGAGGAGAGGGTGAGCTTTTTTTTTTCTGGAAGCCAGAAAAATATGATCAAAAGGCAAAATATGACAGAATTTTTAATTTTGGATATTAGGAGATTGTATTGTTGTGATAGGAGTTTGCTACTTGGGTTTTTCAGTATATCACGGTTATTTTTTGTCTCCTGACATAGGTGATGGCTACATGGCAGGATCTGGTGGAAGCTTTAGTGAGCCATCCTCAGGGAATCAGAATCCTGGCAATATCGAGGGCCCATCCAATGGAGGCTCAACTAATCAGTCTGGATTAACAGTGCCAGACTTTTTGCCTCCAGCCCAGCGCGTTCTTTTTATGCGGATCCAACAGAAGCAGCAAGAAGAAGAGGAGAGGGCCAGGAGGCTAGCTGAAGGAGGACCAGAGCGGGACAACGAAGGTACCACTTCACATTTTTTCTGCCACAATTAGTGTATCACACTAGTTATTTGAACACAGTCTGATTAAAGCAACATAGATATGGGAGTAATCCAGACAAGCACAGCAGTGTCCTGGTTTTTACAGGTTATGTGACCAAATACAGATTATACAGTTTTATTAGCTTTAAATGCCTTTGCCTCTATAGCTATGCTCAGTTGAAATATAGCTGTAGTACATTTAGACCTGCATATATCCAATATGAAAGTACCATTTTCTGACTGTTAGCAAATTATGGAATAGTGTTACTGATTTTAAGGATTCTTTTAAATTATTAATTATATGTTGTATAAATGGTACAATTTAATGTGGTCAGAAATAGGGCAGATTAGGTCACACTTATAAATAACCATATTACATTAAAACAGAATTTTCAAAAAGTGCTTTATCAGTGTGAATGCCACCAATGCAGGTATATTTGTAGAACCAGGTTTATCAGCCAGCTGATATATCAGTCAGTTCCCTATATGTAAACAACTGTGCTGTGTTTTTTATGTTGGAGAGGCTAGTTCTGGGCAGGAAATATCTCTAGGACACAGTTCTCTGCATGACCCTATCCAAGGCCTCTAAAGATTGTAAACATACTCTGGTTTGTCTTATGGAACTCTGTTCTCTCACTAGATGGCAGTATTGGTCATTCATGAGATTTGAACATTGTTTATGTAGGAATAGGACAAAAGACTATCAAGCTCTAGTAAATAAATGCTAGTGTCCCTCTAACAATTTAGATGCTAAACCTCAGAAATTCTTTTCATGCGTGCTATTGCCTTTGTCTTTCAGGAGATTCAGCAAATTGGTATTCTAGTGAAGATGAAGACGGTGGTGGCAGTGTCACATCAATCCTGAAAACCCTACGGCAGCAAAGCCAAGCCCAAGGGACCTTGAAACCTGAAGGTGGTCCCAGCGACCCCCGACTACAGAAGGCTCAGCCTGCTCCGGTGCCCAGCAGACCAGCTGACCCCAGGCTGGCTCGAGACCCTCGCTTGTCACGTACTGCAGACTCCTCCCAGGTTTCAGAGACTAATCTCTCCCCTCCTCCATCCTCCTCTGCTCCCACAGACCCACGACTTGCACGTCAGGCTGCTACGTCCAAACCTGAGCCCCCACTAGTGTATAAACCACCACCCCTTGCTCCTGCTGCTACTGAGGAAGAGGAGGGAGAGAGAATGCTGAGGGACAAGCCTGTCCCTATACCATTGGATCCCTTAATGGGCATGGCTTTGCGTGACCCCCGTTCACAGCTTCAGCAGTTCAGCCACATCAAGAAAGATCTGGTGCTGAACAAGCCTTCATTTGCTAAGGCTGTGCTTTGGAGTCCTGAAGACCTAATTCCCATCCCCATCCCCAAGCAAGACTTTCTCCCACTGCCCCCAGGTATCCCTCCCGTTGCAACCATAGATCCACGGCTCTCCCGTGCCCAGCAACAGCTCCATACAACGCCTCTGCCTGCCTCGGCGCCCTCTGCCGAACCGCCCAGCCAATCCTCCTCCTCCCTACCAGACTTTGAGCTTCTCTCTCGTATACTTAAGACTGTTAATGCCTCTTCATCCAGTCCTTCACAAACCTCCTCATCTGGGGTTCCTCCTGCACCCGTCCCAGCTGAAAAGCCAGTGGACCCTCGCATGGCCCGCAAGGTCACAGACCCTCGGCTTCAGCTACAGAAATCTGCTCTCAAGCAGCCCACAGAACCTGCTTCTTCACAAACCTCTGCATCTTCTGGACCTGCTGCTCCAGCCTCGCCCACGCACACTATTGCGCCCTATGACCCACGACTGTTCTCAGTGGGTGGAGCAGGGCGAGGGGGTACAGGGGGTGCTTCAGGGTCTGGCAGCAGTGTCCTGAGTAGTATCAGTCTGTATGACCCACGCACACAGAGTTCAGACAAACCAGAGAATTCAGAGGTTACCACGACGACAACTGAGACAAAAGCCAGTGACAGCGTGGCCTCTACGGCAAAGCCAAAGTCCAAAGAGCCATTGTTTGTAAGAAAATCAGCCTTGGACCAGCCCGAACCAGAGAAAAGCAGCAGCGAGCAAACCACTGACCGTTACAACAGCTACAACCGACCTCGGCCCAAGCCTTCGCCCTCACCCAACGCAGGAGGTGTAGGAGGAGCTCCCACCCCAGGAGGTTCCTCTCAAAATCCTCAAGGCACTGCTGGAGCTACAGAACCACCAGCAGGAGTCCACAACCTTCCTGTCTCCACTCTTTTCAGCATGGTAAAGCAAGCTAGCAAGCCAAGTGGCACAGGCAGCCCGTTTGGTGGCAACAGCCCAGCACAGCCAGACACTGCTGAACAGGACAACGCCTCCTTAAAGGACGTTTTCAAAGGCTTCGATCCTACTGCCTCACCATTTTGTCAGTGAACTTGAAACTGCAGCTCTGATGCTAAAGCCAGCATGGGGCACCTAAACACCAAGTCTCAGTATTCACAGGAATTTATATGGGCTGGGGATCTGGTTGGGAGGGAATACATCAAGGATATATGGTGATGGAAGATTTAAAAACAAATCTATATAAATATGTCTATTTTAAAACCAAATGGAATAAATATTTAAAACATTCATTTTAAAACCTTCTCAGAGTGTAAGAACAACTTTGGGTTTTTGAAGAGACATTTTCCTTAGCTAGTATTCTGTGCTATGATTTAGCTGAAGGATGACCTATACACCATTGTGAACTTCCAGTCCCTTCTCCCAGCCCCTTCTCTTCAGGAGTGTAGATTTCCGGATCTTACCTTTGAGTACAAGGTGTGATGCGTCAGTAGATCAAGCACTATATAATATCCCCTCAAGACCCATGTGCGTGGGTGCACTGCCACACCCATGGTTTAACAGCAACCGGTCACCTGTCAGTGCTTAAAATTCTTTTAAAACTCTTTTAGCTCTCTCCTTGTCCGCACTCAAATTTAGGATTTTGTTTTGCTTTTCTCTTCAGTTTTTTATTTTTTATATATATATATATATATATATATATATTGTTTATGGGCACCTTCCTTCTGCGTGGAACTATGAACCTCTCTTTCTGAGTAACAACTGTATACTGAAACCGACATCTGTTAATAGTGTTTGTGAAATCGTTTTAATTTATTTTTTTATACTTACGAGAAATCTGTTTGTTTTTCATGTGGCAGTAGAATATAATCATTATATATACACTGCATACAGTATGTATATATATATATATATATATATATATATATATATATATATATATATATATATATATATATATATATATAATTTTTCCCACCTGTATTGTAAATGGACTTGTGACGTGCAACAGTTAACGGGCACAAACAATTAAGTAATGCTTTTGTCTCTCAGCAACAAGAACTTGGTTCTTTCCAACTTACCTTGAAACACGAATTTTCATAAGGACTGCTTAAAAGAATCAACCTTTCTGTGTTTTGTTTGGGTTTGCCCTTGCAAAGGACTTTGTATATTGAAAAATGTCCATATTTGACAACAGGTAACATTTTGTAATCATTCAGTGTAGGTAAGGTTGTGAAATATTTAATAAAGGAAATACAAGATTCAACGTGATAAAGTTTCAGGAATTGGATAAATGTGTTTATACCACAGTGCTGTTGAATTCTCAAATGTGATGGGTCAGAAGGTGTTGATTTAATTTTCTCGAACAGCACGGTTCCGACAGTAGTGCCAACTCTTTTTCACAGACACTTGTATGGCAGATGCTTCACATAATCTTAGACTAAAAATATAATTTCCCAAAGAAATTAAATTAAATTAAATTAAAACTGTTGGCAACTGGTGTGGTGTAAGAGAAAGAACATGCTGATGTTAGAAAATAATCAGCTTTGGTGGTGTGACACACCACCCCATTTCCTATTCTAGCATTCCACGTCATGTTTTATTCCTTACTTAGTGTACAAACAATTGAGTAATTATGTTCCATCATTCAGAGGAAAGTTTTCTGGCGGATACGAGGCATTTCCCGTTTTTGATCTTGTACATTCCCTTAAAATCAATGAAAACTCATCTCATTTACAAAACCTCAGCCTTTACAATAAATGAATCATCTAAGAAATTCTCCAACAAATCACACAGACTTTTCCCATAATTATGGTAAAACTAACAAAATAAATATTTCCTGGCTTGTTTTACTTCTGGCATATTCTAAGCAAAGTCATTTATTCAAAACATTTCCCCACCCATACCATATTTTGATGAGGGAGCAATAACTTTTAGCAGGAGGAACTTGTTCGGAATTCAATAGCAGCTAAATTTAGTTAGTAGTCCTATAGCCCTTAAGGATTATTTTCATATTTTAACTTTTATTTATACTTGCCCAAGTCAGTAGTAAGTCAGTGTCTCAGTATCATGGAACAGAGCCTTCACAAGACTTTGATGTTTATTTTTACCTGTAATCCTCTTAAAGCAACATTAAATGGAGGGAAGACTTGAGTAAATATAGCATTCTTGAGCTTCTTATAGTTGAAATGGGCCATTCAGTAGTGTGACTTACACAAGTAGTGCTCGAGAACCTAACTAAAATCTGTGAACTGTAGTAACTGCTTACTACGTAGTAAGTGATGTTATGCTCTATCTAAGTAAGTGATAGGTGTTATACTGTATCTAACGAGAAAGTGTTGCACTGTTTCTCATTTTTGTATATAGCAGTAAATCTGAGGCTTGTATACTTGCTACTCAAGATTGGAAACAAAACTTGCATCAAAACTGTTTCAATGGTTCTTGAAATGCTTTTAAAGAATATGCAGCTTGTTTAGACACACCCGCATGCTGATACTGAAAGATGAGATGCAATGAAGGCACGTGTGACCTCACAAAATCCAAATATTTATACCATGTACGCTGTGTGAACTTGTGTACATATGGTCTTCATCAGATGCAGTGTGGATTAAAAAGAAGAACCTGCATGATTTTGACAAGAGGCAAACACAGCTGGGCTTATTTCCAGCAATATACTGAGATCTTTCTTGCAGTTTACAAAACTATGCTTACCATAAAGATATGTAGGGCTGATTTTGGGACTCTGTCTACACCAGGTCCCATAATTTTCAAGGGTATATCTCCCCCTACTTTAATCCAACACTAGGCACTATGTGTGCCTGCAAAGCTAACCCTTGTGTCCTGCCAAAAGTCGTTAACTGTCTTGTCTGTAATTCCCATGCTATCTTGACTCCAACCCTTCCTCAGACCTCCCCATCCCATTTCCTGAGGAATTCTCTTTGAGGAATTCCACCCCATGCACATTTTCTTCTATCTGGGATGACTCCATTATGCAGAAGGCAGTGAAACACAGACTCTGTGTCTGTCCAGGAGACTAAAAAACAAAACTGTGGCTTCCTTCAGTGGAGAAAAAAATAAATAAATCAGGCCTTCCTTTCCACTCACAAGTTGTTCTTTTCCCTTTGTGGATACAATCTGACGTGAATAAACAGCAAAATAGTTCAAAATAGCTGTTATGTAATGTAATGTTATGGTTGTGGGTGAGTAAAATGTGTGCTGTGCAAAAAACGTTTTACTTTAAAGTTAGATTTTGCAGTTCTCAGTATCTCTTACTGTTTCTCTGTTCCTTTCTTGTCTTTGTAAATGGATTTGTGTGCAGTCCTTGCTCATCTGGGAGTTATCTGTGTTAAATGGGCCATGTAGTTTGTTTGCTTCTCTGTCCAATGAGCTGTGGTTTTTCTCAGGTCCTCTTTCATTATGTCACAGCTGTGATACTTGACCCACACCTTAACACCAAGTTCCTTCCTATTCAATCTTACACAGAGGAGTTGTCCATTGGGGAACTGTACTTAGGATATAATATTAACTTGCCATCATAATGTAGCTCTATTTTTGTGTATGTTTTGCATTGTACCCATATCCTGTGTGTGCAGGGCACCGAGAGGAAATGTGCAGGACGGCCTAGCATGAAAAATGGACACATTCCCAGAAATACACTTTTTGAAACAGCTAGCTATTTAGGGATCAAATGTGTGTGCGTCAAGGGTTGACCCTTTTCCAACATAATGTAATCACATTTAACTTCACAGCACACCACTGCTGAATTCTCAAATATGATTGGCCTCAAGGTTTTCATTAATTTTCTGTAACAGGATCGCTGACAGTAGGTCCAGCTGCAAGGCAAATCGCAGGTTTATATTCAACCTGGTATGTTATGATGTCTACAGTAATAACTTGCACAGGGACTTGTATGTTGGATGGTCCACAAAATAAATGGGTAAAATATGTTAAAATTTTTAACCATTAATGGAAGTAGTCTCCAGTGAAAGCGGTTTGTAACAGTAAATCTTCCAGCATAAGAAACCCTTCAGGATGGAGGACTTTGCACTTTCTGATTTCTTAGTAACTTGGCAAGCTACGTTTTTTTTTTTTTTTTTGACTTATTAACTTCAAGAGCCGGAAAAAAGAGACTGGTGAGGGAACAACTGTTTGTAGCTTTTATACTGTAAATGATTACAAGAGCAAACTTGTTCCATGGTCATTCCACAACATGAAATGTAGCTAAATGGTGGGTCATTCATTGATAAATAATTTTTTTATTGTTGGCAAATTGCTGTCGTATAAGAGGAATAAAACAGTAATAGGGAAATAATTGACTTTAGTGTGATAACAGCAACGCATTATACTACTCTGTTGTTGATTATTTTATTCCTTAATCACCCATTCTTTGTTCGGTCCTATTCTGATTTAGATTAGTTTTTAAGATAAATGAATTGCTATGTAAAGATCATCATACACAATTAAAGCAAAAGAATTTAGCCTTTTTTTCTGACTCTTAAGGTTTAAAAAAGCATACTGACCTCCAGTACAATGTATTAATTATTAAATCCCCTTCACAGAAAAGACTCTTTTAGCATGTGAGTAGTTAGTGGAGGATACGTTTCAGTAGAGCCACAGCTGCATGGGAACACAGTGAGTGTAAATAGTGAGACCCAAAAAAGTGGATGTACAGCTTTATATTCCACATCTGGTCAGTGTGTCATCTCCCAGCATGATGCATGTGGGGAGCTCTGCAAAAACAGAACCCCGGGCTTAATGCGAACCACACGGTCGCATCACTCGAATTCCTGTGATTCCTCCTGGTGAGGTCACTCTCATTGTGCACAGTCAGTTGTCATGCATAGTTTCTGCGAGTGTGTCTTCTGTGATCAATGCACATTCACACAGGCAAATCTACAATGACCCTGTTGATGGATTTACAGTATGATAAAATTCTACAGGGAGGGGTGTTGCCTGAGCAGTGAATGAGGGTCTGTACAATGCACTGGCTCATTGCGTCATGCCAGAACCCACGCAAGGAGTCTTGACTCTAAACTCTGACCTACATATCCTCTCAGAGCAGGAAGTGGACAATCTCAGTATGTGGTACTCGTGCTCTGGAATTAAATGCTGTTTTATACTGGGGCATTTTCTCAATTGGGTATGAATTTATACAATTTTTTTTTTAACCTTTAAATTTTATTTCCCAAAATGCTTTCATAATAGTATAATATTAAACTATAAATCTGTTTTAAACATTTATAGGCTACTCATTGCATGAAAATGAATTGAATCGCTGTACCCAGGTCACATATCTCAACTTACTCCAGAGAAATAAGGTGGAAACTTCCAGTACTGCAGACTGCTGTGTTATGTGTCTCTCAATATGGTGACTCAATATAACTAAAGCTGACAGAATAATGAACACCAGCAAAAGTCTGATTGATTTTCACCTTTGTGGTGTGATGTTTTTAATAATCTTTTAATAATAAAAACAATATATATATTTTTTTTTACCTCAGTGGAATCTAACTGAACATGTTTAAGTCTAACTACCACAGAAAACTTGTCTAATTATTCATATACACAGGATAAAATGCTTGAATGTAAATCAGTTATAATTATTAACTCATTCAAGATATTTTAAAAGTCTCACTGCTGGTAGACTTATTTATTTGACAGGGTTCTTTCCATGTGCTAGACTTCATCAGCACTTCAGTTTTACTGGTAATAAAAACCTTTCTTGGACCTAGCTATTCGTCAGATAAGCTTTTATAACACAGTAAACACGAAAAAGAACAAGCAAGCGCTTGGCCACTGCTACAGATAATCAGTCTGAAAAACCGGAGACAGCAGTTTAAGCTGTATCCAAGCACTTCAACTTCCTTCACTTTGTTGCCTCGTTTTGGCTCCAGCGTTTTTCCCGTGTAGTGATGAAGTTCCACTTCCCGGCAGAATCAGCCTCCCCCGCGCTGATTGGCTGACTGACTGTGAGTGTGACTCATTAGCCAATCCAGGCAGGAGGAGGCGGGTTTCAGCGCGAGGCATTCTGCCCGACAGACCCCCCCCTCCCCTCCCCTCTCTCTCCAGCTTTGCCTCGGTTTAAGTTGCGTCACAGTTAAGAGGGTTACAGTCGTGCTGAGGAGAGGAGCGCGTGCAGCAGTCCCCTTGGCCAAAAGGCAAGTACCAATATATTTCGACTTAACTTAATGCTGATCTTTATGGCAACTTCTGTCACTGTCTCTGAAGTGGAATAAAATTCTAACTGTTGTCTAGAAAGACAAAAATAAGAGACATTGTTTTGTCTCTTATTTTTTAATTTTTTAAGATTACTGTAAATTTTAGAGTTGTGGAGCTATCCATAATGTAGACTATAAGTTATATAAACCGTGCAGTTATGTAACAATTACAATGCTTATTATTTGTTATGTAACAATTAAAATTATTAGATGCATTGTGTTATTTTCAGTAATAAGCATGTCTGGTACCTGAAACTCCTTTTTATTTTTGAATTGTAAATACTGTACAACTGTATTATTTAACTGTGTAAACTACATAAATATAATTATTTTTTAACTTATTATTTAACAAACGTTTTTGTTTAGAGGAAAGATGAACAGCATACGCATATGGAGAAAAAAGATCCAACCCTAAACCTAGATATGCTTTGCATTATGGTGATTGCAGCGTGTGCTACATTTTAAAATATAGCACAGCTTTACTTTAAAAACATTTTCCTACAAACACTGCACACTCCTCTGACTTAGAGTTCACACTTACAAGTTGGATATCTCTGTGGTTGGATGAAATCAGGCGCAGGATATGGGATAACGGGGCTGGATCTGGATTTGTAGGGCTAAACAATGGCACCAAGTGGTTAAATCTGGAAATCTGGGAATTGGATCATCTCAAACAGTGTGGACTGAACACATAAGGGAGGTTATGCTGGCCTAACAGGGAACAATTCACCCAAGAGCTAAATGTTACATTTTACTTGAATAAAATATTAAATTCAATATTTTCTCACCCATTTCATCATCACACAGCCTATGTAACCCTGATTTATTTTCCCAAGTTTAAACGAAATGTCTGGTCCACACTGTTGTTTTCTTGGTCTTCCCATACTTTTCATAAATAAAGCCCTTTCCTTGGATATTTTTGCACTGTGGCGTCAGACGTGAGTAAACCACACTAAGAGACCGTAAACACTTGGATGGAGAAAACATATGGCCTGCAGAGAGAAACAAGAAGATAAAAAAGGAACTGTGGTTTTGAACAGTTTAACACATGTCATGCCAGAGATAATAGAATTATAAGAAAATAACGAAGTTTACAAGCTTTGGGGTGTGTCTGGCCTTTTTGGTGACCACAAATTTGACTCATTTTTTGCTTCAGCAGGCTGCTTTTCCTGAGCCAAATGAGGTGCTGGTTAAAAACAGTGCAGCAACAATTTGTCAGTCTGGTTATAATGGACTTCCTTCTCATATACTTCAGTCAACTATTCTCTGAGGACATTTTATACTCAAAATATAACCATGTGTAGACTAGAATCAACTCCATTACAGTAGGGACACTAGTGCAAGCATTTAAGCCAGTATGAAATAAGCCGTCAGTGGCTTGATGGTTCTCGCATGTTTAGTGGAGTTAGAAATATAAAATGTGGTGGACAGAGGCCAGTAGCATTCACGTCATGCACAAAACAAAAGTGTATCACTTTTGTGACTCTAGTCTCACTTATACCTCTATGTTAGAACAACAGGAAGAACTTTCCCAATATGGCATCTGATAACAGGGAATGTAAAGGATTATTATAAAATCATTTGCGGCGATTTTTGAAGTTCTGCTTTCCCAACATAAGGGGTTTGAATTTAAGGTAAAATTGACAGGTCAAAATTTAATTTAATATAAAATTTTGGCATGCGATGGATTATGCAAGTTTCTTCATTTTAGGATTCTGTTTAATTTTTTTTTCTGTCCCAGCTATTTAGAACTGCCCCTTTTTACCTAAAATGCAATTCACAAGGCATACTCATTTCAACCAAAGAGCTGGAGGTAGTTGGGAGGAAGGAGACTTGTCAATTGTCTTTATTGTAATTCTCCTGGCAGGCTGCAAGGGGCCCTAAAAGTTACAATCTTCTTCTTTAACACTTTTTGGTGGTTAATCTGTGCTGTTCTTTCTGTATTTCCTCAGATTTCCAGAGATCCTGATCTCCAGTGATCTTGAAACACAGACAGCCAGGAGATTGTAGGAAACATCCAGAAGTACAAAACAAAAACAAGACTTGGAAATTACTGTTTGTTTGCTTTGCTCTAAACTAATGGTCATTGAGCTCTAGATCCTGTGATGGTATGGATATTTAACCAAAAGTGTGTTCCATCTCTTGGTTTGGTAAAGCTGAGCCAATTATGAATTAAGCAATGCTAAAACCAGTAGCAAAATTTTGCTAGCTCCAGCTACATCATTTACAACAGCCACTGGAATTCTGGGAAACAGAATGCCAGCCAAGACACCTATGTATTTAAAGACACCCACACCAAAGCATGGCAAAAAGCTAAAACTGAGAGATGTTCTCTCTAGTGATATGATCAGCCCTCCTCTAGGGGACTTGCGCCACAGCGCCCATGTTGGACCAGAGGGGGAGGGTGACATGTTTGGAGATGTTGGCTTCCTACAAGGCAAACTGGACATGTTACCTGCCTTAGCACACCCATCACATCCCTCTTCAAACAGCATGAACAGGCATGTTGAGGACATGTTTGAGGTAAAAGGCCTACAGCACAGTTATGACCTCCATCATAACTCAAATCACAGCTCCATTCTTAAAAGCACTATCTCAATGCCTGCCTTCATTGCCCCTGAGCAGCCACCTCCTAAACCTCCTCGTCTACACTTAGAGGAAAGCTCCATGCAGCAAAAGAACCACCACAATCAGCAGCAACACTCCATGTCTGTGTGTGCAGAAGGGGTTGGACACTACCGGGAACCCTACCATGACTTCACCCTATCTGCCTCCATCCCCATCTTGAGACACCTTGTTCCCTCTGCTGCTTCTTTCTCTGAGGCCTCCTCAGATGACTCTATGTCCGAGGGCTGTGTTCCACCGGACCCTAAACGAGGCCTGAGCCTGGACTCTGATGCTGGCCTGAGCAACGAGGACCTGCGAAGCGAACACAGCGAGTCTCCCGCATTCTCTCCCACCATGTCACGCTCAGAGTCTCTCGCTGGCCTCGACCTGGATCTCGGACCATCCATTCTGGAGGACGTTCTCAGGATAATGGACCGTTACAAGAGTGTGAACAACAGGTGTGAGCTGTGAGCTGGCAAAGAGTCTTTAAACACTGTAATGAGCATATACTTGCTTGGCCTTGTACTTCCCATGCTCAGGGGATAGTTATCACTTGCTGGACACAGGAGTAACCGGTTGTAACAGAATGACTACAACCTGATAACTGCATCTCTTACTGTGTAAATATCCATCTGAAATGGAAATGCAGAGTGGAAAACTGGTTTTGTATGTTGTTTATATTGTACATTTACATTATTACATTGAAAATCTACTCAGTGTAAATGGACTGACTTTTTTGCTGCCTTACATTGTAATTTAAAAGTACTTTTAAAGTACATGGAACAAATCCAGTGGGAAAAAAAAGAGTGGTAACATTTGCACATTAGTAAATTCATGACCAGTGTGAAATACTGACTTGTTTGTCACTTTTAAGCAATATCTGTGATTGAAACCAGTTCATCTTGATGTCAACATTTATAGGTTTCCATTTTTTTCATCTTTGGGTATTCCATCACAAACACAGTTCATTATTGATATGTATCATAATCTGAGACATGGGTTTAACATGGCCTTGTAAATAAAATATTACTGAAACGAATTCAAGTTTTTTTTTCATCCCATTGATATGATTGTATAAAGTGGAAAAAAAGGATATTACTTCAGGACCATCGGTTCAGGAAAATTATATAAATAAACTGATAGAAAAAAACCCTGGCTGTGTAATATAGTGCAAAAACATACAACATATGTTGCGCTTGGCCACTGTTCCATACGACATAAGCACAGCGTACACAAATACAAAATGCAGACTAACTACAGGAGTGTTATGTGGATTTTACAGGGTTGTATTCTGTGTTAGCTGAGCACTTGTCAAATGTATAAAGTCATAAACAGCAAATGAATGTACAAATGATAATGTTATTAATATATATTTTATGGAGCGGTACTTCCTTCTTTTCAGGTTGGCTATTATTGGATGCTGCATGACCCCTACTGTGCACTGACCCTAACTTCCTCCCAGGCTGGAATATGCTGAAAAAAAAAAATCCCTTTGGGTGTTATTGCATATCCTCATTAAAATGTCAAAGAAAAAAAAAAGTCCAATGGCTCTTAAACCGGGATCTTGGTCCCCAGGAGTCCATAATATATAGTCAGTAGTAATGTGTGTTCTGCAAACGACTACTCTTTGAGCCAGCTTTTTTATGTGAACGTTGGTAGTCGACTCACATTTTTGAAGAGCCATTTTTGTCAGTAAAGACAAGACAATGCTGTTAATTTCACACAGTGTAATTAAAAGAAATCTGGTTAATCTTACCTACATCTGAGTTGTTTGGACCGGCATGAGCCAGTTCAAATTAAGACCAATGTTTAACTCTCGTCTATGTGTGACTCAGGCAGAATTGTGTATATACACTCACCATCCACTTTATTAGGAACACCTGTACACCTACATATTCATGCAGTTATCGAATCAGCCAATGTAGACGCAGCACAATGCATAAAATCATGCAGATACAGGTCAAGAGCTTCAGTTAATATTCACATCAAACATCAGAATGGGGAAAAAATGTGATCTCAGTGACTGTAACCACAGCACGGTTGCTGGTACCAGATGGGCTGGTTTGAGTATTTCACAGACTACTGAGCTCCTGAGATTTCACATACAACATTCTGTGAAAAGCAAAAAAACAAACAAACAAACAAAAAAACCAACCTGTGAGCAGCGGGTCTGCAGGCTGAAACACTTTGTTGATGAGAGAGATCAGAGGAGAATGACCAGACTGGTTTGAGTCTGACAGGAAGTCTACAGTAATGCAAATAAGCACCCTTAAATAAGCTACAACAGCAGAAGACCACATCAGGTTCCACTCCTGTAAGCCAAGAACAAGAATCTGAGTATCTGAATTGTGCATGCTGAGATGCTTTTCTGCTCACCACGGTTGTAAAGAGTGATTATTTGAGTTACTATATCCTTCCTGGCAGCTTGAACCCATTTGGCCATTTTCCTCTGACCTCTCTTATCAGCAAGGTGTTTCCATTCACAGAGCTCTAGCTCACTCAGTGTTTTTTGTTTTTCACACCATTCTGTGTAAACTCTAGAGACTGCTGTGTGTGAAAATTCCAAGGGTTCAGCAGTTTCTGAAATATGAACTGAACAATTTAAGCAAAGGATAAGACCAACAACTTTGGATAGCTTTGAAACAACAACAACAACAACAGCGCAATTACAGTGAGTCGTTTGGGAGTCGAATGAAGCGATTGATCTGATTCACTGAATAAAGCCGTAATTCCCATCACTAATAGTTAATTCTTCGGGTTTATACATTTATTTATATTTTAAGTGATGTGGTGATATCAAATAATATTCTCATAATTGTTCGTCAATTAATTCTATTTTTATTACACAAGCCAAATTGACACTTGTGGAAAGGTTTGCATGGGGTAATCTAAAGGCCAATCATTGAAAAACAAGACAACTCAAATCTAACTGCAATTTGAATAAAAACAGGACTGTTATGTCAAATCCCCTAACAAAAATAATAACAAACAAAAAATAACGAAAAAGAAATACCATCTCTAACCTCACGGCTCCAATAAATAAATACAACTGTTTTGCCCAAAAGTTAAAAGTTTCAAAAACGTCTCGTGTTAAAACGGAACGTATAAATCATTAGAGAACTGATAAGAGACAATGCGATGTAAATTTAGTTCGGGATCCGACTTTTATCCACACACTCCCATTTTCTAATTTCCACTTTGATTAGTTTGGTCTGGATCGCTGCGTTTGTGGGTCGTATTTTGTGCGATCCAATCAGATGAAGAGTTTGCAACAGATCAGCCAATCATAATTGCGAGAGAGGATGACGCCTTTAGGAAGCGACGCCTTGCCCCTTAAACAACAGAGTGAAGAACATAGGGTAATGTGCGGGTTTGTCAGAGTAGTGTATTCAGATGTGATGTACGCAGAAACTGTTAATTTTGAGATCGTATCTGCTATCAGACTGCAGCAGACACATTAAAAGAGGTGAAACAGTGCTACAACAGTCCTGCCGACAACAATCATGAAGTGAGTAACGCTAACTATTGGCAGCTATTACAATATCTCACCAGTGCTTGCTAGCTAACTGCCTTGCAAAGAATATTAGCAAACATAACTAAAATCCTCTTTAATCTTCCCTGTAGGTTGAATATCGAAGGGCTGTTAGTTTATTTCCCATATGACTACATCTACCCAGAACAGTACTCTTACATGCTGGAGCTCAAGAGGACACTGGATGCTAAGGTATGTCATGTGCATGTCATTCATTCTCAACTAATTTAAATAACACCTCTCTTACCTGCTGTCTTATCTCATCACAGGGTCATGGCGTTCTGGAGATGCCCTCAGGGACTGGAAAAACAATTTCGCTTCTGTCTTTGATTGTTGCTTATCAGAGGGTGAGGACCTGTGGGATCTGTGATGTGTATGAAAAAAGTTTTTTTGTTGAGCAAGGAACAAACCTATAAAGTGTTTGTGATTACCTGCAGACCTACCCTCTCGAGGTGACCAAGTTGATCTACTGCTCTCGAACTGTACCTGAGATTGAAAAGGTAAGAAACAACTTGGTGTACAGTGCACTTACTGTTCCTGCTATCTAAAGCGTTAATGCTGCTCGTCTTCTGTATTTTAGGTGGTGGAGGAGCTGAGAAAACTAATGGACTACTATGCAAAGGAAGCAGGAGAGGAAAATAATTTCCTTGCTCTAGCACTTTCTTCAAGAAAGAATCTGTGCATTCATCCTGAAGTAGGTGTCTCATTGCTGTCAATTTAACAAGGCTCACTACATATGCAGTGCCAGAATAATACTAGTTTTAAGAAGTGGTTCAGTCACTACTGATGTTCTGTGGTCCGAAGCTGTGACTGTGTACAAGAGACTTATCCTTAATGCCCGTGTTTACAGGTGAGCTCTCTGCGCTTTGGAAAAGAGGTGGATGGAAAATGTCACAGTCTGACAGCATCATACATTCGTGCACAACGTCACAGTAACCCCAGCCAACCTGTCTGCCGCTTCTATGAGGTAAAGGGTTCGCATTAACGCATAGGTCATGGTGATTTGAAAGTGCACGTTGTTCGAGGTCAATCTTCCTAATATTTTTTAAATCATTACCATATACACTATCAGGATGTGTTTTCTAAAGCTTTTTTTTTTTTAAATCACGGTCCGCATTTATTGATTATTCCTTGAATTACGTGTTTATTTATGTCTCTTTTTGTTCCTGCGTATGCAGGAGTTTGATGCTGTGGGCAGGCAGGTGCCAATTCCTCCTGGCATTTACAACCTGGATGATCTTAAAGATTTTGGACGGAGGAAAGGCTGGTGCCCGTACTACCTAGCACGCTACTCAGTATGTAATATGATAGGTTGATGTACATTTATCAGAAGGTGCATTTATTAACTTTGATACAAAATACCAATTTGATACAATGGGAAAAAAATTCTTGTCGTGATCTGACATTCAACACATTGTGTTTAAAACAAACACTTAGTGGATTACTTTGTATACAGTCCCCTCCGAAAGTATTGGAACAGCAAGGCCAGTTCTTTGTTTTTGCTATACATACACACACACACACACACATTATATATATATATGTATGTATGTATGTATGTATGTATGTGTGTGTGTATGATATTTGGGTTTGAGATCAAACAATGACCATGAGACAATAGATCAGAATTTCAGCTTTCATTTCCTAATATTTACCAAGGAACAGAGTGTCTAAAAGTAAATAACACTTAATATTTGGTTGCATATCCCTTGCTTGCAATAACTGCATCAAGCTGGTGACCCACTGGCATCACGAAACTGATGCATTTTCTTTTTTGATGCTTTTCCAGGCTTGTACCACAGCTTCTTTCAGTTATTTGTTTTGGGGGTTTTCTCCCTTCATTCTCTTCATGTGTCAATTGGGTTAAGGTCTGGTGATTTAATTGGTCAGTCTAAAACCTTCCACTTTTTATCCCTGATGATATCTTCCTTGTTGTATTGGCAGTGTGTTTTGGGTCATTGTCTTGCTGCATGATGAAATGTAAATTGGCAGACAATGTTTCTGTAGACTTCTGAATTCATTCTGCTTCTACCATCATGAGTTACTTCATCAGTAATGATTAGTGAGCCTGTTCCAGAGGCAGCCATGCTCAAGCCATGATACTACGTCCACCGTGCTTGACCACTGAGCTTGTATATTTTGGATCATGAGCAGATCTTTTCTTTCTCCAAGAGGTTAATCTTGGTTCCAGAACTTTTGTGGCTCATCTCTGTATTTCTTTGCAAATTCCAATCTGGCCTTCTGATTCTTACTGCTGATGAGTAGTTTGCATCTAGTGGTACGGCCTCTATATTTCTGCTCTCAAAGTCTTCTTCAGTGATGGATTGTGATACCTTCACCCCCCTGCCCTGTGGAGGTTTTTGTTGATGCCACTGACTGTTGTTTTTGGGTTTTTCTTCACTGCTCTCACAATGTTTCTGTCATCAACTACTGTTGTTTTCCTTAGCCGACCTGTTTGGTGTCTGGTTATTAGTACACCAGTGGTTTCTCAATGCTTTTGCAATGGCTCTGATCGATTTTTCCCTCTTTTCTCAGCTTCAAAATGGCTTGCTTTTCTTCCATAGACAGCTCTCTGGTCTTCCTGTTGGTTTATCCTTTTAAACAACAAATGCCATCTTCAGACAAAACACAGGGCTCAAACCAAGACCAGACATTCAGAGCTATTAATTGTTTAAAGAATCAATCTAACAGGGCACACCTGGGCAACAAGAAACACCTGTCAATCACATGTTCCAATATGTTTAATATTGAAAAATGGATGGG
Organism: Pangasius djambal; assembly: GCA_022985145.1. Lineage (NCBI taxonomy): Eukaryota > Metazoa > Chordata > Actinopteri > Siluriformes > Pangasiidae > Pangasius > Pangasius djambal. The sequence goes on along the minus strand of CM040988.1, from coordinate 10,385,545 downwards.
TTCAAACAAAGGATGCCATGTTCTGAGTTGTTTAACACATCTAAATGTAAATATGAGGAAATGAAAGTTCTGATCTGTCATCTGATATTCATCTTTTGATCTCAAACCCAAATGTCTTCAGTGCGTAGCAAAGACAATAGAACTGGCCTTCCTGTTCCAATACTTTAGGATTTTATCTTGATTGTTACTAGGATAAGAAGCTCACATACATCACTAAATAAAATATTTTAGATATGCTAACTGGCCTGAAAAGACAATTTATGTTTAATTAAATAGTTTTTCCCCCCAAATGGCACTGATTAATAATTAGGCATCTTTCTAAATTATTTAAGGAATTGAATGCATTGACAATGTATGATTATTTTCCTTTCTTCTTTGTCAGCTTCTACATGCTAATATAGTGGTTTACAGTTACCATTACCTTCTGGACCCAAAAATCGCAGACCTGGTCTCAAAAGAGCTTGCAAAGAAATCAGTTGTTGTCTTTGATGAAGCTCACAACATCGGTAAGTCAAGTCACGCCAAGTGGTTTTTATTGCCATTCCTCTATATAGCTTGTATACATTGGAAGGAAATGTTATTTCCCCAGGAACATGGTGCCACACAACAATACAGAGGCACAGCAGATACATAACAGTGTGATACGAGTGCAAACATTACAATAAATACACAGGACAGTAAATACACAGGACAGTGCCCATCAACTAGACAGGACAGAACAGTGTTGAGTGGAATAACTAGTGCAACGATTATCTGAGAACTATTGACTGTGGTCATAGTCTCATATAAAGTTTCTCCACCCTACCTGGCCACTCTGAACAGTTTTATGTAATTTTTTTTTGTCCTCCCAGACAATGTGTGCATTGACTCAATGAGCGTTAACATCACCAGGAGGACATTGGACCGCAGTCAGAACAATGTGGACACACTTCAGAATACCATCCAAAGGTGAATGGAGTTCATTCAGCTAGTGCTGAACAGCAATTCAGTGTAACAATTAGTCATTTTATTTACTTTATTTTTTACTCATTTATTTCAGAGCTGTAAATTTTGTCTTGACTTTTCTCTGGTTGTAGAATGTAGCACATCATTTGTGTGGAATTGTGTTAGGATTCTTTGTGCCATTCAGTGGTGTTTCTCTTGAAGGATAAAGGAAACTGATGCTGCTAAACTACAAGAGGAGTACAGGAGATTAGTGGAGGGACTAAAAGAAGCCAATGTTGCCAGAGAAACGGATATCTACTTGTCTAATCCAGTACTCCCGGATGAAATACTCCAAGGTCAGTCTGTCTGCATACAAAGTATCTAAGGCAGGCTGGGCCATATCTGCATTTTTTTTAAATTATACTTTTTACATTATTATTTATTTTAAATGATTTATAAATGCATCAAGTCTGTAATCCAATTATTGTCATGGTCAATTTTTTTTCCATAATGATGAATAATTGTATAAATTCATACAACAGCTTCTTTACTATAGCAGTCTGTATGAAGAAATCGTATGGGCTTATCTTCGCTAACGTTATGCATGTACTCAGTCTCTCACTGCTTGTTTTCCTTCTCTGTCACGCAAAGCAGATACGCAATGTTTCAGTCCTCAAGAGCTTTGCGAGACATGCATAAAACATGTCATTTGTTTTGCATTCTCTATTTAAAATCCGTAAGTATTTAAGTGTTTATATGATAAAGATACCTATGGGTTATGAGAATAAACACACGTGTTTTATTCTCTATTCCACGACACTGTAAATGCAGCTGTCCGTGTTCCACATTGTTTCACTGATACTGTTGTACACTTGGGTGTTAGTTCTTTTCATAAAGATTAAGCTCGCTGTCATGTCAGTGCCAGAGACAGAACGTGTGTGATGTGGATTGGGCAGGCATTCTCTATACCCCTGTGCAACACCTCTGGTGGGATTCAATACAGCTCCTGTCTGAAAACGTTGCCTAGCATTGTAGTATGGGCCGATTTGGTAATTTATTTATATATATTTTTTCCCCCTTTCTCTTCATGTCCATGGTCATTAAGTTTGACGCCTGCATTCAAAGGACTGGTATGTCTGCTTCTATGTCCCCAATCTGTTGCCACAAAGTTGGAAGCACACAGTTGTATACAATGTCTTCATATGCTGTAGCATTACAGTTTCCCTTCACTGGAATTAAGGGGCCCAAACATGTTCCAGCATGACAACGCCCCTGTACACAAAGCGAGGTGCATAAAGACATGATTTGCTAAGGTTGGTGTGGAAGAACTCAAGTGGCCTGCACAGAGTGCTGACCTTAATCCCACTGAGCACCTTTGGGACGAACTGGAACGCTGACTGCACCCTAAGCCTCCTCGCCCGACATCAATGCCTGATCTCACTAATGCTCTTGTGTCTGAATGAGCACAAATCCCCACAGCCACGCTCCAAAATCTAGTTGTAAGCCTTCCCAGAAGAGTGGAGGTTATTCTAACAGCAAATGGGGGACTAAATCAGGAATGCGATGTTCAAAAAGCATATATGGGTGTGATGTTCAGGTGTCCACAAACCTTTGGCCATATAGTGTGTAAGAAGTGAAGACACTATATAAATATTATATTTTCCCAATAAAGGCTCTTCCTTTATAATGGATGTTAAGTGTAATATACTCCGATAAGAAAAGCCCTTTGTTTTATGTCATGTTCCGTCACTGCAGAGGCTGTCCCAGGAAATATCCGCACAGCTGAGCACTTTATAGGCTTCATGAAGCGTTTCCTGGAGTACCTGAAAGCTCGGCTGCGTATCCATCACGTTGTACAGGAGAGTTCTCCTCAGTTCCTTAAAGACATCTTTGAGAAGGTGTGCATTGACCGCAAGCCCCTCAGGTGAGGCATGTCTCTATGCTGCTTGTCGTGTCCGACGAGTGTGTCTTCCTGAAATCTTGGTGGGAAAAAAATATTCATGTGCTTAAACTAGCGTAAAACTTACTTTTAGGAAAATAATAGAGTTTATATATGACAATTATATATATATATATATATATGAGCCTGCTACATTACTTGATGCATTGTGTGATTATTTCATCATCAAATGTATGACCTGAGCTGTTTTTTTTCCCTTCTTCATAGATTCTGTGCAGAGAGGCTACGCTCATTATTGAGAACTCTGGAGATTGCAGATATCGCGGACTTCTCTGCCATTACTCTGATCTCCCACTTTGCTACTCTTGTTAGCACCTATAGCAAAGGTAAAAAATATAATCTGTATTCTGATTGCAGTACTAACACTATACATATTCCTTAGCAGTCTAGAATAAAAAAAACTATTACAATTCCTTTTTCAGGCTTCACAATTATTATTGAACCTTTTGAAGACAAAACGCCCACGATCGCTAATCCCGTTCTGCACTTCAGGTAGGTTACATTGACTCTACTGACCCTCAGATCCAAGCTCTGCAAGATTTTTAAGTTCTGCATTTTGTAATTGAAAGTCTGCTTCATTGTGTTCCATATAAGTTTAAAATTAAATTAGTTCCATTCTAAATTAATGAATTACTCTTTGGTTTTGTGTTAATAGATATTTACATATATGAACTGTATTTTCTACAGCTGCATGGACCCCTCCATCGCTATAAAGCCTGTGTTTGAGCGGTTCCAGTCAGTCATCATCACTTCAGGGGTAACTTGCCTTCCTTTGTACCATCTCTTCTTCCACTTCCCCTCCAGAAAAGCGTTTGCCCTGTCGTTGGGAGAGAATGAAAGTTCGAAGCCCGAAAATGCCAAAACAAGAGCAAAATTGGCAAGATTTTTGGGGAGAAAATTGGGGAAAGAACTCCATTTAACTGCCACACCTGTGCAATAACTAAATACCATTTGTTTGCATGATTGTGTGTACACAAGTTTTTCCAACAGGATCATGAAGTGACATATGGTGCCGTATTTGCCATAAATACTGCCATCATACAGAAATCATTCCCCTTGTCCCTCTCGCCTGTGCAAGTTAGACTACATGAATATAATATATCGAGCTATTTGCTTAACAGCTTGTGACCATGGTCGAAGCTAAAGCTATCCTGACTTTCAAAGATGGGGATAGTATCCTCTTATTCTTATTGTGCTCTGGTGAGCATGCTTTTCTTCTGATAGTCCGAGCATTACTCATAGAATGTTGCTGGGCTCTGTAGGGATCTGTACTGCCCTGCGTTTGGCAAGTCACTCACCTTTCTTTGTATTAAGACATCTCTACAGGCTCCAGAGTTTTTTGTTTGTTTTTTTTCACCTATGGTGTCTGTGGCTTTGCCTGAGCTAAATTACTTCTCTGTACCATAATAGTGACTGACACATACCACTCATTTTTCCTACGCAGTATTTTCCCCCTCTGTTTATGCATTTGAATACATTCCCAACCAACTAGCTGACCACTGGTGCTTGCGGCCGACGTGTTGTTAAGGTCATAAAATGGGTACTCTCTTACCATACACTGCTAATCCTGCTATTTTTGGTTTTCAGCATTTGTCTTGGAGTGGATATTACCTCTGCACAAACATCCGTTTTTCTAGACATGGGTTGGAGTGCCCTCATGTTCCATGTTATACTGAGTGGGTAGCCACTAATAACCGTGCTACAGGATCCTGGTAGATTTGGATCCTGGCTCAGTGCTGAATCTGGCCCAAGCCTGTCAGTTTGAACAGCTTGCTGGTCTCACTAAAAGCACATATTAGCCAGAGCACGCCCATCTGTGGGTCTGGCCCCTTGGACTAGCCAAATGAGGACTGTGATCTAACAGCCCAGGAAACTTTTTTGAATGCAAGAGTGCCTAACATATGGACCAAGTTTGCCCTTAAGTGGAAATTATGCAAATGGTGTTCACCTCATCAGGTTGGACCCTGTGCATTGTTTACCATAAAGGTTTGGTAGCAGCTATCACCGTTTACCACAGGATTGTGGATGACCTTTCTTTAGGGTAATTTTGTGGCTGAATCCAGGTTTCCTGCTCAAGATCTTATCATCCAACTTTGAGAATTAGTCGATTAACATCTTGGTAAGAATAAGCCTGTTGCATTTCTTCATAATTCCTTAATTCAAGGATTCCTTGTCATTGGGTACATGTACCCGTTTGGTTATAATATTGTAGGGAATGACTGCTGTAGGATTGCAGTACTTTTACCAAGTACTGTATCATGTTCCCCTGGGTGGATACAATCAATTTCTTTTGTTAGCTAATACACTATTATTGTTATCTGAATAATATATTCATTTAACACAGCATTAACAAAATTTTTTTTCATACAAAAAAAAAAAAAAAAGCAGCCACTATCAAACTGGTACAACCTTGTGAAATCTGTGTAGAGCTCTGAGTGTCTGTTCTGGCATGTGGAATAACTAGATGTGTGTTTCATAGTTTGTCTTACTTTTCCTTTCACAAGACTCTTTCTCCACTGGAAATCTATCCCCGAATCTTGGACTTCCACCCCGTTACCATGGCATCCTTTACCATGACACTGGCACGCACCTGCCTTTGCCCTCTTGTGAGTGTGCAGTAACACATTCAAACTAAATGTGGTTGTTTAAAGGATATTTCAAATCTTACTGAATCACACTGAATCTTCGAAACATTTTCTCAGATTGTTGGGCGTGGAAATGACCAAGTGGCTATGAGTTCCAAATTCGAGACCAGAGAAGATTTCGGTAAGTGCTGTTGTTTGAATCTTTATGGTTTATTGATTCTCAAAATGTAAACCGTTGGGTTAATGCACTGTATCCCACAGCTGTGATCCGGAACTACGGGAACCTGCTTCTGGAAATGTCTGCCACTGTACCTGATGGCATTGTAGCATTTTTCACCAGCTATGTTTACATGGAAAACATTGTAGCTTCATGGTATGAGCAGGTACGCAAAGAAACCAATTTTGCTATTAATTCTGTAATTTTCAGATAAGTGTGCATTTTGAAAAATAGTTAAAAGTCTCCTTTGTTTTGTGGCTTTTTCGGACTCTAGGGAATTCTGGAAAACGTCCAGAGGAACAAGCTTATTTTCATAGAGACACAAGATGCAGCAGAGACCAGCATGGCTCTAGAGAAGTACCAAGAGGTCAAGAGACTATTTGAAATTTTGTCTCTAGCTTGTCACTTAGCATCAGCTGGAAATATTTGCTAATATTTGCTGTCACTTAGCATCAGCTGGAAATATTTAGGAATTACAGCCATTTTCAGCAAAGTACCTCAAAGGGCTCAAAGGTATTTGGACAAAGTGACATAATTGTAAATATAACCATAATTTTAATACTTGGATGAAAATCCTTTGCAGTCAGTAACTGCCTGAAGTCTGGAGCCCATGTTCTCAAAACTCAAATTCTGAGTTTCCTCCCTGGAGATGCTTTGCCAGGCTTCACTGCAGCCACCTTCAGTTGCTGCTTGTTTGTGGGTCTTTCTGCCTTCAGTCTTGTCTTCAGTAAGTGAAAAGCAGCTCTGTTGGGTTGAGATCAGGCGACTGACTTGGCCATTGAAGAATATTCCATTTCTTTGCCTTCAAAAAGTCTTGAGTTTCTTTCACAGTATGTTTAGGGTCATTATCCACCTGCACTGTGAAGCGGCGTCTTATCAGTTTTGTAGCATTTGGCTGAATGTGCGCAGAGAGTATAGCCCCATACACCTCAGAATTCATCTTGCTACTTCTGTCAGCAGTTACATCATCAATAAGCACCAGTGAGCTTGTTCCATTGGCAGCCATACATGCCCATGCCATAACACTTCCTCCACCATGTTTGACACACGATGTGGTATACTTTGGATCATGAGCTGTTCCTTTCTTTTGCCATACTTTTCTCTTCTCATCATTCTGGTACAAGTTAATCTTGGTTTCATCAGTCCAAAGAATCTTATTCCAGAACATGGGAGGCTTTTTTAGATGTTTTCTGGCAAAGTCTAATCTGGCTTTCCCGTTCTTGAATGTTACCACCTTTTTGTAAACCCTCTGTATTTACATTCATGAAGGCGTCTCTTGATTGTAGATTTTGACAATGATACGCCTACCTTCTCCAAAGTATTCTTGACTTCTGTTGATGTTGTGAAGGGATTTTTCTTCACCAAGGAAAGGATTCTGCGATCATCCACTTTAGATGTCTTCCATGGTCTTCCAGGCCTTTTGATGTTGTTGAGCTCACCAGTGCTTTCTTTCTTTTTAAGAATGTACCCAACTGTTGATTTGGCCACACCTAAGGTTTTTGCTATCTCTCTTATAGATTTATGTTGTTTTTTCAGCCTAATGATGGCCT
>CM040988.1:10352104-10378209 GCA_022985145.1 Pangasius djambal | reverse complement strand
GGTTTTTGCTATCTCTCTTATAGATTTATGTTGTTTTTTCAGCCTAATGATGGCCTCCTTCACTTGCATTGAGATCTCCTTGGACTTCATATTGGTAGCTCCAGTCGAACAGCTGCCAAATGCCAACTCAATACCTGATATCAACTCCAGACCTTTTATCTGCTTCATTTGTCTTGAAGTAACGAGGGAATGGACCGCAACTGGTTGAATAACTTGTCAGTCAACTGTCCAAATGCCTTTGAGCCCCTGAAAATGGAAGTACTTTGCTGAAAATGGCTGTAATTCCTAAATGGTAAATGCCATACTTTTGTGGAACCTCTTAAAATAAAGCTAAAAGTCTACACTTCGATCACATCTTGATTGTTTTATTTCAACTCCATTGTGGTGGTGTATAAAGGCAAAATCACAAAAACTCCTTCACTGTCCAAATACTTCCGGACCTGACTGTATATAATTTTTTAAACATATATTTTATAAAAAATATAATGACGTATAAAATACTTAGTGCTTTGGACTTCTCATAATCTGGTGTTCCAGGCATGTGAAAATGGCAGAGGGGCCATCCTGCTGTCTGTGGCCAGAGGTAAAGTGTCTGAAGGGATAGACTTTGGTAAGTATCCTGCTAACACCTCAACTATACGACTTCATGTCATTTATCAGAATAATATTTTTAAACAGTGATTCTGTATTTATGTTGCCTCTGATTGACCCACAGTTCATCACTTTGGGCGAGCTGTGATCATGTTTGGAGTACCTTATGTCTATACCCAGAGTCGAATACTTAAGGTTAATCATTTTGTCATCTGCAGAATCATTCTGCATCCTGTCTCATGTCCCAGTTTCTGCCAATTTTTGCTTGATATCAGCAGTGAAATAATTCACTCCTGTTACTGGCTCCCTCAGGCTCGTCTGGAGTATCTGCGAGACCAGTTTCAAATCCGTGAGAATGACTTCCTGACCTTCGATGCCATGCGACACGCGGCTCAGTGTGTAGGCAGAGCCATCCGAGGCAAGACCGACTATGGCCTCATGATCTTTGCTGACAAGGTGAACGTTCCTTCATTGTGTTAAATGTCTGGTTGATTAAGATTAGGGGTCTCCCTTCAGTTACTTAAGCTCTCTGGTTCCCACCCTCAGCGTTACGCCAGAGCCGACAAGCGAGGTAAACTTCCCCGCTGGATTCAGGAACACATCACAGATGGCAGCCTTAACCTGACCATTGATGAGACAGTGCAGCTTGCCAAGCACTTCCTGCGGCAGATGGCACAGCCATTTAGACGGGTAGGTCCAGTTCCCTCTTCAAAACGCCCAACCTGCTCTAAATACATGACCCAAAAACAAAGCTGAACGTCCACTTCTATGTACACTATCAAAATATGGTTTCAATGGGATTTTTTTTCTGAATGAGATATATTGTTTGTTATTTATGTGTAGAGATGATGCTTTTGAAAATGATGATAGTTAATTGTTATTTATTTTGTATGTTTTACAGGAGGATCAGTTGGGTCTGTCTCTGCTGACTCTGGAACAGCTGCAGTCAGAGGAAATGCTGCAGAAGATCTCACAGATTGCTCAACAGGCCTAATGCTCGTCACTGAGATGGAGAATGTGCTTAAACTTTTACATCTGTACATATTTTTTAAATGTTTTTCATCAAACACAATGTCAGTAATAAATGCTGATTATTTCTACAAACCCACTGGCATAATTATCCACTTTGTTACGCTGAATAAGTATACTGTATCATATTACTTTCTTGCTGTCTTTTTTTGGTCATTTTGGTCATTTGCTAGTTATCACACACATCTTCAAAATGCTGAGAAGCATGCAGTCATTTGATCCTCTTACCATGGAAGGAAGAAGAAACGAACCAAGGAACAGGTTCAGAATCTATAGATGTTGCACAAGTAGGGATATCAAAACATTCAATCCATTTGATGAAAGTACTGTGAATGACAGATTAAAGTTTTATTTTGTTCTATAGCATTACCATACTGAGTCTGTACATTAACTGTTCAAGTGTATAAATGTATTAGATTACAGCAATAAAATGTAAAACCAATTTATAGTTAGGATGTTTGTACCACTAAAAAAAAAAAAAAACTAGCTTTGAGTAACCTACATTGTATTCTGAAGTCTCTTGTTTCACAATGAGATTGCTAAATATTAATTTTAACATTAACAATTACTTTGGAATGCAGGCCATAGAATCTGCCATATAAATAGAAATAACTCTAATGCTTACCTGTAATAATTAAGTGAAATTGACATTTTAGATACAGCTGCATGTAATATGGTACAGTGCAACAGGCTTGCAGGGTCAGAAAGAAATGACTCGCCGTGTCTTCTGGTCATATAAAGTGTTGTATATTCCATCTGCTTCCGCTGAGGACTCTTTAGTTAGCTCCAGTTCAGTGTGGTCCACTTAATCTTCATTTGAGATAAATACTTTGTTGGTTATAAACATGATTTATGCATCCATATGGAGACAGGAGCAGGACCCTGGCTAGGAAAGATTAACCTTCTCCACTTAAAGAACTCCGGCGGGCTAAACTCTGAGTGCTGGAGCTGAGAGCACGACTGTCTGTCAGCCTGTTGAGATTCTGGATGAAAAAATATACCACTGAGAAAATGGACTGGATTACACTGAATTAAGAGAATAAAGCTACATACACTGTTCCACTAGAGAAAACAGCAAAAAAAAAACAAAAAAAAAACTGAACTGGCATAATTTAACCTCTGTTGAATATAGTATCAAGAATTGGTGTTTTATACTTGTAAAATGTGGGAAAAGTTGCAGTATATTGGTGAATTCTTACCCTTACAGTGTCTTGACTCTCCCTTATTCCTACATTCAGCACATTGAGGGAGTTTGCCCTTTTCATTCTGTTAAAAAGAAATCATACAAAATTCATCAGACCTAGATTATCTCCTTCAAGAGTCTGAGAGTTACATTTTACAAAAACTCTGGACATCCACTCACTGAGCACTTTATTAGGAACACTATACTAATACTTGGCAGGGCCTCCCTTTGCTCTCAAAACAGCCTCAATTCTTCATGGCATGGATTCCACAAGATGTTGGAAACATTCCTCTGAGATTCTGGTCCATGTTGACATGCACACAATAGCAATTCCTGCAGATTTTTCAGATGCACTTTCATGCTTCTGTTCTACCACACCCCAAAGGTGCTCTATTGGATTCAGATTTGGTGATTGGGAAGGCCACTCAATAACATTAAGCTCATTGTCATGTTTATGAAACCAATTTGAGATGACTTTTGCTTTGTGAGATGGTGCACTACTATCTGTGTGCCTCAGCAGAAATAAAAAACCAGAAATAGAAACCCAAGCTATGTTTTCCAGTCTTCCGCTGTCCGGTTTTGGTGAGCCTGTGCCCACTGCAGCCTCAGCTATCTGTTCTTGGCCGACAGAAGTGGAACCCGATGCAGACTTCTGCTGTTGTAGCCCATCAGCCTCAAGGTTTCGACATGCTGTGCATTCTGAGATCAGCACTTATAATAATAACCTAATAAATAAATCATGCCACGGTCAAAATCACATTTTCCCCCATTCTGTTAGCTGATGTGAAAATCACCAGAAACCGCTGGCCTATACCCGCATGATTTTCTGCATTGCACTGCTGCCAATGATTGACTGACTAGATAATTGCATGAATGTGTAGGTGTATGGGTGTTCCTAATAAAGTGCTCAGTGAGTGTAGTTGATATACTTGATATATTCTCTAGGCCCAAATAATAGAATATACAAGTACCCAGGATTGCGAGGCGCTGTTTCTTGCGTTCCAGCCCCTTTTAGCTTCTTAACCAGCTTTTCACTGCTCCGCCTCAAAGATTCCCGAAGCTTTGTAAAAGAACCACTGCGTTTCAAGCTTTCCTACATCCAGAAAGACATATTATGAGGAATGTGGTTTGGAGAGGTCAGAGAGATTACAGAATACTGAGCATACCTGTCTAGAGCTTCCCTCTGTGGTGTGTACCCAAACTGGTCTTCCATCTCCTGAATGTAAGAGAGAGAATAATTAAGAAAAGCTAAATTTGAGGATATAAGCAAGATGGCTTTTTCTGTTGTCATCCAGCACAGAAATTAAACACTTACTATGTGGCTAAAGTCAGAATCGAAGATGTAATTCAACGATATTCATGTCTATACTGGATACTGTTCTGATTGGTCAGAAGATGTTGATTTTCTAAAAGAGCAAGGCTTAGAGAGGCTACAAAGCAAATCACAGGTTTATATTAATGTACCTGTTCTAATACGTTATATTATCTTTTTCTAATAGCTATGGTAACAACTGACACAGGAATGACAGACACTCCACTTATGCATATTTTACAAAATGTGTGTTATTATTGATATGGTGAACTTTTCTGTGAGGAGATGTTTCTTTAGCATTTTTGGAAGGAGTCTTCAGTTTAGCACCCTGTAACAGTCAGAGTTAAAGCTGTTTTTGAGGCTTACTGGTAGTTTCTGATGTATGATGGGGTGCTCATCATGCTACCATAGTCTTTGATACATGTACAGCTACTTCCAGATTAGTGATCTCATCCTGTTCAATTGTTGTTCTTTGGTCTATGTCTGCTGTGGCCTTCTGTTATGCTGATGTTGCTAGGCACACCAGTTGGTTTGTTATGATGAGAAGGCACAAACGCAATTACTGGAGCCTGGTTTTTGCATATGTTTATGCTGCTACAATACTTATTATACTGTACATAGGCTGCTACTCTTATGTTTACACTTATGTTTACACTATTTCAGCTACTTGTATTGTACTCTTGTACCCTTTGCACTAGGTTCACTTTTAAACAGAACTGTGTACTGGTCGGCGCTGCACTGGGACTTACTATGCCCATTGTCTGTCCCAGTAGTCATTGTACTGTCTTTTACTGTCTTGTGCTGTCTGCATATGTTTGCACTTGTGCACTTTATGTATAAATTATGTAGTCCCGTGTAGTTCTGTGTTGTTCTGTGTCGTCTTATGTAGCACCTTGTTTCTGGAGAAACATTGTTTCATTTCACTGTGTAGTTGTATATGGCTGAAATGACAATAAACTCCACTTGAACTTGAACTCGGTAGAAATGCTCTGCAGCACTTGCCACTAGTACCTGCACTAAAATGCTTGAAATCTCCAGCTCAGAACGAATGAGTCTGAACAGGTGTTGTATGGCAGTGAACAATATCAATTTGTTCACCTTACTGACTTTCTGAAAAATAGAGCTGGGTTTCAGAAACACCAACAAAGTGTTTCATACCACTGTTGGCACTAAATACTGAAATAAATACTGTCTACCCTGAAAATATCAAATATTGTAATATGGTAATTCTGGCATATTACCCAGTCCTACACACAACTACATGTTTCACATGCTCACAGGAAACAGCTAATTTTGACACACTGTATGCTTTAACTATTTCACTCATTGATTCAGGTCAGTTTTTCCCTACTTCACTCGCATTTAAAATTGGAAGATTCCTATTAAAAGGACTGTACTTAAGTTGACAGTTTGCATGTTAACCTCATATTGCATTAATCCAATGTGCTAGAGTACAGAGCCAACACCTGTCACTGATCAATTATCTGTACACAAAATTAATCTAAAAATATATTTTACATGACTTTTGTTTTATATTATCTGTATAGATTGACAGTTTTGTTGAGTTAAGAGATGGTTGGAATTTACCCTCCACTGATCCGAACTCCTTCTCATGAGCACGTGTCAGGATCTCTTTATACAGAGCTTCAGCTTGCCTGTACTTCCCCTGCTTGAGGTAGCATGAGGCCTGTTAAATAAATACATACATATACTTTATATAGCTATTATATACATTTCTCCTCTCAGGCATCTGTCACTACAAGACTCTTAACCCTAAGGTATCACTAGTCCTTTTACCAGATTATTTTTGGTTTTGGCCACATTGGCATCATCTGGGCCCAGCCGATTCTGGTAAATATGCAGGGCTCTCTCATAGTAGTCCTCCACCTCCTGGTACTTGCCCTGGTTCTGGCATAGCAGAGCCAGATTATTGAGCTGCTTCGCTACATCAGGGTGGTCTTTCCCCAACACCTGCAGAAACAGCAGTATTATTCTCTGGTTGGAAGAAAGTCACAACACAAAATTCAGAGATGTCTATTGGTAGAAGATGGCTTATTTTATAATAGAAGCTATCTATGCATTTTTGTTGCTTGCTCAGGGAGCTCATGTAAGAAGACTGCTTAAGGTTTAACAGTGAGGTGCAGACTTTTTGACTGCAGACACAGAGGGATGTAGGGGGATGGTGTGTCAGTATTCTTTAATGCTAACTCGGCTGCCTTCCATTTGTCCCAAGTAGCAAAGTTAGTTTATTTTAAATTTTTTATTTTTTTTATTTAAATTTTTTATTAATGAAGTGGCGCATTGCTGCTTTTTATTTGCAAGTAGCTTCTGGGCAGTTAACATTTTAACCACAGAGTTGTGTATATACACTATGTTGTTTCACTTTCTTGACATACAGTATATACATACAGTATATGTTATTTATGTATTCCTGTCTTTGGTTGGAAACACAACTGACACAAAATTACTGGCTGTTAATGAGCCAGCCTGAATCTCTTCACTGGTAAATATTTATACAGACATTACATTATGTTTGCAAATTACACATAATGCTGCCCTTCTTTAAGAAGCCTTTAACTAGGTTGAAATACAGGTAGGAAATTTTTCTTCCTCTCCTAATTTTTGTGCGCACACATGGAAAAAGGCTAAATATAATATAGTGTCCTGTTTTCATGACCACTTAAATCTGTTAACTGTAACTCAAAATCACACAATAATCTAATTATTAGAGTGCTTGTGCACACATACAATATAAGCATCTTAGTTTTAGTAGTTGAGTATTAAAGGTCATATGCAAAGACCCATCAGCCGCTATCTAGTAGACATGTGACTTGCCACTGTCCTAGCTCAGGGGATTTAACTACTGAGCTATCTCTGTCCTACTAAGTACAGAACAGGTACAGAACGGGACCATTTCAAAGTGCAAACTCAGTTGTTTTTAGTTGAGTGAATACCAAAACAGGTTTTCTTTTGTGCCTTAACTGTGAATCCATACCTTTTCCCTGATCTCCAGTGCTCTCTTGCACAGAGGCTCTGCTTCTTTATACTTCCCTCTTTTACCATAGAGCACAGCCAGATTATTCAGAGTAGCTGCGACCTGTACACATTTACACAAGCACACTTAATAAAGACAAACCCTTTTTCAAATAGCATTATATAATATCATTCAACAACAGTGTAGTAACAGGGGGAAAAAACCAGGAACACACTGCTGGGTGGTCCATGCCAAGCGTCTCCTCACGTATCGTCAATGCATCATTCAAAAGAGTGGCAGCTTCTTTATATTTGTTCTGGTCCCTGTACAGAGAATAAAGAAACAAACACATTGCTGAATGGGCTGACAAGATAGGATATGAATGAACAATAGATACTGATGACGCTCCAGCCTAACAATCACCTGTACACAAGAGCCAGGATGTTTAGCATAGTGGCAACATCTGGATGGTTGTGCCCAGAGGTTTTCTCCAGGTCCTCCAGAGCCTGTTTGCAAAGAGGCACGGCTACCTCGTAGCGGCCCTGAGAGGCATACTGAATCACCAGGTTGTGTAGGGTTCTAAGTCTGGCAGGGATCTCATACCCTGCTTGGTGGGCTGCAGTTACAGCACTACTGTGTGGGTGAGATACTGTAAACACAAAAGGATCAGCGTAACAGTGAAAAACTGATAACATCTCTATTGCCATACTGTACATACTGCATTCTGTACACAGATAGGTGACAAATTAAAAGAAATAATGGTGGATGCATTATACCGGGCTGGTTTGCATCCATTTGTCCCCTTAGAGAGAAGAGTCACTGTAAATCAATACAAAGTTCTTCTGATTGTTGACCTTTACCCTATGATGAAACAACTCTATCCTGATGGGAGTGGTCTTTTCCAGGAAGACAATATCCCCATCCACAGGACACGAGGACTTGCAGAATGGTTTGATGAGTATAAAAATGATGTAAATCACACAGTGTGGCCTTCAGTCACCAGATATCAACCCAACTGAACACCTACGGGATGTTTTGGACTGATGGCACTCTCTACCACCATCATTAAAAACACCAACTGTGGGAATATCTTTGGGAAGAACTGTATTCATCCATCCAGTACAGTTCCAGTTCCAGTTCTAACTGCACAATCTATGCCAAGACTCAGTGAAGCTGTTTTGGCAGCTCATGGTGGCCTTTAATTGGTCACATGTCTGTACATACTGTATATTGCACTGTATTACTCTGTTATGTTTAATGTGATTGGTTTCCAAGTATGATGTAACATACTTCCCACCTCATTATTTCAAGTTACAATGTGATGTATTGACCTATACAATTTGTCATAGTTATATATCTCTTATTATTAATTGTATTGTGAACCATTTGAAATACCCCCTCCTTCCCTCCTGCACTGTCAGTTTTATATGAGTGTATTTTATGGTGCAATGGTCACATTTTATATTATTTTGGAGAAGTATACTTCTGTGGCACAGACATGTAACTGGATTTGAATGCTCACCTATTCAATATGCACATGACAATAAACTTGACAGGCAAATGTGTTAAGAGGCACAAAGATCATAGTACAGCGTGTGTGGAATCAAAGGATCACTTACTTTGTGTTTGCTCTTCTTCATCAGTAGGAAAGAGATCATCAAGGGACTCCTTAACTGAGGAACTGTCTTTATCCTCCTGTTGGACAAGTTCAATTACATGTTCTCAAACAAATCTACAGACCAGAAAGGAAGCAAACTTAATAGATACACATCATTTATCAACCACCACAATGGACATTTTACATTCTACATATTACATGAATATGTATTAGCTAGGAATGTTCAGTTAAAAAGCATGCGAATTACTGCAGTGCTTCTAATATGCTTTTGTTTCTGTTGGTTTCAGTTCTCACCAGTGCCAGCTCGTCCTGGTCGTACTTGCGAATGCTACTCATGAACTGCAGGTGTTTGTTCTGCTCCTCCAGCGTCACCACTTCCTGCTCTCGCTCTTGCAGCTTCTGCTGAGCTGCAGCCAGCTCATCTCGCAGCCACTGGTTCTCCTGGCACAGCCGTCTCACCTGAGCACGCAGTTTCTGTTTCTCTGCCTCCAGAGAACCCAGGTGCGCAGACAGAGCCATCATCATCTGGAGTAATGAGTAATCATCTGGGATCATGTGCAACCAGACCCTCACAAATACTCTGGTAATGTATAACTGCAAATTCTTCCCTCTGAAAAAGTAGTCTTAGGTCTGAAAGAATGAACTGTATAGATTGCAAAACAAAATAGCTTGTTTTACAAACATCTTGTCATATTCATTAATTAACACATTCATTAATTCATCTTTTGAATTAATGATTATGTTATGCAATACACTTTTATTGTTTTCCCTAACAATGGACATTTATTATGTTATGAATAAGCAGGTTTTCCATTCTTTTCTCAACATGGATATCTACATTACTAACTGAGGTAACTGCTCATACAGTATGCTACATGTATTAGCTAGAGATTAGGTTGAAAAGGCTAGAGTACAACTTTAACATGATTTAACAATGATTTATTTATATACAGTGCATAGGTGCATGTGTTTCTAAACATACAGAAAAATCTAGGGAGTAACTGAAGTGTATTTCAGAAGCAAATCTAGAGTTTAGATTATGTATACTTGTCATGAATATAGAAAGAAGTTTGGCGTATGAATAAAGTGAAGTATACACTCACTGTCCACTTTAGTAGGAACACCTGTACACATGCACATTCATGCAGTTATCTGATCAGCCAATCATTTGGCAGCAATGCAATGCAGATGCAGGCCAAGAGCTTCAGTTAATGTTCACATCAAAGATCAGAATGGGGAAAAAATGTGATCTCAGTGACTTTAACCATGGTATGGTTGGTGGTACCAGATGGGCTGGATTGCATATTTCAGAAACTGCTGATCTCCTGGGATTTTCACACACAACAGTCTCTAGAGTTTACACAGAATGGCGTGAAAAACAAAAAACATCCATGCCACGATCAAAGTCACAGAGATCAAACTTTTTCTTCATTCTGATGTGAATATTAACTGAAGCTCTTGATCTGTATCTGCATGATTTTTTGCATTGTGCTGCTGCCACATAATTGATAGATTGATTAGATAACTGCATGAATGTGCAGGTGTACAGGTATTCCTAATAAAGTGCATGGTGAGTGTAGCTTGCACAGAGCACAAAGCAGATGTCTGTTCCTGAAGCCCACCTGTGCTTCACCTAATCCCAGTTCGATTCTCTCCAGGGACTGTAAAATGATGCCGCTCTTCTCCTCCTCTAGGCTGTTGCTCTCACTGGTTGTCCGGCTCAGCAGCGTCTCCTGCAGGTTGTCCAGCAGAGTGCGGTTCTCCCCACGTAGAGCCTCCAATCCTGCAATCACCTGCCTTGTGCTGCTCAAGATCTCCTCTGCTGACAACATGGCCCTGGCTTAACTCAGCCCTGAAGAGGGGAAGCAATATTTGACAATGTCTACTTCACTTTATACACTAAGATGCCTGCAGCACTTTGACATTATGAACATAAACTACAAAAAACGATCAGTTAAAAGAAACATGGTGATAGACTTCTAATGTAATACCGCTGACTGTAAAAACACAGAGAACTGAACTAATGCTGTAACCCCAGAATAAATAGTTATTAATTTTATGTCTTGTGTATTAGTGTGTTAGTAGAAGGGCATATTTTACATTTCCAAACATTCATTTACCAAGAAAAATGAAATGTTACAGAAAAGTGTTTGTATATATCATTAAAGGGAGTTTTACACTTTAAGTAACAGACCACAGTTTAAATAAAAACAAAATGGTTTTACCTGCAGAAACAGAAGTGTGACAACCAGAGTCTCCTGAAGAACAGTGGCAGGTTCTCCAAGATGCTTGGAAAAATGTACCAGACATTTTTTAAAAATAAAACCTAAGAGAACTGATACAGTTTTAAAAGGCTTGAGTTTTTAGTTTATTACTGTTTACTGGCATTTTTGCTGTGCCATTTGCACAGCAGTGTAGGTCACAAAGCAAATATTTACAAATACAGTACAGCCCTAAAAACTGAGGAACATATCCACAATAGCAAAACTATAAGAAAAGGTCTGGCAGCTCTGCCACTTATTGTAAAACACTTCGGTCAGCTCAGTGCTGTGTTCAATATGATACAAATATCAGATATGAGATAAGATAGAAGCCTGAAATATGTGTATCTTAGTGCAAACAAGACAAGTCAAGTAGCAACTAATGTGTTACTAGGAGCACATCCATTTACAAACAGAGACAGAAGTCCCTCAGGACATGAGAAGGGTGTGTGAATATGACATATTACAGGTTACTACAGGTTACTGCATTTCCTTTTAAATGAATTACTCATTCAAAGTACTTGTGACTCCTGAAAATAACAATGATCCAGCAATCATTTCAGTTGACAACACCTTATACAAACAGTCATGGATACATATTCAAATTATTTCAACAATCATTCAGGCCAAATATAATTGTAAGGCTTTTCAGTTACAAAGTAAACACCAAAATACAGTACTTACTAAACCAGGCATAATACTTAATATTAATATTAATATTAATACATTAATAAACTTATAATAAATCTGAGCATCATATCATTGTGTGCTCTCTAACAGAAGGTGTAAATGTACCATCAATACTCATGCTTTTTATTCTAGAGCTTTCACTACGCTTTCTTCTAAAAGAATGCCAAAAATATCACACCTAACATAACATATCTGGTGACAGAAGCATCCCCACAAGGATTTTATTCCCAAATATCTTAGGTGTCAACTACAGCTGCCTGATATGACCCCACTTTCCCTATTTTCATTCCACTCACAAAGACATAGTTCACTGATTATCAGAATAGCAGACACAACTGTTTTGGAAATGTGCTGTTTACGTCCTGTTACCTACTGACCCAGATGCAATATCTGAAAGATAGACATATCAGACAACATGTTTCATGGATAATCTCTGCGGCCAGCAGAATACCATCACTCTTAAAAAGTGTTGACAGACTATGCAAAGGATTCTGAAACACAGTCTTTTAATGGGATTTTGTAGATGCTTTATTATTAATATTGTTGTAATTTACATGAGTGTATCATAATAAACCCAACTATTATCAGAGTATTCCTCTGGCTACTCTAAATTCACTGATTCCTCTAGGTGTGAATCAGTGTATGAATGCGTGTGTGCCCTGAAATACCACACACATCCAGGGTGTATTTGCACCTCATGCCCGGTGTTCCTGGGGTAGACTCTGGACACACCGCAACCCTGACCAGAATAAAGCAGTTACTGAAGATGAATGAATGAATATTATGATACTTCTTAGCGTGAAGATGACTTTTGACCAGGCCGGAACCAAGTTATTCAATTTCAGGAAGTCTAATTCTTCAAGATTTTGGAGAGGTTTTAGTGGTGATGTTTTAACCCCCTAAACAGTAGTCTGAACAGTGACTTATGGGGAAAATAGCAATTTTATATAATATATTATGATAACACAGGTTATACCATTTTAGGAAGTCCTGTTCTTATAGACTGTCATAAACATTTAGTGGTGCTTCAACCCTTCAGCAACAGTGTTCTAAACATGGACTCCTATAGGAGTCAACAAATCATTTTCTTAAAAATATTATAACATTTCTGGGAGGAGGAAGACTTTGACAAATCCTATTTTAGGACACTGTGTTCTTTTGTATGTGGTGAGATTTTTGTGGCCCAAGATACTCCTTAAAAAGTGGTTTATATAGGAAAATTAGCCATTTTGTGCAACATATTATAGTACTTTTAAGTTTCAAATGGTTAAAACCAGAAGTATTTTCTCCCAAGACGACAAAAAACCCTCAATGCTCCATACCAATATGCCACAAAGATGAAAGAAAAAAAAGACTAATGAGTGCCCTCTACAGGAATAATATCACAACTGCAGTCCTTTAAGGTGGAAGAGATAATTTTAATAACAAACTGTGACTATAATATCAACTTAAGCCTCCTCACTGCACTATATACAATATACACAGTTATGTGTATATTTTACTGAAAATGGCTGTAATTCCTAAACGGTAAATGCCATATTTTTGTGGAACCTCTTAAAATAAAGCTGAAAATCACAAAAACTCCGTCATTGTCCAAATACTTCCAGACCTGACTGTATATATACTTGTGTAATAGTTAGTGAGTGAGATGTGTCTGTAATCTTCAGAGTCTAAACACACTACTGACAGCAATAACACAACAAAGCCTTACAATCCACGTTATCACTTATTAGGATGCAACATTCCTTGATAATGATTAACATGAGCTTTGTTTAGAATAATTAGCATTAATTAGTCTGTAGCATGTAAAATAAGATTAATAGCAGCCTGCGAGATGACTATTTCTCAAAGGTTTCTTTTTTCATGTTAACATGCGTAGAGAAACACTTTTAGAGAAATTAGCCCACAAAACAGTAGTAAACAAAGCAGTGCTAAGCGTTATGCTTTCTGTAAAGTGAGATGGATCTATTTACCTGACAGAAACACCTTGGCGTCGGAGAAACCTGATGATTCGGCGTTTAAAGGGAGCTACGACTCAAATATTCCCACAACAGCCCAACAACCCCATCTTATGTATGTCATAAAACGCCATACATACGGTAAGAGGGTTTAGTAATTATTCACCGGCGCCTCCGAATAACCGGAGCTTTACCTGGTCTACTCCTTCCCAGCATGCACAGCGGCAGTGATGAGCACCATCCTTTCAGAGGGAGATAGCAACAAGCTGCTGGCTCCGCCCACTTCACACCTGCAGCTCTCCCAGCACCTCAGTGCTGCTGCTCCACTACCGCCAGGATGTCCCTCCTGTCCTGCACCCTTTTCACCTTTAATTATAAAATAAACCCAAATGACCTCCTCTGTAAAGACGTAAACATAATGCATTATTCAAATATTAGGCTCACTATTCAAACTGTGTACAATAATATTTTGGCTATGTATTGAAAGTCATAGAGACCTTTTTTATTCGTGAATTTGCCATCAACAGAACACATTAGGCTCAAGCTGAAATTATTTATAAGCTATTTGTTTTGATTTAATGAGTTTTTGATTAAATACTTTTGATTCGAGTTAGTATAAGGACTAAATATTAAATATAATAATTGTGATAATAGTGGGTTGTGATTTCCATCACTGTAACAAAAAATAAAATAAAATGATCTATGATTCATGGACCTCAGGTGGTCCCTGGACCCGACTTTGAAAACCACTGGTAGTATGAATATATTAGGTTATATTTTGAATTACATTACAGTAAGATATAGATGGTTGTTCAAGTAAAATGGTTTATAGTGAAGCGGCTAAGTGCTCCCTGTATTGCATGGTAAACAGTCACGCCAGTCTGGCAACTACAAGGAAGCATTTATTACTTTCGATGTTGGGCTATTAGAATATCCCTTAATGAATACCTGTGAGAACTGAATTTGTCTATTATATAATGTAGACCAGTAAGACTGGTTTTCTGTTTTTTTTTTAGTACCGTCAAAATAGAAGGAGGATTTGGAGGATGTTAGGGGGAGGAGTGCCTTAATGACGTCTCACCAGCAACACTCAAGAAAGCAGCTTAAGGAGGGCTGGACGAGTGAAATAAGTGGCATTAGCCTGTCCCTGTCAGATTTGCTTAGCATGACAAGCCACAGTCACACAGGTCAGGACACACCACTGATAATATCAACACTACCAGTGAGATTTACAGTTCTGAATATAGGGATGTCCAGCTTGTCCTCAGGGGTACAGACAGGTCAAAATCCTAATGGGCATTTTGCTTAAAAACAACCTGACAACAGGCAAAAGGACAGAAGTAAACATGTACGGTTTTCTAAAAATTAGAAACGGAATTGTATGGGCTCATATTGAACAGTGTTCTGCTGTGTCGGCTCTGCTGGAAAAAAGACAGAGCTTTGGCAAGGCATATGTGCCGAAACAGAGTGGGACTATGATAGCAGAAGAGCAGGTGTGGCCAGGCAGATATATGAGGCAGGGGTGATTGATGGTTCAGCTGCCTGGCACAGAGACTGTGGGAGATCAACTCACGCCATATAAGGACAGTCTGGCAGTGGGAGGGAGCGGTACAGGTCCAAAGGGCAGCCTGGGTCAAAAAAGCCACCCGTAACTTTCACTTATTCTCATATCTGACCTACAGAGTTGAGTATAAACAATATAATTGAAGATCAAACGTCAACTGTCAGCAGAATGACAGTAAAATTGTGTATTGTTAAATAGGCAGTTTAAAGGGTTGATACATAAGCTGGTATATCATTTTTGGCGAGAGGATGTCAGTTAAACTAAGTAAATGGTGTTGAATTAATCGGTCTTAGTTCAAACCTTGAGTTGTTATTTTGCCAATTAATATTTTCATGTTGTATTTTAGTTTTTTGATTAATGCTTTTAATCACATTGCAAGTATTTTGAGATTAAATCCATACATTAAATAATAATAATAATAATAATAATAATAATAATAATAATAGTAGCAACCTTTCTGGTTTAGGTGGCGTTACCAGAGGGAGATTACTTACCCCTAAACATCCTTCAGTGTTTCCTTTCATTTAGGTGATGAGAGAGAGAGAGCTGGGTGAAGAGCCATTATTTTCCATAGCACATGTGTTAGAAGATGTGGGAGAGAGGTGTTAAGCATGGGGAATTTTATTAATGCATATGCGTCAAGCCACTCTGTGAACCAAGTGTCTCTCACTGCACAGCTGATAGTGTGCATACTGGCCAGCTCTGCAAAGAGTAGTCTTTGGAAAGAGTGTATGAACAAAGAGAATGTGCATGTCTTGTCATGTCCTGTATAGTATATGTGCAAGGACTTTACACTGATATACAGTATCTGGCAACTTAGCATTTACACATGACTTTCAAATATAGCATAGTGTAGCATGGATTCACACCCACAAACGTGAGCAGGCTCCTCAATTATGTAGGTAACTTCACTGCACTGTCTACGTGTTTAGCTAGTTACTCTGATCTACAAGGCCAGGGGTTACTGGAAGGTCCTGCGGTTAGGTACATGGACTGGACCAGAGCTGAGTCAATGCAATTCAATCAGGGAGAGTGTCACGGGGAAATGGACAACTTTGCGACCCAGCACTAAACATAGCACTGGTAACACGACAAGGCTTTGGGCAGACTCAAATTTCAATGGAAGAGGCTTCCATACCAAATGGAATGGTGTGTGCAAATACATGTTTGGCCTGTTTAGATATAATCACATGTAACAGACCAGATCTGTTCTTGTATCAACTCTTATTATTCAAGAAACACCCAGTATTGTTGTACTTCAGTGTCAAGCTAACTTGTTAATGATTTTATATAATATGCTCATATAACTCAAGCACTCTTATGCAAGACAGAGTTAAATAAAGAAGAAGTGGACTAAAAGCTATGTATCTGGTTACCTGGTATGTGTGACACATTTATCAGTGTGTGCTAAATTGGATGTAGATTTGGCAAACCTAGCTTCCAATGTTCTGACAGCAGCACAGGCCCGAGACACCCTGCATGTATATGTGTCACGTATGTGTTTGCTGCAAACACAGTGCACAGACTGACAGGCAAACTCAAGAGCTATTACATAGCAGGACACCATCAAGTATAATAGGCTAAATATATCTCACACTGTGCAGTCATATTAATGTATTATATATATAAACAGGATGTGAGGATCTAGCAGTGTCACAAGAACAGCAGAAAAAAAAAAAATTAAACGTCAGATGATAACATTTTTGTCACCACAGTCAAATGATTTTGATTTTGCAGTTTTATTACCATTTGCAAATGTGTAAACATAGATTTTTCATGTTTTGGTGATGGTTTCTTTTTCTTTTTATTTCTTTTGCAGGTTTAAAGTGTTTCAAGCGTAAAATGTTTCACTATAAATCTCTGTTTATTGCATAACAAGACATCTTAATTTGATTTTGCAACGTTTGCAATGATTATAAGGTTACTTTATAGCATTGTAGAAATAGTGCACAGTTCAGGTTTGTGACAGCAAAAGGTCATTCCACAGACACAGAACTTTGCACCAAATGGACGGTCTGTACTACATGTGCAGTATATACTGAGAAACCTAAACCAGTGCACACTTCAGTGATCGTCCAGAAAAGATCTCCCAAATTTCCTTCTAAGAGCTTTGTTGTGTGAAAGAGGGAAGGGGAATTCCTGCAGTGATGGGGACCCCCACAAAATCAGTCACCCCCTCTTCTACAACCTTGAATATATCATCAGTATGTATCAGTTCATCCTCAATGCCAGGCAGATGGAGCCTACTGGTTACTAATTTTGGAGGCAGGCACTGGCACATGTGCAAGTTCCAGCTTCATCACATAACCTTCCACTCCATAGAACTATGGCCTCTAAGACCAAAAGTACAAGCTGGAGAATCCAAATAAAATGAATGTATCTAGTCAGAACCTATTCTTTCCTCTAATAATTGAATGCATTTTTCCAGTATTGTGCTGTGCACCATGTTCTCATGAATTCAACCAGTTGTATTTTATTACATAATACAAAATTCCTCACAGCAGACCAAGTTACATCATGTCCCTTTGGTTTATTTTCAGGCTCAGTTGTAAATGCATTTGAATTGTCTAGAAAGAAATATTATGTGCCTTGAAATTTTCACTATATACACAGGGGTTCGAGCATCATGTGCCAGATCAATTCTTATTTAAAATGAATACAGAAATGTTCCATTGCAAGGTTTCTGGCAACTTTAGATTTTCATTAACAATATTAATCTAAAAACAATTGTGACAGGGTACAAGTGTCAGATAATATCTAACTGTACAGTATGATTGGGCAATATGCTCTGTTTTGCAGTGCTAGAGTCATGCATGTATAACAGCTGATGTTACAATGATGTTATATACAGCTGATCCCAGAAACACTCGGCATAAGGGAGGTAATACACTATGGATGGAATTCATGTCTATCTCTGGCCATCACACACAGACATTTGCAAACTCCTTCAGCCTACAAGTAATGAAAAATATAATAAAATAAGACCCAGGGAAAAACAAATAAACTAAACAAGCAAGAAAAACAAGCAAGTCTTAATGTGGATATAGTGTGGATATATACAGAGCTTGTGTTCTTAATGTTCTCTGGAACACTATTTCAAAGTTTGGAGCAATGCAAGAAAATCATCTTTCAGTAGGCCTGCCTCAGGTAAGCAACGTTTTTGAGATAGGTTTTACTGCTTTAGGAGATCAGCAAGATATACTGAATTAACAACATTATTTTGGGCACACTTAATACCAAACATCACTTCTGATTTATTATAGTTTATGGGAAGGAAGTTTACATTCAGTTATACTTTTATCTTTAGCACAGCTTTTAGGGTGCTGCTTAATGTATCCAAACTGACAAATTGTGCATAATCTGCATTGCAGTGCATATTGTGTTTGTGAATTACATTTCCAAAGTTCCTGTGTGCAAAGGAAAAAACAGCAAGGGGCATAAAACAACCTACTGCACTCTTCTAGATCTGAAAAAAATCTCCATAGATCCTAACAAATTAAATGCATATTAGGTAAGATTTAAATCAAGAAGGTTTTAGGCAACAAATAGTATTTTGGTCTTAGAAGACTAGGTTCCATGTGTATATACTGTATGTATGTACATATTTCATGGTCACTCAGTGCTCCAACAGTTGACTACATCTATGAAAACAATGTATGAAAACATTTAAGGCTGAGCTAAGGTTGAGCTAGGGTTTTGCTAGTCCAATGCTGGGCCCTTAAGCACGGCCCTTAACCCTCAACTGGTCAGCTACATGCTTGATCGGCATCCTGCTTCAGTTCTAAGTTGCTTAGAAGCATGTGTCAAATGGGAAAATACTATAAATAATTGAGCCCTAAGTTAGAAGCAAAGTATTGACAAAATATTCTTCAACACAGATGCTTTAAGAGTTATAAAATCTTTAAGACAGGAAATGTTGGTTTTGTATTTCTCTGGGAACTTCTCCCACAACTCCCTTAGCCATTAACCAGACAGGGACAGGCTTAAGGTACACAGGCGGGAACAGCTGTCACCCTGTCTCTGGTGTTGTGATGTAGGTTCTTTCCTTTTAGAATCCAAGCCTCCTAACAGAGAGTGCCAATCTCCAATAGACTGAGAGCATGCATGGACTGTGCAGCCAATGGGCATTAAGCATTGGAGTATATAAACCAAGGTCTGACATTTTGAAGAGCTGGGCAACCCCTACATTGGCTTTGGTGAACAGGATCTGATCCCAAGGACTGTTACCTTGTTCTCTCGTGCAGGTAAAGCAATGGTGACTCTACAGATTGAAGCATGTGGGAATTGGGGAATGTTTGCGCTAAAAGCACGGTTAATGGTGGATTTTTTAAAAATTTTTTATTCTTTTTGAATGAAGGTATCCAACAGTGTTCAGCATAAACTGCTAGAAATTCATCACTGTCTATGGGGTTGTGGTGTGATTATTTGGAGCCTTCTACATTTTTTTTTTTGCTGTACTCCTGATGGAGAAAAATTATTCTGTTGTATATTGAAACCATTGTTAGACCATTTTATTCACACTGAATGAAATATGAAATGGTCCAAGCATTTAACCCCTTAAACTCCCAAGACCTGTCGATAAATTTCTCACTCTTCTAACTATAAGATCTTTCCTATTAGTCTATATAGTTTAATTAATGAATAATTCATAGATGTTAATGAATAACATGCTTTGAAATAAATGCCTGAATAATATGCTACGAATTTAAGGGGTTAAGAGCACCAGAAATAATCTCATTCTTAAAAAAAAAGTTTATATATATATATGAATTTTTCATTCTAAATTCTGTAGGATATTTCATGTAATTGTGCACTCGGGTTATGATGATCTCTTCAACCAACATCAACAGTAGTTTGAAAGAGTTTTTTTTGTCATTAACAATGGGAGTTAATGGGGCAAAAATCTTGTTTTCTGACATGGAGAGAGCTCTAACTTTATTTCAAATATTCATGTACACCATCCCCCACAGAAATAAGAGAGGCGTATGTGCTAGCTGGATAGAGTTTGGATAGAGCATGCTAAAAATATCATCCGTGGTCTGATACATACAAGCATGTGGACCATGCCCCAACCATTTTATGCAGTAATACGAAACGTTAGTTTCAGTTAGCCAGACAACTAGTTACTGTCAGACCCAGGTTTACACAAGCCCCAAATATATCACCCCTGACTGTTAGGAATAATTATATCTCTCTTAAGAAAAAAAAAAAAGTAGCCTTTACATCATTTTTTACCCATGCACTTTGCCCAGATCAGCTAAAAAGTGCAATCATGGCTAAGAACTGCCACAATGACTATAAGATGAAGTTTCCTATGGAGGAAGAGTACCCTGACCTCTCCCAGCACAACAACCATATGTCCAAGGCACTGAACAAGGACATTTACAACAAGCTGAGAGGAAAGTCTACCCCAAGCGGCTTCACTCTTGATGACTGCATCCAGACTGGTGTGGACAACCCTGGTAAGAAGGCCTGTACAAATACACAGTTGGGCTTAGCAATGCACCATTCCATCTTGAAACATTTTAGCTATACTACCACCATAATTTGGGCTACTAAAATACTCAATATATAGATCTTAGATAAAATTAAATTAAATTTTTAATTTTTTTTTAAAATAATAAATTCCAGTATCAAAGGTACATGCTATTTTTAATCCTGTCTCCAGGTCATCCTTTTATTATGACCGTTGGTTGCATTGCTGGTGATGAGGAGTCCTATGAGGTCTTCAAGGATCTTTTCGACCCTGTCATTACCGACCGTCATGGTGGCTACAAGCCCACTGACAAGCACCACACTGATCTGAACTGGGAGAACCTGAAGGTGTGGAAAAATACACAAAATTTCAAAACCATAGGTATTTTGTATAGAAATGCTTTTTTCATGACATCCTTCATTCTTTATGTAGGGTGGTGATGATCTTGACCCCAACTACGTTCTGAGCAGCCGTGTACGTACTGGACGCAGCATCAAGGGTTACACTCTGCCCCCCCACAACAGCCGTGGTGAGCGTAGAGCTGTGGAGAAGCTGTCCATTGAGGGTGAGTCTCAGCCATCAGACTACCACCAGCTAGTTACAGGTCACTCCCACAGGTAAAAAGTAAGCTTTGGTCCTGCTTTCTTTCAAAGCTTTGACCAGCCTGGATGGTGAGTTCAAGGGCAAGTACTACCCCCTGAAGGACATGACTGACAAAGAGCAGGAACAGCTGATTGCTGATCACTTCCTCTTTGACAAGCCTGTCTCCCCACTGCTGCTGGCTGCCGGTATGGCTCGTGACTGGCCTGATGCAAGAGGCATCTGGCACAATGACAACAAGACCTTCCTGGTCTGGGTGAATGAAGAGGACCATCTGCGTGTCATTTCCATGCAGCAGGGCGGCGACATGAAGGAGGTCTTCAGGAGGTTCTGCGTTGGTCTGCAGAGGGTAAGACAACCAGATGTCCAAAGTTTGAAAATATTAAGTTTCTTCCCTTTGAATAGAACTCAATAAATTGACATCTTTGCTCCGCACTTACACAGATTGAAGAGATCTTTAAGAAGCACAACCATGGATTCATGTGGAATGAGCATCTTGGTTTCATCCTGACCTGCCCCTCTAACCTGGGTACTGGCCTGCGTGGTGGTGTGCATGTCAAGCTGCCTAAGCTCAGCACACATGCCAAATTTGAGGAGATCCTGACCAGACTCCGTCTGCAGAAGCGTGGCACAGGTATACATTTTTATTACAGTAAACAGCCAAGACGTCCCAACGGAATACTTTGAACCACTTGACCCTCCTTTTTCACTTGTCCAGGTGGTGTGGATACTGCTTCTGTTGGTGGTGTGTTTGACATCTCCAATGCTGACCGTCTGGGTTCATCCGAAGTGCAGCAGGTACAGTTGGTGGTTGATGGTGTGAAGCTCATGATTGAGATGGAGAAGAAGCTGGAGAAGGGCGAATCCATCGATGACATGATCCCTGCCCAGAAGTAAAGTGGATGTAGTGTTTCTTTTTGTATTTGTTCTTATGAGTAACCTTACAGTCTAAGGAGCAAGCAAGCAGGAGAAGTGCTCCTGATTGACATTTCCAAGAGACACTCCATCCTGCTCCCTCTCTTTCTTATTTTACATCTTATTTCTCTTTTCCCCATTAACCATTTTCTTTTCCCTCCTTTTCACTATCACTCTGCCATCTTTTCCATTCTTCCTGTAACATCTTGGGATCAAATCGCCGCATAGATCAGGAAACTCTGACTGTGCTGTATTCACCTTTGTTTTGATTGTACAAAGTAAATAAAAGCCCCATGAAACAATCAACTCTATGTGTCATGGCTCATAATTCTAGCTAACGTGTGACTATAAAACCACAATCAGTATTAATAAAAATGGGAATTATTAACAGGCTTTGTTCTAGAATGCAGGATTTATTTATTTTAAAATCTAACCAGATCATCTCAAGATTTATGGATTCCTCCCATTCTAGATGAAGCTAAAAGGTTTTTTGAGTGAAATTTACCATAAGTAATCAGTATCATAAATAGAAGTATGTATTAAAATTAATCTTCAGTATCCAGGTTAGGGTTGCGGTGGATTCAGAGCATATCCCATGGATGGGATGCCATTCCGTCGGCAGGAAAGAAACCAGTACCACTATGCTGCCCACTTTAATGTAAGTCATAATATTCTGAAAATATATAATAGTATATATATACTATATAATATTTAATATGTATTATTAACTGTAATATTTAATTTTTCAAATGTAATTAAGATATTACTTAATTAAACCTTTTAATATTTACCTTTTTAGCTAAAAAAATATTTTTTGTTTTATTATCTAAATAAAAATGTTTGATTTATTGGCTCTCTAAAAACCAAGAATAGACAAAAAGCATTTAATAGTTCTGGATTGAGCACTTTTTGCCATCTTTGCCCAAAACAGCAGAAATTCCCATGATCATGGGTGCATTGTATCTCATCCCAAAGATGCTCACCATTGCTCATAATTTGACACCATACAGACAGGTGTCAAATTAAAGGAAAAACTGATACTTCTGTTATGCAGAGGTCTTTTTGCTGGCATGGTGTTAGTTAACTCCGAGTGATCACCTTTATCCTGTAATGAAACATTTCTTTCCTGATGGGAGTGTCTTCCAGGATGACCCCGCCCCATCTACAGGACACAAGGCCTCACTGATATAATGAGTTATAATGTAATGATGCCATAATCTTCACAGTCACCAGATCTCAATGCAATTGAACACACATGGGAGATTTTGGACCAACATTTTAGACATCACTCTCCACCACCATCAGTGATAAATCATTGGGTTTGGAAGCATGCAAACAAGTTTAATTGTAAGGCTTTTCATTGTACTTACATACGGACCAGCTCTTCAGGGAACTACTGTTTTCTGGGCCTCTGCTTCTTTTCCTTGTCACACTACCTCCCTTTTTTGCAGTTATTTACTTAAACACATTCTTTGTGTTTGCAACATTGGCATGGGCCCCATTCCAGTGTTAGTGGTGAACACATAAAGCACAGACAGGCTTTAAAGTCAATGAGTTTATTCCACAGTCACCTCAGCTGTTCCCCTTTCTGTACATGTACAGGCAGAAAAATAATCTAAAATGTTTAAAAGAACAAAACTCAATCATAATTTACCTACACAATTTTACATATTTATACAGTCAGCCTTGCAGGAGGAGAAGAGACAGTAGGCGATGATTTACCTCAGGAGAAACTGTCGATGCAAACCTAGTAGGCAGTCTTACTTTTAACCAGAAAGTTGCTTCTTTTAACTCATTCTGCTCAAAAATGGAGTAAAACAAAAATACATCAAGTTGCTGTATGTAATTGAAGCGTAACGCACACAGGGAAAAAAGGCATTTTTGCTCAGGGTTACTAAGGCTACTTCTTATTTTGATGTCATGACAAGCCATGTGACCAGCAGAGGCTATTATTTTTATTATTTTACTGAAGTACATAGTGAAAACAGCACTTATTGTAGTGTTTACCAAACCAGTCCTCAGTCCTTCCTCCTAACACGTCTGCACCTAGTATTCAGGGTTTCAGTGTTCAGGTATATTGGGAGCTGACAGCGAAATGTGCAGCATCTGGGATCCCTGAGGACCGGTTTGTGAAACAGTGACCTAACAGTGTTGTGTGTAACAGTGTACTTAACCCCTTAAGCACATCTTTATTTTTTATTTTATGATGAATTATTTTGCAATTACAGCGAAACCAATAGGAAACGTATGTATGTACAGGAGTGAGGAATGTATAGCTGGACCCGCCCACAGGTCCCGCTGGTTTAAGGGGTTAAGACTACTTATGTTTATTAACTAAAGACCAAAAGCCACACAGTGTTTTTATTTTCATTGAAAATTCAATCCCCACACACACAAACACATACATGAAAAGACACACACACACACACACACACACACACAGTCTGCTAGAATAGAGAGATCATATGCTTTCTAGGACGAGTGTTTGCGCTATTAAGTTCCATAATAATTTCTTGAGATCAATTCAAAGTTTAAGGCTTTGCCCTTGACTGAATTTGCTCCAGACTGGATCCAGGTTTTTTTTAAATAGTGTATCAATTGGTTCTGTGTAATCCCAGAATTTTGGTATACATTAAATGAATCAGCAAGGCACCAAGTCATTAAGGAAGCAGACGTAGCTGTGAATTGTAAATGCTCCTTGAGTGTAAACATGAACTGGCACATTCTGTCATCCGTGCTAACCACAGGTTACAATGCATAACCCATGCATCAACACCACCAGTACAGGGAACCAATAAACAGCAAGCCTAAGAAACCCAAGAGATTTTACTGCGAAGCCTATATCAAAAAGACATGGCTTTTCCATTTAAAAAAAATATATATATTAGCAAATCTATCAAATTTTTCTTATTATGAGAATATTAGAATTTATCGACAGCTACTGATAGGCATCTTTACAAATTTCAAGTTTAAACTTGCATTATTCTATAAGAAGATAATTCCAAGCATTTGTTTACACGAGCTGAATTATCTGCCAACAGAATAAGACTATTTCAAACTGGAGATTAGCAAATATGTCTAGAATTAAGCTACTGATGTTATAGTTATTAAAATAATCTCATAATAAGTATAATTAACTAATAATTACATAATAATTATATAATTAAAGAATTAAATTCATTTGAGTATATTTGATATGCTTTCACTTTGTAAAATTTTGAAGTTTCTATAGACTAACAAGTAAGAAGCAAAATCTGAAACTTTGACAATTAATTTATAGGTTTTAGGAGGTCAGAAGAAATTTTTATCTTGGTAGTAGATTGTGGCTCACAATAAAACAAATTACTGTCTTTTTATTTTTTTTGCAAATTGTTCAATGAAATTTTGGAGCATACTCTCTTAGGATAGCCCTTATGCCTTAGCAAAACATTTCAGAACAGTGCTCATAGGAATTGTACAGCTATAATTTCATGACGGATAGCTGGGACTGGACGGACATCTCTTCACACCCTAAAATCACTACATCAGCCCACTACAGCACTCAGTAATCATGACACTGACTTAAAGAGCCATTTTTGAACTAAGAATACAAAGTAATTTACGTCAAACAGTACTGAAATTATATCACAGGACAATTTGGCAGATGTTTTAGCACCCCAACACTTGTCACATTATCAAAAATATAGTACATCTACAACTGTTAGATGACTCCAAGACTACAACTAGACTTGCACACTCCAGGGTTTCATACAAATGCTGAACAAATCAATTTTGCACAGTGCATGTACATATTTCCGTGTTTAAGGTGGTGACTGGTTCTACCAATTCAATGGAAAGCTGCAGTCTCGTGTCCGTTTAGCAGGATCCTCTTTTGGCTGTATAAGAGAGGCTTCTCACCAGCTTAATACTTACAGAACAGCAGAAGGAGTGTTGT
>CM040988.1:10334019-10352004 GCA_022985145.1 Pangasius djambal | reverse complement strand
AAAAAAAAAAAAAAAAAAAAAAAAAAAAAAAAAAAAAAAAAAAAAAAAAAAAAAAAAAAAAAAAAAAAAAAAAAAAAAAAAAAAAAAAAAAAAAAAAAAAAAAAAAAAAAAAAAAAAAAAAAAAAAAAAAAAAAAAAAAAAAAAAAAAAAAAAAAAAAAAAAAAAAAAAAGCCATAAAGGCTACAATGTTAGTGGCTCAGAAGAGCAGCCATCAGCTATCCCCAAATCACACAGGTTTATACAGCTTTTTATTCCCATTAGGAAGCTCTTAAACCTGTGTTTAGGCTGTTTTTCATCCACAGAAAATGTTAATATAAAATACACACAAAAGAACTGGTCTTCAGGACATGTCTGATAATCAAAGTGTTCAGGATGGTGCAAGTTTTAAAGGAACAAAAAGAAAAAAAATGGTCAAAATGTATTAAATAGCAGCTGTTAAAAGGAAATGACATGAAGGGCTGAGACACCGTGGTGAAGATAAATGTCTGTCAAAACTGGAATAGCAAATAGCTTGGCTAAGACACAGAGTAGGAATCAGTGGGGACGGGGTTTCTTTCAGCAGGGCCTGTATGTGGCAGCCATGAAGCTCTCCATGTTTGTTTCAGAGTCTGTACGAGCCCACAGAAAGTGCAGGTGGCGTAGGGAGGTTCCTATTCTTTAGTCCCCTGCTTTGCTCCCATACCCCTCTGCCCCCTGTTGCCCTTTAGAGTTCCAGCTCTTTAGACACTTTGGTAGCGATGTCCCGGAAAGCGAGTGGTGCCCCCCACAGGCGCTTGAAGCGGACCCCGCTGGCCTCCGTAGGCAGGTGGCCTACTTCAGCCTCGAATGCCACGCGGGAGCCGGCAGCGCCGTGTGTGCAGGAGAGGAGGAACGGGCCAGCCTGGTGCACCTGGCAACCGCAGCCCTGCGCCGCCTCACGAACTGCCAGCACCACCTCGGCTGGGTCCCGCGCGCTCTGCACCTTTACATCCCAGCCGCATCGGGGGGGCCGGGGCTCTGCCGCTTTTTGATACCCAGATAGATGGCGACTGAGAGAGAGAAAAAGAGGAAGGGGGTGTTTGGGGAGGTGGAGGGTTGAAATGAAATGTGGGAGATGAAAAGAGGTGTGGGCAGAATATGTGGCGAGTGGGTGGATAGGGGTTTGGGGTTGGGGAGGGGGTGGTAATATATTAGAAATCTTGCAAGAGAATGAAGTAATATGCTCTGAAGTGGACAATTTGATAAAGTCTGTTATACCTGGAGATTCTTCAGAGCAAGCTGATATCCAATAAACATTAGGTATTGTTTAAATGTGTAATCGATTAGGACTCATATCCTTTATCATATCACAAAGGTTTAAAAAAAAACTACTCATATTTTCACAAATTACTCCGATATTTATTTATGCATCTCACTTTGAAAGTTTGAATACCAGTAGATGAATACATTTTTTATTCCCGCTACAATATGTATTAATAACATATATCTAAATATATGATACGTGTTCCTAATTCAATGAGTTTTTAAATGTTAGGTATTTGCAGTGCATATGTCTACATATATACTACGTACACTCACATCTTTATGCTCAGTGAAACTGAGATACTTACAGTTAGTCCCTCAATGTCATACAGTTGTTAAACACGTATAAATATATTATACAAACGTGATATTTTCTGCATAGTCTCTGAACTTGTACTTAAAACATGCTTAATATCAAGCATCGATACGTAACTGCGTTCAGCCACAGCATGGACTCTGTTGATGAACGCAGTTGGGTTTGTTCTCAGTCACCCATGGCAACAAAAAAAAAACCAGCAGGCATGTAGCAAAGTTCTACAAATGAACACCATAAATTCAAGCACACAGCAAGACCTTCAAACCACACCAAGTTAATAGTAATGATTTTCTTAATGGCCTTTCTGTTAATGTCCAATTTAAGGATTCTGATTTCAAGCAATATCTGCAGTTAGCAAGTGCATACGGATCAAAGGGGACGGGGCAGATGGAGGAAGAGGGTCTAATTTAAAATGCTAGATATATAAAAGTTGGTGCACATCACACAAAGTGCACAGAGTAGATGCTCTAGGTATATGCACAGGTCACATATTAAAAAAATTACCTGGTGTTCTTAACCTGACAGTTTGCTTCTGGGGCATTTGAGGGGAGGAGAGAGAATCAGTTTTAATGGTTAGAGTCGGTTTTGTGAACACAGATCTCAGATAGTTGGAAATAAATTACACAGACAAATGACACTTTTTACATTTCATCTGTGTTCAGAAAACTGCTCCTAGGTTCATTTGCAGCTACTTTTAAATCTTCACCGTCTGTAAAAGTGCACAGAAGATCTAAAGGAAATAGTCTTGATTTGCTTAAAACAAAACTGATTATATCCTTGTCAGTATCTGTAATATAGATTTACACAGCTGAAAATATTCGATCCTGAGTTAAGTAAACGTCACTGCTATTTT
This sequence comes from Pangasius djambal, assembly GCA_022985145.1. NCBI lineage: Eukaryota > Metazoa > Chordata > Actinopteri > Siluriformes > Pangasiidae > Pangasius > Pangasius djambal. Next base: position 10,349,554 of record CM040988.1, on the reverse strand, counting down.
GGTATGGAATGATGGAAAAACGTTCAGATTAACTCTACACACTCTTACCTTGTGACCGGAGATCTGCAGACTCTCTCAGGTTCGTCTGTGACCCTCAAGTGGAAGACAAAGTTTTGCGTTAGGAATCAGCTGATAGAGAGCATCACTCCACCCACCCTCTCCACTAAACCCATTAATCATTGCTAATAAGAAAACAAAGTGGAGAAACCAACAAGAATACACCCTGACACCTGAAAACTTTATATACTGAATCTATACATATTTAATAAACATATGTACCTGAATAATAATATGAACCATTTATATTAACTATGTAATAATGTAATAATCAATATAATATCACTATTAACAGTAAATATGGAATTGTACATGTGCCAATTTGCTTAGGTTTGACTTTGTGGTTTTGGGAATACTGATTACTTAAAGAATTAGTCAAGAATGAAATGTCTATATTAGCTCAATACCCTGATAAAACAGCATATTTATTTGAGTAACTGTTTAAAACCCCACAGATTTGGCTGTCAGAGCATTAATGAGCCATTGTTAAACATGATAAAGCCGAACTTGTTGCCTGAAGAAACTTGCAGCTTCCGGGCACTGTTGTATGCAGTTCTAACTGGCTGTTGCTATTAGCCACAACAATCCCCATTAAGCTGGTTACACAACTAATTCAGATTTAGCCCGCAGAGTGAACAGTCTATGTTCCTACTAAACTATACCAGACTTAACACCATACATAGCACAATAGTTTTCTTGAGATGAATAAAATGAGCTCAAATTAGGCAGCTGACTTTCATGGTTTCATGGTTCAAGTGAGCTTTTCACAAAGGAGTCACATGATGAATCATGACATGAACTGGTCTAAGCATGCCACTACACCGGTGGATGACTGGTGAGGAAAGGAAAAATAAGAAGGAACAAAAACACAGCAGAGAGATTCAGCCCAAGTTGCAGTGCCCCCTAGTAAGCAAGCACACCTAGAACCCTTCTACTTCAGGCGTATAGCTGGAACATTCTGTACTGTAAATCGCAGCTGTACGTGTCACATATATATATCAACATTTCTTGCTGTATTCGGAAGTGCTAGTGACAATGGCCTCAAGGGGGAGCTCTACTCCTCCGTTCCAGAGAAGAGGCACTGAACATGGGTGTGGTGTGCAGGAAGGGAAAAAAAAAGAGATGGAAAGGTGGAAAGATGGGAAGACTTACTAACTGTTTTCGATCCATGTGGCAGAGGGCAGCCCGAGACGGACTTGTTTGAGCTCTGACGCTTAGAGGGGTCAAGATTGACCCTAGGAGATGGAAAGGGGAAAGAAAGAAAGAGGATAGTGTAACAGAAAGACAAAGAGAGAAAAAGAGAGAGCAGAGCAGAAAAGGTTGACAGAGAAATAAGACCGAAGCTAACTGCCAAGGAAAAAAAGCAACAAAGACAGAGCACCCGAATTCAGCCAAGACTAAGAAAGAGGCGATAATGCGCACTGGGAGAGTTAGAAGCACTTGGTTAATAAAGGAGGGATATTGAGGGAGAGTTAATAAATGTATGTACGTTTATTCGGATAATGCTGCCTCATGTGAAGATTATCGTTAGCTGATTATACTAAAAGGTACCTGCTGCCCACTGGCACTGATTTTCAGCTCCTAGGTGGTAAGGGAGGTATAAATTATGGCTTTTCGGTGGATAACCAAATTGTAAAAAGCTGTTTCAGCGGAAAGAAGGAGAACCCCTCCTGACTTAAATCCTAGCTTATTTTTAGCTTTAGCTAGAATAGCCTACATTTCCTGTTAGATTATTTCATATTTTTAGGAGATCTGAATCGAAGAGATTAAGATCTTCTAGTTGAATCCATTTCCTTTCCAAACGTATACACATCCCTGCAAAATGCATGTTCTTCATTTATGCTCAGAAAATAACATGAAAGGTTTACAGTACATCCAGCAAAGAGCTGCTCATTATAGCAGTTTGTGGACACTGGTGAACTCATCTACTTCTCTGTCCAGCAAAATACAGACTTAACAATCACACTGTTGATTTTAAATTTCACTGGTTATATACACAAGAGGCTGATAACGCATGAGCAAGTCTGCCTGAAAGAAGGATGTGTGACAAAATAGATTTAAATATAACATTTTGTCAGAACGAAAGCAGCTGATGAGTTCACCTCTGCACATTTTGAAAAAAATCTTCTCTCTGTTCCACATGTGCATGCTTGTCCTGTAGTCTGTTGTCTCGCCTTACCTGCGTGTAAGCTTGGAGGTGAGTTTGCTGAAGAGGTTCGAGGTGGCGCGGGTGCGGGCGTGGGGCAGCGGGCTGGCATCGCGGGACAGAGTGGGGGAGGCGGGTGGTGCATGCGCAGGCACCCGGCGCTCCCGGAGTTGACCACCATGAAAAGTGCTGCGGACAGTAGAGCCTCTGCTCAGACGGGAACGTTCAGCTGAGGAGGATGAAGCCACCCCCGCCCCAGATATGCTGTGTGTGGAGGGAGAGGCTGGAGGTAAACGGTGGGAATGTGAGCTGGGGAGAGAAAAAAAAAAAATCAAACAAATATTCAGTTATAGGTAGTACAGTGACATGACAAACTGAATGCAATAAGAAGGCTGGAGCAATCAGAATATCAGGCAGATGGGGCCTTCCAAAGCGAGGCAGCATCGTTGAAATCATTCAAGCATGAATGCTCTGAGTCACCCAGGTGTGAGATTTCTCTCTCCCAGTCTCTTATTTATTCTCTCTGAGGATAGAAACAGCCGGCTCTCCTGAGCAGAAAACACACATGGCTGCACATTTGATCATAAGAGAGCAAGTAAGGAGAATGTTAGGAGGGATGCAGCGTGAGGGGAACTGCATGTACCGGGACACGAAGACCTACAACATGTGATGACACGTGAGACGGAATGATAAGGTAGAGAGATGGAAGAAATGGGGATGGAGAGTAAAGTAAATAAATACTAAACATATGTCTATAGATACAGAGATCTATAGACATATGGCTGTTCAGCTGCGGTAGTTCGGTTGAGGTCGTTGATTAGCAGATAATTAGCAGATCTTGGCAAATGGCCTGCTCTGCCCCCTTCCGTGATGCTCACTTTGCACTTTAACACAGCACTAACAGATCTCACACAGCGCCTCTGCCTCGCCACTGGCCTTGGGCCACTTCACTTAACGCTCTAAATAACCCTGCACTAATAGAGCTGCCTCCACCCACACCAGAAGCACACATCTGACTCTAATGGAACCTCCGATATTAATTTTTGAGCCTGGAATCAGAGCTGAGTGTATTTGCACGCCTCATGCAGAATTATTATTTAGCTACGCAGAAAAACAACATAACTGTCTGAACAATTCAATCAGTAATTCTTTTTCATAATGTATGTACATTACCTAAACATTCTCAACTGAAAACTACAACAGAACACTGCACATCATTTAAGTAAATATATGACAAACAGATGTGCGTGAAGATGATGTGCAGTTTAGACGAAATGCAATCCAGCAGGCAAACAGTGTTTATGTTGTTTGTATGAGCGTGATGTGTGCTTTCGCTAGAGTCACAGTGCTGTAGAGGAAGTGCTAGATCAGCACAGCTACCCTCAATTTGATAACCAGTCTACATCTTCCTCTTTCTAGCTTCGAAAGCCACTGCCTGCTGGTACGCCCCAGAGAGAGAAAGAAATAGGAAGAGACCAAGAAACATGAGAAAAATGAGAAGGTGGAGCGACGGCAAGCCAAACGCAGTGACAGTGCAGACGTCATTGTGGAAAACAGGGGCTGGAAGCATATCAAACCAAATCCATGCGAAGCAGAGTTACGCCTTTATAAACAATACCACATGTTTAAACACTAAAGAACTCTATATTCTAGGAAGACTTTGATTAGGTAGAGACTTTGATTAGATTGTTTTTAAATGAACAAAAGTTAAACACATGCAGACACACGAACAAAAAAACACATTACCTGTTCTCCTTGCCGTTCTGCAGTAAGGAGTGTCTATCAGTGCTGGAGCGATCTGTACATACATATGTGTTTCTGCGGGTCATGGCACTTGCTGGTACGTTGGTCTGGAGGGTAGAAAAAGAAATAAGAACGTAAAACGATGAGCAGGACATTTGTTGCATACAGATCTTTGTAACTTATAACTTATAAGCAATATCATATTTCCAAATAATACATTAAACACGTATACCTACATCTACCATACTGCATCTCAGCCTTATATGTTTCAATTTTATCTGCTCTAACAATACAAACTAATTGGATAAGTCTTAAACACTTCATGAGCTGTAGAGACTGTACATACAGGACTTGGGTTTGCTGTAGATTCAGTTAGTATTTAATAGCATTTATTGCCTTTCTTAACACTACATTTAATTACAGTCACTCTGCATTCTTCTTCAATAACACAATCATTATCCAACGTGATTCAAATGTTTCGTTTACCGAGGGGACAACGGCTTCCTTGCGGCGGTCAGGGATCTCTGCTTTGTTGGGGTTGTTAGCTGTGCTGACCATGGGGCTGGAGGGCGGGATGTTACGACTGCCCACCACACTGCAGCCTGCCTTTCTTGTGGCCAAACGCTCTTCCTTCAAGTCAGACTCTCCTGTGCTGGTCGGGCTACGTTTAGGGTGAGTTGTAGTCACTGCAGGACCACCTGAAAACCAAAAAAAAAACTACATCACCAGAGAGCCAAGATGTTGTTCTGTGGTATTCTAAACAGCCATATGAGTTAAACTAGGGATACATGTGAATATTAAAGAATACGATGTAGAAATGAATGAAAATATACGCAAAGCCTCCAACATTATGTCTTAAACAAAAAAGATGTCTTATCTAACCATTCTAATCTATGGCAAACCAGTTTGCTGCTGTTAAGTTGGGACAGGTGAGTTGGAGACTTACAGAAGTCACTGTGCCGCCTCTGACGGTGGTAGGTGGAGGCACTACGCTGGGGTTTGTTGTGGGTGGTGGAGGCTGAGCTGGATGAGGAGGTGGAGGAGTGTTTACTGGTACCATTGGTTATCGGACTGGGTCGAACTCGAGCTAAGGACAAAGTACTACTTGATCTGGACTCACTGCCATCCTATAGAGGAAAACAAGGTAAGGGCAGTGGAGTGATGAGTGAGAGTATACACACAAACACACACAAAAACACACAAAAACAATATGATTTCAGATTCGGAAATCGCAGGATTCTCACCTCATTCCTGCGGCTCAGCAGCAGGTAAGTAGCAGTGACCTCATTGTACTTCTGACTGGTCAGCGCTTCTCTGATCTCCTCACGGGAAAAGCCCATCCCTATCATTACATCTGGGAAGGAGAGCATAGGGAGACACAGATTTAAAAAAGACAAAGACATGTAGGCAAGCAGTAAAAACGAACCCCGCTCCCAAAGATCCGCTTTAGTTCAGCTCAGGGTTGTTCAAATCTAGAGTAATCTACATAAAACTGCATAGACATGATAAATGTCTGATGAATTTGCAGGTATCAATTATTCTAATAAATGTATGTAAAGCGAGAGTGAAATCTGAGCTTGTGGCCCATTGTGGCTGCTTGTGTTTTTTTTTTTTTTTTTTTTTTTCCTCACCACCTGCTCCCCATTAAGAAAAGTTTTGAAAATCCTGGTTTACCCCCCACGTGATGGCCTTCATGATTAATTCTCTGCATTGACCGCTGAGGAACGCAACCATAACTACAACCGTTTTAAATACCCTTGACCCAGGCAATGAACAGAATCCTCCAACAGAAGCTATAGATCGAAGGGCTAGGTCAGGGTCAAGGTTTGCTGAAGCATGCTCAGTCTCTTCTGCTCTGGCAAAAACAGAGATGTGGAGAACTCTCACCTATCCTCTCTGGGTCATTGTAGTCCTCCATAGGCTCTACATGTGGCTTCAGCTCATCTGCCTCATAGCCAACATTCATCCACTTATCTTTCATGATTTGCTAAGGGAGAAGAAGACAACAGTAAGTTACACTAGACAGGCAAAAATGCATATACCCTTTGGCCTGAGACTTGTTAGAAACAGGTTTAGGGATTAAAGAGTTTTATTTGGTGACATAATTTGGCAAATCGAGTCAGGCAAAACAGACTTGTTTTATTTGCAAACTGTTATGCTGACTGCATTAACATTAAGTACTTGTTACTTGACAATAAAGTAACCAATAGAGCTTTGTCCACCTACATTCCTCTATCATCAAGACCTATATTCTATTTTAATTCCTGTGGCCTGTGAGTCAGCATTGCCTGGTGATACCACTGCTATGTGGTACTATGTATAAAAACAGCCTCAACAGTACAAAGTATTTTACTTTTTTTGCACTTTTATTTAAAGGGTACACTAAAGAATATGAAATCAAATAACCAGCAGCTGAAATGTAATAAAAATCCATGATATTGCACTTACTATGTGATCTAAAAAAAAAAAAAAAAAGAATTTACATTACAATATTAGTCATGTGATTTGCAGCTACGAGTGGATCACATTTTTATGAGTATTTCACAGAACAAAGCTTGGATTGTATGCCATTGTATACTGTATCATTTAAACGTGCTAAACGTGTCTGCAAAGTAAATAACTAAAAAAATAAATGCTCTGGTCAGCCTTGAAAGTACAAAAACTAGCAGTGCCTCTAGCAAGCTGCAGTGTGTCCTCCTTACCTCTAGGGTACAGCGCTTGGCAGGGTTGAGCACCAAGAACCTGCGCAGGATGCTCTCACAGTCGGTGGACATGTAGAACGGCACTCGATACTTTCCCCTCAGCACCCGTTCACGCAGCTCCTAATGGAAGAGAACACAGTCCAGCCTTCTATTCAACACGTCATCTGACCAAACCTGCTTCTGCATGCCCTCAGGCATGGCAAAACAAAAAAGAGCATGCTTGACCTACATCACAAATAACTCAACAGACAAAAGCAGTTCATGAAAGAGTCTACATACGCCTGGAAAATATTTCCAGAAACACAAAGTGTTTCACAAATGCTTTATAAATCACTGCAGTCAGACACTGTTTGAACCGCCTGAGCAGGTACAGAGTTTAGCAAGGGCGAAAAATCAGCCCCAAGGCAGCCAGTATGATGGTCAAATTGCTCTATGTAAAGTTGTACAAATAAAGCATGATCCAGAAACCAATCAAATATGGGCAGGAAAATCAAGGAGAGAACTTGTTCACCTTGAGGTTCTGGCCATCAAAGGGCAGCGATCCGCTGACCAGTGTGTAGAGAATGACCCCCAGGCTCCAGATATCCACCTCAGGCCCGTCATACTTCTTGCCCTGAAAAAGCTCAGGGGCGGCATAAGGTGGGCTGCCGCAGAACGTGTCCAGCTTACTGCCCAGCGTAAACTCGTTACTGAAGCCGAAGTCTGCGATTTTAATGTTGGAGTCTGCATCAAGCAGAAGGTTTTCCGCCTGAGAGACGGTAATGAAAAGAGAGAGGCAGACAGACAGAGAGAGAATAGATAAAATGCCATAAATAATGCGTGTGATGCAAGACCTGAAAGTATGCGTAACATGACAACATGAAAGACAAATGCACGCTACTTTCAAAGAAATAGGCAGCACTAGGAACAATAATAACCTTTAGATCCCTATGAACAATCTTCTTCTGATGACAATAGTGAACTGCAGACACAATCTGAAACAGAGAAATACGAACAGGGAAGAAAGCGACTATTAAAATCACCATTAACACTATTATCCATTCGTGTCTTGGAACCTATAGAAAGATATAAAGAAATATATAAAGAAAATATTTTACATTTCCTACTAGCGATATACTGAATAAGCAAAATGACAGTCATGCGGAATAAAAAGAATGCTCAGAGGTTATGAGTAAAGCCCTGGATTTAGAGATTAGATGGCAGTGTAATTTACCTGTCGAAATTTAGCCCGGGCCTCTTTTTCCTTCATTCTCCCATGGGCCACGAGGTAGTCAAACACTTCACCTGTCACAGAGGAGGAAGAAAAATGCTTTCGTAGTGCTCAGTAAAAGAGTATACACTGTAAATACCACCCTAGTAAAAATAATTGACTTAACTGTCCTTAAAATATCCTGAGGATGCCCTTAAAATATTTAAATATCCTAGAATATATAAATCGCAAATGCAAGCAAATATACTTTAATCATACATAGAATAAAATTTTATTATAGTATTTACTTTTTGTAAAACATAACCGTGAAATATACTTCAAATTAAAATTTTAGTTTTATAAAATACACTTGTTACATACGTTTTAAATACATTTCCTGTATATTTTGCAGTGTGTTAAAACAATTACTGTAGTAATGCATTTAAGCATGCTAAAACATGAACTCAAACATATTTTTTAAAAATGAATTTTAATAAATATTTTAAGGATTAAATTTTTTTTTTTTTATAATTTAGAAGTTGTTTAGATTGGGATTGGTGTAACAATCGTCAGGTTTATTTCAACTGAACTGTCATTTGTGGAGAACATTGATCAACATATGATCAATGTGAGGTCCAAAAGTCTCAAGAGACCACACTGAAAATCTGGGATTTTTTTTTTTTTCATTTAAAAGTGGAAATAAACTGAAGATTGGGAATTTTTTAAGAATTTAAACCAAAGAAAGTACATTTTCAATATCCTGAATATTCAGTATTCATGATTCTGCATGATTTCTAGGTCACTACTTAAATTTAAGCAAATTTACAGAAATTCATGTACATATTTTTAAGATTCTATTTTACACTCCCATTGATGATATAATTTGTAAGAAAAATGTAATAAAGTAGAAAATAATGCAAAACAGAAGCATTTTTCACTAGTGGTCTAAGATTTTTGGACCCTATTGTATGTAATATTTAAAGCACACTTAAGATTGTTCAATACACATGAACAGCCACTGACGTGCAAAAGAAGAGCCGAGCTTAGGGCACGGCTGATATGATGCACACATTTATTGTTGTGTGTGCGTCTCTGCCAGGAGTTACGGGAAAATGTAGTCTGAGTACATGTTTGATCTTGTGTATGACACAGCTGGAGGTGGCATACAACGGTAATAATGGGACACTTATTATATTTATTCTGTACGCACATGTACATGTGAGAGCAAGCCTTTCGTTTTTAGACCAAATATTTGGCTGGAAAGGAAACACTGGAAGAGCGGAAGTCAGAGATCTGCAAAGGAATTTTTACAACTCACTAAACACTATGAAAAAAACGAAAAACAAAAAAACAAAAAACAATCTGCCAGCTGCAGTTTCCAGTAGATATACTGTAAAATTACAGTAACCTGCTGGACATCTTAATACTTTTTTTTTTAAACAGTAAATGTGATGTAAATATATGTAAATATAATATCAACCCTTTCTTTACAGTGGTACAATAATGGTTAAAATGCTGATCAATTCTATTACTCAACAGTGAAATTATAAATGTTTATGGCATTTTATATAACAGTAGCCGGGCTTTTACATTTTATGCCTGTTTCCCTTTAAACGTGTCGAATCGTTACACGGTGGGCTCGACATGGAGATAATGGAAATAATGAGAAGAGAAAGCAGAAACAACCATAATGCAGAGAATTATCATATGAGACTAAGAGATGGCAACCTTTCAACAAGTTACAGAGAGGCCATGTGTTTCACTCTCAAACAGCTCAAACAGCAGCAGTTTTTAAATGCGCTGGTTCTACGTACTGATGTACAGTACAGTGCTCTAACAACCTAGCCGAAATGAATGAAAAACAAAAGATAATGCGATACCCTCCAGTGTTTTTCATTTAAAAGTAGAGCTCATCGTTTTGTACACCATAGCAGCTGAACACTGATATTTGTCAGCAGTCAGCAAGCCAACTCTGACCATGCTCCCCGATACTGCTGTCTTTTGTCTTATTAATTGAAGATTGTAAAAAATGTTGATCATTAATTAAATTACTATTAATTGTGCAACCTTAAATAAACTTGTTCATTCTTATTGTTATATTCAAATAACAGATGTTAAAGTTAGGAGTTATATTTATACAGTGTGTGTGTGTGTGTGTATCTATAAAGACAAGGCGATGATTCAAATTGATCGAGATTTCACATTTCGAGTGACTTGAGTGTTTCTTACCACCGCTGGCATACTCCATTACAAGGTACAATGTCTTCTCCGTTTCAATCACTTCAAAGAGCTGAACTGTAGGGAAAAAAAAGACAGAATTTAAAGAGTGATTCAGAATCAATTCAGAAAAGCAGGTCTCATCTTTCATTGCCTGCTACTAGACTATTCATCAAGTGGAGAGTGTTTAATAAGAAGTTAGTCAAGTTTTTCCTGTAATCAGGTATCCTTTTATGCATGTTTGATCCACTTCATTCATAAAGTGTACACACCATTCATAAAGAAACAACCCTACTGTACTGTAATCAACAGATCAACTCACAGAGCAATGTGCTGAATGGGGTGAATTACAACACTTACACAAAACAGGTTAAGTCCAGCTTTTGCACATTTACCATCACAAACGTACGTGCTCTACATAGCACACAGTAATCTTTTGCTCATGGACATAATTACAACTTAATAGTCACAACATGAAATATGACTTATGCATATTTAAATTATTAATTATAATTTATGATTGTTTATATTATGTTGATTGCATACCACAAGGATTCTCAAACTGTTTGGACTGTGGGACCTCTTTAACTGCACAATACATTGCACAGACTCCCACAAATATATTTTATTAACATAACGCAACTATTCAAATAGGATCATGATTCAAATGTGTACAATGGCCCAAGTTGACATTATTTATATTCCACCTTGTTTTTCAGTTATTGTGGTTTGGATTAAACCCATTCAATTCAAAGGACGAGCCCTATGGGCTAAAAACTCTAAGACTTCAGTGATAACTATAATAACTTTGATAATAATGGGTTGTAATTTTTTTTTTTAATCAGCAGACTGAGAAGGGTCTTTGAGTGTGTGTGCGTGTGTGTTTGTATATGCATTTGTATCAAGGAAGAAGAAGAAACCACATACACTGAACATACTGCATAGTACACACATGCTGAGCTGCGAGAATAAAACTACTTTAAAGAGCAGCTTATTTTGAGAAGGGCCAGACGTGAGACAAAGGAGACTGTCCAGATCTCACATACTCATGCAGTCTGCCTCACGTACACAGTGCTTCAGCTGTTGTAGGGACAATAAATTACAGAGTGACAGCTCGGAGGATGAAATGAGGAGCGGGTTCATAGTGGACATACTTGCTTGAAAAGGCTCACCTATGTTCGGATGGTTGAGGCTCTTCATAATCCGTACCTCTCGGAAAAGCTGCAGGAGAAACAAATATAAAATTGAACAAACTGCATAACTGTATTAGAAAACAAGTTCACTTGTTATAAGGATGCAAGATCTTTAACTTAATTCGGTTCCATTCCAAGAGATATTGTCACAAAGCAGCTTTACAGAAATCTGGATGTAGATTTTGATCCTTAATGAGCAAGCCAGAGATGACTGTGAAAATGAGAAACATCCCAGGGTGACATGAGGAAAAATCCTTAAGAGGAACCAGATTCAAAGCGGAACCTATCCCCTTCTAGGTTAAACCAGTGCGATTTAAAATCATTACTCGTCTACAATTGATTGCATATGATAAAGTCAAACAGTGCTAAGTGTGTTAAAAGGATGCTCAGTGTGAGCAAGTAGGAATCCTGGGATACGTACAGGACAGCCTTTATGATTACAGCGTTACAGTTCTGAAGTACAAGTCTACGTCTTTATGTATAGGACCACCAATGCTGGAAATCTAAAGAGTGGGATAAAGTGAAGGCGCTGGCTGTGGGAGTAATGCCAGAGCGCTAATTGCTTGTTTTGCACTCCTATGTACTAAACCACTGTCTTGTCTTCCTCAAGATAATTCAATTCTGCAGTAGGCTGCAGTAAAAATGAAAGGACAAACAATATCAAATAAAATAATAATGTTTTAAAAAAAATTTGCAACAACATAAAAAATATTCTACATTATTTAACTGTAAAGAAAAGAAAAGATAAAGTAAAGGTCATATTAAAATAAATTTTTTATTTTGCACTGTGGTTCTGGGGGCATGAAAACAAATCAGTTACATCCCACTGTATACGTGCATATGGATGGAATGGCGATACATATTGACTTAACATGGGATTGACTTGACTGATCACACTGTCTCTGAGGTAATAGGGTAGGACAGAGGTGTCCACGCTCCTCTCCCAGCAACCCTCTCTCCAGCATAGAAGTGTCAAGGAAAGAGAGTTAGAGAGAGAAAAATGAAAAAAGAGAGCGTGAAAACAAGACGAACTGAAAGGAATGTGCTGATAGCTAAAAGGCCATTTGGTATTGTTAGTGCTCATTCTTTCCAAACATGCAAAGTCACCCGGGGAGAGAGGCAGAGAGAATGAGAAGAGAAACAAATATATGTCCATAAATCTGGGAAGAGAAAAGGAGAATTATACAAACTGTTTACACGACTTCATGAACGCGTTTACCGAATTTCACATAAGGTTTTATTTCCTGACCCAACAAATGCCCTTACACTTTCATTATAATTAATTTCTATAGCAAACCGATGTCCATTCCTTTCTCAGTACAAATGAATATGTGGCAATTTGGTCCAGAGTAATCACATCTACACTCCAGATGAGGTAGATAACGAAGTAGGTTGAGAAATACTTCAGAATTTCTTCAAATCAGTTCAAATAAATACGCAATAGTCAGCAAATCAGCACTAGGATATCCACCTACAGTACCCCCATAAAACATCTTTCATCACGGGTTTCACAGAACCAGGAGAAAAACCATTAGAATGAGGAAGAACTCATGAGCTCACATGACAAAAGGCTTAGCGTTCACGCCTGATGAACCCACAAAGAAGAAGAAGAAGAAGAAAAAAAAAGCTTCGCGTGAATTGTTGTAAACGTGAGTGGTGCTTTATCGCTTTACCATCTGCACTCTCTGGAAATATTAAAGAACTGCTTTTCTAGGCACAGTATCCAGCCCTGGATTACATTACTCTGTCCATGATGAAATATTTCTCTACTGGAAATAGCAGGTTTTTTTTTTTTTTTTTTTTTTTTTTTTTTTTTTGCAAACACTGAATTCATGAATGAACTCATGTTTCCTGCCTTAGATCATACATTTCCCTGCTTCTTATGCCAACACACTCTAACCTGACAAAACCGGTATCTGAGCAGGTCTGTTCCTTATTTACATCTCAGAGAGATAAAAGATTGTAATCATCCCACACTCCTGTTAAAAAGGGCTCAAAACAACACTTCAGTCCCAGGCTTGGAAGGCTAGAAATACTACCACCCAGTCCAATGTGCGATTAAACCGTGTTATCAGCAGAAATTAATTAGTAATTAATTGCTTCTAGTGTATGTATTGTTTGTTCTTTAATTCCAATGAACACGTGAAAGGACAATAATAAACAAATAATACACGAATAAAACTTGACAGGGCATGCTCTTATAGGAAAAAAATCCATGACAGGGTGGGGTGATATTGTTTATAGTTATATTTAATGCTATTGAATGCCTGTGTGACATGTTAGTTCCTGTTTTCACTTACATTATAGCAGCTATAAAAAGTTATTCCCTCACTGGCTTGTTTTTTTCTTGCTCTTAAAGTTAATAAGACTGCAGCTTGTGAGAAACCTGGGAAGTCGTCAACAGTTTATTATTAATCGTAGATTGTGCAGTATATCCTCCATACAAGTCTCTGCGAGTGTTACCATAGAAACGATAACCTATTAATTAAACCTGTGATTTGTATTACAGTTAGGACTGCTATCAGAGCCACAGAACTAAAATTAAATCAACACCCTCTGACCAATCAGATTCAAGTATTCAACAGCACTGTGGTATAAAGGTGATGAATGTTCTAATTTTTGCGCATGTTGTGGTTGGAAATGTGCAACAGAAAAGGTTACGAATATTCCAAACACAGCAATTCTGGAGCTCATCGACCAACACTGTCATTCGTGCCAGCATGACGAATGGCTGTGAGGAAATCTATTGCAACACCAAGTAAGAACTTCACTGCAAAAAGAGAAATCTTAGCAAGTGAATATATCTTGAACATGGGACAATTTATTTATTATGTCCCTTTATCAGATTACAATATTGCAATAACACAAATAGCAAATTTTTTTTATTTTTCTACACTTACTCATTTTGACGTGGGTAATTTCGAACATTCAGACAAAGCTCATTTCAAATATTTATTTCTATATTCTATATTCTAAGCTTAAAGGTTGATTCCATGTCAGCCATTAGCGTGAAAGTCTTCAGAAAACACCGCATTCACTCATCTGCATGTGTCAGTGCTCCCTCACACACACACACACACACATTACTGTGAGAAACATGGTATATTACATAATGGTTATTAATGATGAGAGGATCACTAGCATGTACAAAGCTTACAGATGTACACAAGCAGTGCACTCACATGAGATGCAATCACGACACCATAACAAAAATCAATAATGTCTGTTATGAACATTTGTCGAGTTCAGAGCTGGGTGGTGATGCTAACTCAGGGCAACACCAACGCCATGTCCTCATGATGCCTGACACACCCTTCCTCGACAAACATATACAGACACACATCATCTACGGGGACTGGCAATAATTGAATTGCAGAGACAAGCTTACAAGCTGGTCACCTGAGCACTAAAGATAATAAGTCTGCTAGGCCACAACTCCTCCTTCTCTTTCTTTCTTTCTTTCTTGCTTTCTTTCCACAGCCTTCCTCTTTTTCTGTCTCTTAAAGATAGGACTTCCTGGTTCATTTCCCAGACACTAGCCACACGTCACTGTTACTATGGTGACTCAAGATTATGGCCAGCCCCCGTCTCTGTCTGTTGTCGCTCTCTTTCTCTGTTCGACCATCTCCCTATCTCATTATGCTTCACTAGCATGGGGCAGAGGAGGACAGAGATTCTATTTCTATCTCTCTCTGACTGACAATTCCCCCCAACCCAGGTTACAGTTAGGCATTACTAAACAAGCCCTGAGCTGAATGCCTTGTTGTTTTGTTCCCCCTTCTACCTTCCAGCAGCATTAAGGATTTACACAAAGCAGCTTATAAGGTTGTATCGCTTTTTCCTTCTCTTAGCACTTGTCAAGGGCAAAGATGAATTTTTGTTCCCATGCCCCTCTTGAGCTCCCTCTCCACTGCTGGCCTCCTGAACAGTTAAACTACATACGCTATAAAATGCTGCATATACATTTCAGTACACACTAATGTAGAAAAACACACAAGCTTGAAAACATGATTGTCACGAGTTATGATAAATGACTACATTTACACCTGGGGATGTAAAAAAAAAAGTACACATTCTGGTCGGTAAATTCAGTGTGGTGATGCAGAAGGGGATCCCCAGGCAATGAGATAATTTATCATACAGCTATGGTTCTCAAAGTGGAGTCCACGACGTGTAGCCGTGGGGTGTATGTTTTCACACGTAATTGTGACTAACGATTTAATTGTCTTTTCTGTTGACATTATGCCACTTTTACTGATTCAATTTTGCAGTAGTGTAATAATACCTA
>CM040988.1:10307821-10333919 GCA_022985145.1 Pangasius djambal | reverse complement strand
GTGCTTGTTGAACATCTCATTCCACATTTAGTCCCCCTTTTACAATAACCCCCTCTTATAATAACCTCCACTCTTCTGGGAAGGTTTTCTACTAGATTTTGGAGCGTGGCTGTGGGGGTTTGTGCTCATTCATCCACAAGAGCATTAGTGAGGTCAGGCACTGGTTTTGGACGAGGAGGCACAGTCGCCGTTCCAATTCATCCCAAAGGTGTTCAGTGGGGTTGAGGTCAGGGCTCTGTGCAGGTCACTCGAGTTCTTCTGCTCCAACTTTGGCAAACAATGTCTTCACAGACCTCAATTTGTGAACAGGGACATTGTCATGCTGGAACAGGTTTGTGTCTCTTAGTTCCAGTGAAGGGAAACTGTAATGCTACAGTACACCAAGACATCCTATACAATTGTGTGCTTCCAACTTTGTGGCATCAGTTTGGAGAAGAACCACATATGGGTGTGATGGTCAGGTGTTCACAAACCTTTGGCCATATGTTACTGGACCATAAACGATGGACTACAGCAAAAACTATTAAAGTAAATAATAAAACTAAGTCCTGTCATCAATGGCATGTTTTAGAGACAGTTGCTTAGTTACAACTATTATTTTCATAAATATTATTCTGCTCCATGACACAGTTACTAAGATCCAAAATGTTGTTAAACAGTTTATAGGTAAAAGATTTTGACTAAAAATTATAATTCAAATTTGATCATGTAGCAACTTTAATTACGTCAAGAAACTAATTGGGTCAGATTAATGGGTGCCACTTTATTAGAAACAGCTGTACACCAACCTACTTATGCAATTATTGAATTAGCCCATCATCTGGCAGCAGCACAACTTATGCATATACAGGTCAACAATTTCATTTAAATTTCATAGCAAACATCACTGAAACTGGGCACTTGAACAAGTTTTTCCAGTCTTCAACTAATCGGTTTTGTTGAGCCTGTGCCCACTGAGGCCTCAGATTCATGTTCTTGGCTGACAGGAGTGGAATCCGATGTCATCTTTCGCTGTTGTAGCCCATCCATTTCAAGCTTTGGTGTGTTGTGTGTTCTGAGGTGATTTTCTGGTCATCATGGTTATAAAGAGAGGTTATTTGAGTTACTATAGACTTCCTGTTAGTTCAAAGCAACAGTTTCTGAAAGTCTCAAACCAGCCCGCTTGGCACCAGCAACCATGCCATGGTCAAGGTCGCTGACAGCACATTTTCCCCCTATTCTGATGTTTGACGTTAACATTAATGCTATCTGCATGATTTTACGTATTGTGCTGCTGCCACATGATTGGCTGATTGCATAAGCATATGAATGAGCAGGGGTACAGCTGTTTCTATTAATGTGGGTATAGAATGTTAACTGAATGGATAAAAATTGTCAGTCACACGAATGTGTTAGGAATAAACTTTTAAAAAGCAAATAGCTCCAATAAATAGACATGATGATATACTTATGTTCCTGATGTGCTTAATATTTAACTGCGAGATTTTAGTCATACAATAATCGCCGCTGTGATCATAAAGGGGGTCAGGGGATTTTTTTTTACACCACCTACTTGCAAAAATTCTAACCTCTGATCTACAAAACACCAGTAAAGCCAAATCATAATGATCTCATAGCATAAATCATATATCATATATATATATATACACACATATACATACATACATATACACACATATATATATATACACACACACACACATATATACACACACACACACATATATATGCACATTCTGAGAAATATCTTCGTTCACACGTGATGTACTGTAGTACATAATGTGTATTTTCTAAATAGTCTGAAATGAAATATTTCCAGACAGAAAATATGCGACATGACTCACAAATGCAAGCAATACAATGCCTTCATTTTTTTTAGTACATCTTTGCCTGGCTCTGAATTCTAGCAATCTGTTAATAATCAAAAGGATTATTAAAAAAAAAAAAAAAAAAAAAAAGAGAGAGAGAAACCTCTTGGCTCCAGTGAACCTGTCCCCCAGCTTCTCCCACATTTTAACAGTCTTTAATCAGAAATGAGACACCATTAAATTAATAGCACCTCAACCAGAAGCATTCCATTCTATCAAGATTTAGATGCATTCATAACTGTTATCGTCACATTTGGTGTCTCAGTGTCTTCTACTGTAGCTTGCATTCTCGGTATCTTGTTCCTATGTCACGGCACCTTGGAGGTCCCCACCCCCTCTGGGTTCGGATGCCCCTATTGTTTTCCTGTCTGGAATGTAGCTCCTGGCTGCAGGAACTTGAATGGAGGATACCCAACCCCCTATCGCCCTTCACCCTAGTGGCCTCCCAAAGTACCCCCCCTCCATTTATTTAAGGCAACACTCTTATGGTCCAAAAAACAGCATTATTCTCTACTCCATCCATTAAGTAACAAACTCCTAAGGCCTAGCAGAAATCTGACTACTGGGAAAAGGACTGTGGTCAGCTGATTGGGTCTTATACCTAAATTGGATGAAAGGCCTAGCAGAGAAAAGGGAGAGAATGAGGCTGATGGCTCACATCCAGTCCTGTGGTCGAGGCACCTCTCAGATTACACAGTATTCTATGGCCAGATCAGTTAAATGGGGCTTAGTCTTAATCGATACACTTTGACAGTGAGGAGCATTATCTATTGCAGTGGCCACGTGGGTAAGGACGTATAAATCCTCAAAGCTAAAGGCCTACTAAGGTACTTTACTTAATTTATTTATTATGCATTAGTGTGTCGTCAATTGTGGCTCATTTAAAAAAAAAAAAAAAGTCATTAGTTAAATAGCCTGAGTTGGGGTGGGGCTGGGGAGTGACTGTTCAGACACGAGAGTAAAGACACGAATAGTCCACTGTACCTGCTTCAGAGCTGGTACTCTGTGATCACAAGAGACAGTATACTTACATGGTAGGCATAATACAGCATCTCTGTAAAGATGAATGAACACACTGCCCTCTCTTTAGTCATTCAATACCTTCTACAGAAGCAGCACTTTCCCTGTGGCAGAGACTGGATTGCATGTCTGTGTGTGAGTGAGTGGAAAAGAGAGCAAATAACCGATTGATGGAAAGTTGGAAATAGATAGAGGCAAAGAACAAGTGGAAAAAGGACAGAGAGAAGCAGGCATTAACCCTTATTTTCTGTTTGGGTTGAACTAAACCATTTTAAATGTTTACAATGGTGAGATCCCCTTGACCTGAGAGTAACAAGATGAAATAAAAGTGCTACCAAAGAGAGATCTTCAGAAACAGAAAATAAAATGAATTGAGATAAAGATAACATTGGGTATTTCATTTGTTACAGTTGTATTGTTATAAAATCAAGATACGGCATGGGTTAATCCATGGCTGTGGAAGGACAGAACGTAAGCATTAAAGTCCATCCTAAAACACATTAAATATATTTATATTGGAGATAATATAAATATTGGAGATACTGGAGACAGGGGACATTGCTAACGCAGTTACAGTGGTGCTTAATAGGGATAAAATTCACCAATCTAACACAAACGATAGCAGTTAGGCTTCACTGCTAGCTTAAAAAAACAAACGAGCAAGAACTACTTTTCTTAGTCACCATTTTCCAGTGACATTCAATGATACAGTAATAAGAAATCCAATGAAGATGTAGTGGAGACAGCAAACATATGCAATTGCATGTGCAATTCAGCTATACGATGCACTGAATTATGGCAGATGTGGCTTGGCTAGTTCATGATCTACAAAACGACAAGCATAATGGCACTGATGGCGGTGTTAGCGTGAAATTTGATGTTTTGGAACCTTTGTGTTTGAGCCGAATGTACAGATGAGATGAGAGAGCTGGACAGACTAGAACACTGCTACATCACTCTCTTTAGTTAGAGATGAATTCCCACTAGTGCCACCGTCAGCGTGCGAGCCAACGGCCTTGTGGGTAATATACGAACCCGCCAAAGTGAAAACAGATCAACTTGTCAGTGACAGAAACTGAAACCAAAAAAGTCAACTCTAAAATCCACAATAAAATATCATTTGCACAAGTGAAGATTGTATTTTGATTATAAATACTGATATGAAAGGGTGGGTATTTTATAAAGAGGTACAAATAAAGAGAAAGATGAGTGGTCTGAGACAGAGAAGAGGAAGAGAGAGAACTGACTAGCTGCAAGGAAAGGGAGTGGAACACTGGTGATCTGGTGCACTCTGACCAAGCGATATAGTGCTGACGAGACAGTGAACCAGCATTACTGCAGCACACTGAACTACACCTCTCTGCAGAGATCACACACCACCACCCGAGCTCCACCCTGCACCAGAACAGAGTCAGAACCACACAGCACACAGCCCTTCAATTTTACATACAAACAATCAAAATCTCTTCATTCGATTCAATTCGATTTTATTTGTATAGCGCTTTTAACAATGAACATTGTCTCAAAGCAGCTTTACAGAACATAAGAAACAGAAAAACATGCAAACAAACAAAAACATGCAAACAGTCCTAGATGTTAGACTAAATTATCCCTAGTGAGCAAGCCTGAGGCGGCATATAAACATATGATGAACTTTTCTTGAGATCGTTATATGTTCACGGTCCTGTAGGTTAATTCTGTATAACAGCAAGAAACTCAGACCCTAGTTCACCGATCATGCCACACAGCTATTAGTCCAGGCTCTTGTTATCTCAAAACTGGACTACTGCAATGCACTACTCCTGGGCCTCTCAGCCAGCTCCATCAAACCCCTTCAGATGATTTAGAATGCAGCAGCATGCCTTGTTTTCAACCAGTCCAAAAGGACCCTTGTCACACTCCTCTTCATCTCCCTCCACTGGTTTCCTGTATCTGCCCGCATCAAATTCAAGACCTTGTCTGAAAAAGCACCTACCTACCTCAACACTCTACTTGACGTTTATATTCCCTCCCACACCCTGCGATGAGTTAACGACCGATGCCTGGTAGGTCTACTCAGCGAGGCATGAGGTCCCTTTCCAGAACCTTCAAACTGACTGTCCCTTATTGGGACTGAACTACTTGGAATGTAACTTGGACTGAACTACCAACCTCAATCCGGATAGCGGAATTCATCGCGATCTAAATAAATGGATAAAGATGCACATCTTCTGTGAACACTTAACTAACCCCTAACTTGTCTCCACTCAAAAAAAAGACTGGCTTTTACACCTCCACTCCGTGCACTTTGCTCCACTAGCACTCAATTAAAAATCTTGCATGGCTGCACTACTAATATTGTTCTCTGCCTGGTGTACCGCTTTGCTTGTGTTTCCTCATTTGCAAGTCGCTTTGGACAAAAGTGGTAAAAATATTAGACATTTGCTGATGTGATATACATTTACGTAATTAAGTCACAACAACAGGTTTCCTTGGTAACAGTAATTCTCACATCAGAAATGTGGAAGTCATGCACATGTAGTCCACATGATGATCCAAGTACATGACCCCTGAATCTTCCAGGAGCTAGTGGCAGGTCCATATATTTGATTGGCTTCACTGTAGTTATTGAAAAAATTGAGTGGTTGCTAAGTAATACGGTTTAAGATTAACAACTATATAGTAAGCGGTGAGTTTAAGGGGCTAATAAAGGGGTCCAATATGACAAAGTATTGAAATGACTACAGCACCGAATGATATTTAGCACCACATAGATACCTGCGTAAATTTAGTCGTTACTCTGCCGAGACGTTAGACCCGAACATCTTAATGTGCCTTTAAGTTCCACTTGTGCCAGTCTTCTATTGAAACATATCAAACTAAGCTGCATGTCTGTTATGCAAATCCAGCCACTGCTGGACTTTTCACTGCACTGCTGAAGCATACTCAAAGAAAATAAGCACGCACAAAACACAACTGCTTATCTTAACTGTACAGATCACCTTATCCCTACTGACATTTAGCCATGGGATTAATGTTTTATGTAGCTCCCATAAAAGTGATCACAACAATAGACTGGATTTGTCCAGATTTCATGCAAACAGGTGAAATTAACAATGCAAACTATGCTGAGCTTGTACTTTTTGTGATAAATCAGTGTTACGTCAGCTTTTTTTTCAACAAAAGTATGAACAAAACAAGCCTTTGAAGTGGACCATGAAGTGTATTTTTTATCAAAGAGTCTTTTTTTTGCATTATACTAGACCATTTCCAGACCTTGCCACATTTAATTAAATGTAAACTAGAACAAACTCATATCAAATCAAATCAAATCAAATCAGTTATGAAGGTAGGTTCTGATACTTACTTTTTGTAGGCTGGTTGGGTTGAGTTGGGTTTTGTCAATTATCTTTATTGCGACCTGAAAATAACATGTAAAGGTCATAAATGACTTGAAGAGTATGACACTCTAATTTACATGTGCCTTGCATATAAAAAGGTCACATTTCACACTGCTGTGAAAGTTGCAGCAACTAAACACACCACATGTTGCTGATGACAGAACACTGTCTCACTTAAAAATAATCTAGCTATTACCAGTCTAATATATAGGGATGTCCTTATCCAGTCCTGGAGACCTGTTACACTACATTATTTACAGTCATGTTTTTAAAACCTTTTTAAAAAATTATTTAGAGACTGTTATATTTAATTATGAAGAGAAGGAAATCGTAATTCATTGCCAGTGATCAATGTGTGTGGGGATTATTTATTGATTTGTTTGGCTGTTTAATTATTTACTCATTTATTTGTGGCCAAAGTATCATTTTGGTATTCACAATCATGATACCACACCTGGGTCTTCTCCAAACTGTTGGCACAAAGTTGGAAGCACACAATTGTATATGATGTCTTTGCACTATGCTGTAGAATTACGATTTCCCTTTGCTGGAACTAAGGGGCCAAAACACGTTCCAGCATGACAATGCCCCTGTGCACAAAGCGAGCTCCATGAAGACAGGGTTTGCTGAGGTTGGAGCGGAAGAACTCGGGTGGCCCGCACAGAGCCCTGACCTCAACCCCATGAACAGCTTTGGGACGAACAGGAATGGCGACTGTACACCAGGCCTCCTCGACCAAAATTCTTGTGGCTGAATGAGCACAAATCCCCACAGCCACGCTCCAAAATCTAGTGGAGAGCCTTCCCAGAAGAGTGGAGGTTATTATAACAGCACTAAATCTATTATCTATTATAACAGACTAAATCTGAAATGAGATGTTCAAAAAGTAGCTTGTAGCTTGCTGACTAGCTACTGGCTATGTCCTTACAATGAAATTTATTGCTAGCGAAGAGGATGAAGCTGGATGCGGAATTAGCCATGTTCCGCCTGGACATGTGTGTGGCTTTGAATCGTTTGAATGGCTGCTTTACATAGCAGTTCAAATAAATACATTTTTATCACTTTTAAGAGGCAGGTAAGGGAGTGCTTTTGATGAACTACCTTCACAGAAATGTATGTAGTGCTACACAACTGCATAAAAATCCCATGCAGCTAACAAGCCAACACTGGTACTAACTGAAAAAGTCATTACAAAGAATGAACAGGACAGCATTATTATTATGATTATTCCTGCAGCAGAAAATCAATTAATATCATGTAGTTATAGTGTTATAACTTGGCTTTCAAGCAGCTGAATGGCCGAGTGGACAAAAGCACAAGTCAGGCTAAAATGCTAACACCATCAGCCAGCGAGACAGCACATGGGAGACACTGGGAGTTTGACGCCTTGGGGAAACGCAGCTGTAACAAAAAAAAAAAAAAAGAAAAAAAAAAAAGAGTATTTGTGTAATATGATTATATTATAGGAAATGTAATGGTCATAAATCGTAAAATGCAATAAATCAATGCCTGCTGAGTATTTGCGTCTCCTATCAAGCAATGTTGGCATAATACTCTCCAGGTATTTATCTACTTGTGAGGTAATGTTATCTTCACTAATGCGGTACAACAAACATTAGGTACTTTTTATCATCTATATCTAAATAATAAAGTAAGGCAATGCCCTTGACAAATAAACAGCATACCTTATTGCTTGAAAGTGATGTCATGACAATCTGTGCTAGCGCTAACTAGCAAGAATTAGGGACGGGATCGAAGGGAAAGAATATTGTTCCAGTGTTGTTGAACTTTTCCTTGACAAATTTTTCAAGGTGTGCTTTTTAGGATTTCCTTCTCTAAATTAAATTCAATTTATGAAGGAACTGAAAAGAAGTTAAAGGTGCGTAAGACGGAGCCCCTTCAAGACAGAATCTGGACATCTCTGTTATAGATCTGCTGTATGTAAGACTGAACACACACTCTAGTACTTTACCTCTCTGCCAGTCAGGATGTGGCGTGCCAGCTTCACTTTTGCAAAGTTGCCCTTGCCGATGGTTTTGAGCAGCCGGTAGTTGCCGATGTGAGGATGCTCGTCTGAGAGGGAGGCGATGGAGTTGCGGCAGCGAGCTCCCAGTGAGCGATTCGACCAGGCCGAGCCCTTGTCCGAGCGGCTGGCAGTGAGTGAAGCATGCTACAGAAGAAGCAGAAATAGTACAAAATGTCACAAAATTGTTTCTGTGGAAATTAGCCTGGTGGCTATATTGACTGATTCAGGCAGTGCTGGAATATCCTCTGTGATTGGATTGTAAACTATACTTTGCCTGGTTAGACAAGGGAACATTAGCCATTTGAAAACACTTTCCACAGTGTGTAAATAATCGCTCTATGCCAAGTGGCTGATAGGCCTGAGGTGTGAGTTTCACTGGAGCATCTCGGTGCCAGTTGTGCCATTTAAGATCTAATCTACTCTGGAATCTGCTACGCCATTAAACTGTCTTTGCACTTTGATGCTAAGTGACACTGTAGCATTCTTTCCAGCATGATGAACGATCTTCACAGGTTGGCCCATGCGAACATACAGTAAATGTGATATTAGGGTGACGCATGCTTTAATTCTGTCATAGCTTATTATGCATTTTACTTGCAGCATAGTACATAACTACAGATAATATATCTCAGCATATAGTCAGTGCTAGAATTATTGACACCTTCCTGAAAATGAATAAAATCTACATATATATATATATACACACAAGCACATGTAATTAGTGACATTGTAAGTTTTAACATACAGAAACACCTGTACACTTTTAACACACTGTAGTTCTTCTCAAGAAGAACTTCTTTTGTGCAACTCTTCTAAACACCTCGCCGTTATGAAGATGGTGTCTAATATTGTTTGATTTTCAAAGTTATAAATAAAACCAGGAAATGCTGAGTTGAGGTGGATCTTGCTTTAATACTTGAATTACATTCCAAGGCATATTTTGCATTATATATGGCTCAAACACCTACATTAAAAAAAGTTTTTAAGCTTATGCTCACAATAGTAAGAGACAAAGCGGCAGGCAACAATTAATTTTCCTGCACACGTACATGCGCAACACAAGAGCCGTAATTTCAGCGACAAAGCAGAAGTGTGTTTTCTCAAGCCTATGCAAATTAGGTATGACTCAGTACGGTGACAAAAGAACAACTGGCTCGAATGGTTCCTCTGACCAATCACAAGGCTCATGTGGGCCGAGGTTTCTTCAGTTTCCCACTCACAACTTTTCTACCAGCAGAGTTCCCATGTACATTTTATCACGCAAACACAAGATAAACTAATTAATGTGGTTTCATCTTATACTGTCATAAACGTTCTCTCATTAACTAGTTGTTTGCCAACGATGCTAGTACAAAGTCCAGCACATAACATAAATCAAACAAACCATTTTTAAGTGCATCATTTAATTTGGGTTTAATTAGTTAGCTTTACCTACCACCACTGCTCACTGAATTGGAAAAAAAAAAACAAAAAAAAAAACCAAGAAATAAAAAAAAACATTGGAACAAACAAAACAACAACAAAACAAACGCTGGACAGCATGCACACAAACAACAACAGTGACAGTCGCTACACACTCATAAGAGACAAACTACAAGTTACACAAACGACTGAGGGGTTCACTGTTATCCCGCATAGCCCATGAATATCTGTCGCCAATTCCAATAGTCAAATCATTGTGAAAATGGATTGAACTCTTCCGCCACCCACCAGGCCCTGTCCCTCTCTCTGTGGGACTTCCTGTCTCCCAGGCTGAGGATCACCTCCAGTCCTGTACTGACCTCGATCAAACAGGAAGGCCAAGCCTTCATAACACTACATGCTTTCACAGGTTTAAACACGTTTCACACTCAAACTGTACCTCTTCTTCCACATATTTTTAATTTATTTACTTTAATTTCTACCTAGTATTGCTGTCTATTGAGCGACCTTTCCACCACCCCACCCCCTTTTATTTTCCCTTTCAAGAAGAGCACATTGATTCTCCCACGGCCTGCCTCTTTGATTGCCACACCAATTTATTCAGGAGTGTGGGGGTAGGCTGATGGATGGTGGGGTGGGGTGTGGCGGGGGGTGACAGATCAACTGCAGGAACAGCTCCATTTGTAGAAAGGCAAACTGGGAGGAGGGGAAAAGATCCCCACACCGAAAGCCACACCTTGCTAATAACAAGAGGATGCCAAGATGACAGTGCATTTCAATTCTTCATCACAAACCCTATTGTACTCAGAAAGATTGTTCTGGGAATTATCCTATCTACAAAGCAAGAAGGAAAACCAGAAAAACAAACAACCAACAACCAGTTTTCCGTTGCTATAACAGCTCAATGTGGTATAAAACAGAATACAAACAAGAGAGTACACATCTTTAAATGGAAAAGATGTCTGCTGATTGTGTGGAAACAAAAGGCGTACTAGGTGGAGCAGATGTGACGTTAACCCCCATATAGAGTTTCTTTATTCGCTGCCATTTCTAAATAATTAACTCTAAATCTTTCCAAGATAATCTGTCATATAAAAGCCTTTAAAGCATTTTAACATCTGACTTAAACTTGTCATTGACTGCATAATATTCTTATTTGCTTTTTGTCCCTTGGACTGTCTTCGGACATCTTTCATTTGAATGCCATCGTGTTCCAAACCACATCAATCTTTTCTCGCCACAAATGACGCTTGACTGTAGTCCTCTGGTGCTTCAGTCCACGCCCTGATGTTGGACAATAGACCTCTGCTTTGAGCATCATCCTGTGTCGGGTAGGACATGAGGACCCATGAGGGTGTCAGGACAGGTCAGGGTTTGCTCATCCAACCACGCTTCCTGCTTCTCGACCACTTCAGTCATCTCTTCTCCCTCCACTCTCTCCATTTCATGTCCTGTTTTTGACGCTGGCGTTACATTCAAAATTTGCACAGGCCAGTTCCTCTTTTTCAATTCTTCTAGCTTCATTTCTCTGAAAGTTATGACTTGACAACACCCACAAGCGATGCTACAGGATGTCATGTTAAAACCACTTTCAGAAATATAAGGATGTGGGTGTGACCGGTAAAGCCGTATTAATTGGTCTCTGGCCTTCACTGTTATATTTTCTACATTTTGCTTTTGCACATGGCTACAGCAAGCTCTCAGTGTTGCTCCTTGTGTTGTGTGAATAATTTAAGCCCTTCTCATGGTGAAACTGTTCCTCTGTTTATATAAAACTTCGATCTGCATGTGTTTATTAGATCAGGGTTTCTCAATTTTTTTTGTTTCCATTATAAAAATAAGACTGCTTCAGTACAGATTTATTTCATGATCATTATTTAAATGTGTACAATGATAGCTTGTCTTTTTTTTTGGAGCTTCATTCCTGAACTTTCCACTGATAGAACATGATAAATTCAAGTTGACAGTATTTATATTCCTACTTGCAACCCTAAAATAAATATATTTTTGATAATGGTGAGTAATTTTCACCACTTTAACAAAATTAAAAAAAAAAAAAAAAAAAAAAAAAAATCACAGACCCCCCCTGACTATGCTTCACAGACCCCACTTTGAGAACCACCATCTTAGATGACCCTTAAAAACTGCAAAGCTATTGATTCTGTCCCAAATCCTGACATATGACTGAAATGTCCCGGTCTAAATGACGTGTAGAACTGTTTAGTTTCCATCACCGACATGGCCAAACAACCCTGCAAAGTAATACATGGCTCTGAAAGACTAACCGCCTGAAAGCCTGCGACAGAGAGCATTCAGATGGCTTGGGAAGTCTCACCTTGGCATGTGATCACAGAGCCAAACAAAAAGCCCCAGCTGAGACCCATCTGGTAAGTGTACGGTGCACAGAGAACCCATCCCCCCATCATCGCTCTCCTAATACACAAAGGGACGCCACCAGCATCAGCTGTCAATCGCCACGATCAGCACAGCAAACAAAATCATGACGCAATCCTTGAACAGGCATAAGCAGTAAATCACACTGTTTACAGTCAGCTTTCTTTTTAATCTACTCAGAGGTTTGTGGTTTGATAATACTAGTTTGTTTTTGTGCACTGGAAAAAGCAAGGTATACCATGTGCAGTGTCAAATTACACCGGTTCATCAGGCTTGCTGCTGTTGCAGCACATCAGTACTAAGTGTAGTAACCATTTTATTAACACGCTCCTGAAATTAACCGAATGCAGTGCTGGAATATGGCAAACTACTCATGTGTTGTGTTCAGTACATCAGAACAAACGCCTTGTTCATGAGAGAGGTCGATGGAGATATATTTTGTACTGTCTTTTCTGTTACAGACTACTAAATTTTTCACAGCACAAACAATTGCTGAAATATTTAATACGCATGACTGAAATACAATAGTTGTCAAGGAATAAAATGACAACAGGACATGCCCTTATAAATAAAAAGCCAACAGGGCAGTATGATGCATTACCACCCCAAAATTGTTTATTTTCCTGTCACAGCATGTCCTGAAGTGTTTAATTCCTCTTGCAACACAACAATTTACCAAAGCTTACAAAGGTTTGTTTATTTAAGAAAGAAACGTCACACTTTTATCCACTCATATCATGTTTAATGTTGAGGTGCAAAACATCCGTTTGCACAGTGCTGACACTGGAGACTCCTTCCAAAAACGTGAAATAAACATCTCCTCACATAAAACCTCACCATATTAACAATACAGCATGTTTTTTTATTTGTTTTTGCGTCTGCTATATAAGTCCCTGTGAATTAGACTAGTTCTAATGTATGAGAATGAATGCATGAATATAAACCTGTGATTTGCTTTGCAGCCAGCACATTCATCAACAACTTCTAACCAATCAGATTTGAGAATTCAGCAGCGCTGTGGTCTAATAACCAATGAACAATAACGTAATTGCTATGGTTGGACAATAAACAACATACTAAATGATAATAAATAAAGTAAGATTCTGGTCTGATGTACTTCATTTGGTCATCTACAACTAAAACTCATTATGACCAATAAAATAATAAAAAAAAAAACCCTGGTCTATAAAACACATTATGATAAATATTCGCAAATATTATTGTGGTCCATGACAAAACATAGTCACAAACAGGCTGACAGATTAAAGCCATTAAAACGTATGGTGCAGAGATTTTTTTATATCACAAAACAAATTCTGAATAAATATCTTTATGATACACAAAATTGATTATTCACAATCATCTTAAACAATCTTGATGAGGCAGTTATATAATAATTGTGATATGGACAGATTATTGTCTTTATTTGGCTCTGCAGAGACCTCGCTTTTAGGGGTGATAAAATCACTGGTTGTTGAGTTGCTTATTATTTCAGTGGAACATCCTCATAGCCAAGGATTTCAAGCAAACCAACAAACAAGCATTCAGATACCTAGAGTCTGAAATGTACGCATTTTGTTGACAATTATATGGCACCTCTTATTTACAGAATTTCACAATCAGTGGGTTTCAAGAAACATGTCTATAGATTTCCGCAGTCTGAACTCTGGGTTAGATTAGCTGAGGTATGCAGCTAATGGCTGGTTGTCTGGCTTTTTTTTTTTTTTTTCCCGAGGAACCCTGAGTGGCCACAACATGTCCAGCCTCAAGACCCTGAGGCTCAAATTCCCTGTTTGCCGTTAAGTTGAAAAACTAGGTCAGGATAAATCCCAATAGACATCAGGAACCTCTAACTGTACGCACACACAAACCCACCACATAAGACTCTGACTCAGTGCTGGTCACGGCGCCACTGATTATTCACAAAACCTAAACTCTCTTGGGTGTTATACTGCTCTCTGAGTATTGAGAGTATGTACATAGAGTTTATATAGATCATTAAAAAAACAATAGAAGAGTTTTTTTTTGTGAAATTAACTACAGGAAATACATTTTATATCCAACCATAGAGTTCTTTTTATTCTCAAGCCTTGTGTGGGGAAAAGGTATAAACTGAATGGCCGACAGTACATCCCGTGCCATACATATTTACAATTCAAATCTTGTGGATAATAGCTCATTGAGACTGCACTTGTTTGATGCAGTGGGCATTGCGTAGTAAATATATCTTTAACGGAAAAAAAAAAACCATCTAAATGCGCAAAATGCTTCCTATTGCCACTATGCCACAAGTACGGTAATGAGAAGTGGTGTTTCATAACTGCTAACTGCCTTCCCTTTAACACTGATACTATCATTGGTTGGCCAAGAACACAAACTAGACTAGACTAAGCTTCTGTGCATTAGCAAGAACAGAGTCTGATGTTAGGTAGAGAGACAAAGAAAAAAAAAACTTCTGATATTAAGCAAGTAACTGGGCATAAAATGGCTGCTGCTGTTACCAAGAGCAATCTGTTTTTATTTCAACATATAAGCCAGTCAAGTCAGGACAAGACAAATGAGTCTGTAGTTTCGACTGCTGCATCACACTGTTCTTGGACTACTCACAAAGATAACTCGATCATCACCTCGGTGACATGACCGGTGTAGACTCAGTCTGTTTTTGCTCTGTGGTCAGGCAAAAAACATTGCATAATCTGTCAGACTGGTTTCCCCTGCATTGATGTACTTCCTAGTGTGTTTGCTAATGCGCTATCAGTTCCTCTGTCTCAGCCTCTGGTCACTTCCAATGCAATCTCCAGGGAGGCTCAATATGAAGGCTCATGCTATTGTTGCATGGATAAAAGCTAAATGCTGGGAGCAAGATGTGGACTTTGCATGTGTTTATCCATTCTGGATAATTATATGCTACTGTTAAAGTGCGAAGTACATCTAAGTAAAGTATGAGCAAACAACTTCTACACCTGATGCCTTTCTGCAGTAGAAATCCCAAGTGCTATAAGAAGGACTTTACTGTGATCGTGTCTCTTGCCCCATTTTAACTACACATCTGTAAGACAATTGGGAGGTCTCAATAATATATGGCAGCAAGTCACTGGGGTGGGGGAAGAGACAGTAGGATTTTATGTCTAGAAAGCATTAAATTAAATTAAATTGTAATCATACGTAATCATATGTGTTAAACTCCAACAGTACTGCACATGATCTGGAGTCTGACACCTCATCTTCTAAAGAGTCATTTAAGAAGATTTGTCTACAAACAAACTCGTCATAACAAGATTAGATGATTGGTTACACCAAATACCACAAAGTGCACATATATGTTACATAAAATATAGATTATTTGATCAAATGTTCTCTCTAAGGCAATTCTAAGGCAAAAGCATTGATGTATCAACAGGAATATAAAAAGTGTGGAGGAGAAAAAAATACTGTACAGTTACAAACATTTGTGTTCCCCAAAGAAGTTTGTCACCAGTATACCAGTCTTTTAGATCCAATTAGTATGTACCTTCACACTTTATTAGAAACATCTGCAAACCTGTTCATTCACGCAAGTATCCAATCAGGTGACAGCAGAAAAATATGTCCTGGTCCTTCTCCAGTTTCAGTAAACCTGTACCCACTGTAGCTTCAGATTTATATTCTTGGCTTGAACTGGAGTCTGATATGGTCTTCCGAGGTTGTATCCCATTCTCCTCAAGGCTCGATGTGTTGTGCTTTCTGACATGCTTTTCTGCTCACCATGGATGTAAAGAGTGGTTATTCAGTTACTGTAGCCTTCCTGCCAGTTCAAACCAGTCTGTCCATTCTCCTCTGATCTCTCTCAACCAACAAGGCACAGAACTGCCACTCACTGGCTGTTTTTTGTTTTTCACACCATTCTGTGTATACTCTAGAGACTGCTCTGTGTGAAAACCCCAGGAGATCAGCAGTTTCTGAAATATGCTAAACCAGCCCATCTGTCACCAACAACCATGCCTACTCAAAGTCCCTGAGATCACATTTCTTCCCAATTCTGATGTTTGTTGTGAACATTAACTGAAGGTCTTGACCTGTATCTGCATGATGTTATGCACTGCTGTCACATAACTGGCTGATTGCATGAATGTTTGGGTGTACAAAGTGGATGGTGAGTGTATCTATACAGAGCATTTGCATTTCAGCCGACACTGGCCAGAAATGCTTGACTGGATCAGATTTACTACCATCATAAATGCATGTGATGTGGAAACACATGACTCAAAAGACTCAGTTTGTCTTAAAATCCTGTTGCAATCACTATTCTGAGGCTTTCACTCAACTCCATTAGGCTGCATAGAGAAGGCTCAGTTACTTAGAGAATGCCAGCATCAGATCAGTATCGGGTATCAGCTGATAATTAAAACTCAAATACTGTGGAAAATGTGGGATTGGTTCATCCCTGAAGGTACATTGCATTTGAAATACCATTCACTACACTGTTGATGTCTTACTCTTATATTAAGTTAAGTTAGGTTCAACTTTATATATTACTCTGACATATTTGACCGTGGCATGATTGTTGGTGCCAGACAGGCTGGTTTGAGTATAAGTTCTGATCCTGTGGGATTTTCAAGCACAACAGTCTCTAGAGTTTAATCAGAGAGGTGCAATAAGAAAATTGCATCCAGTGAGCGGCAGCTCCGCAGACGGAAACACCTAGTTGATGAGCAAGGTCAATGGAGAATGGCCAGACTGGTTTGAGCTGACAGAAAGGCTACAGTTACTCAGATAACCACTCTGTACAATCGTCGTGAGCAGAAAAGCATCTCAGAATGCACAACACGTCGAATCTTGAGGTGGATGGGCTACAACAGCAGAAGACCACGTCGGAGTCCACTTCTGTCAGCCAAGAACAGAAGGCTGAGGCTGCAGTGGGAATAGGCTCACCAAATCATGATGCTATGTACACTGATCACATCACATTCAGCCTTGGATTTATGAACAGTAATACAAAATGGACAATAGCGCATAACAAGTTCCTAGTGATTAGCTTAACAAATGATGCTTTTCTTATACAACCTGCAAGAAAACAGACACACCTTACACACTGCTTCACCTTCATTTCCTTCTCTATAAAATGTAAACACATTATATATGTAAATAAACACTGAACGGCCACTAGGTCTAAGCCTACAGCTCTGTTTAATTGAAAAACAAAACAAGGATGCATAAGGTAACTCTATAGATGCTTTATATATATATATATATATATATATATATATATATATATATATATATATGACAGATACAAATGTACACAAAGACTTATTAGCATAAACTATATGTATGATAAGATAGTTGTGTATTTCTATGACGTTTTTTTCAATGAGAGGTTTTAACACCCGTTTGTAACATTATGACAGCTAATGTGTAGGCATAGTTGACGTCCATGTCAAGACTTTGCACCTGGGTAGTAAGACCCTTTTCCAGGAAGTGGGGTGTCTGCCTGTGAGGGAGCTCAGAGCTGGATTAGCATCTACAGCAGCTACAGCACTAAGACAACTTGTTATAGCAGTGTACTATTTTGACCGTTGTACAAATCACATCAGCTAATACACACCATTTCCGCAGTGTGTCGGGCCTGTTACTGTCTGGACTTGCTTGACAGACCTAATGTACCCTATGTAGCCTTTCCACAACCCACATTTATTGATAAGCCATTAAACTAATCAATTGTTTTAAAGTAACGTTTGCCCTTTAGCTAGCGGAAGCTATTCGTGCTATGCAGTCCGGTGGAGAAGACTTCACTTACGTGGTCTGAATTCCTGTCGGTCTGCAGTGTTGCCCGAGAAGACATGGTCCCTGAGGTCTTTCAACTTCGACAACGACACTTTATTTATTCCCTCTGTGGATTAAAATGGAGCCTGGCAAAGAAAATCCGCCGTCATGTAGCCCTCTGCATCTCCGCTCCTCTCCTTGAGGCTAATCAATCAAATCAAAAGCCCAGTGCCCCCCAACCAGACAGGGCTTGGCTCTCTTCTGCTATAAAACCACGTATTTAATCAAATGATCCACATGTTTACTTGTTTACCGCGTTAACCCCCCCACACACAAATAAATAAATAAATAAATAATAAGACTGAGACGAAAGTTTTGCCCTGTGTGGCCCTGATGTCTGCATCAGTCTGACTGGAGCGGCTGGTTTTCAGTGCAGAAATGATGAAATGTCCCGAGCAGTGTTTCCATTCTCCTCACACCTCACTGCTTCCCATTACAACACAGCTGTACACTCCTAACGCTGTTCCTCTTTCAAGCGTCCACTACACAGCTCAATATAATCAAACTAAAGCCAATCTACGGGCTGTTTGCTTTTTTTTGTCACAGATGAGTGTCTTTTAGCTGAAGTAATCCGCTCCCATGTAAACAGGCTGCCCTTCAAAGAAGCTCCCTCTCTGTACATTTCCAGGAAAATAAATCAATCAGTTAAAAAAAATAATAATAAAATAAATCCAGAGAAAGCAGACTACAGACGGAACTGATGCCTTTCACCCTTTTAATCCCTCGCGGTTTTGCATCAACGTAAAGATTTCAGACAAAGGCGAGAAATAAGGAAAAGGAAAGAAATATACAGGAGAGATAGTCTTCCCAACATCCTTCTCTCAGAGGACAAAAAAAATTAGGCAGCTGCTTTTTACAATCTTCCTCCTCAAAAAAGCAGCGTGTCACACACACCAGCATCGAGGAAGGACGTCAGGACGGAGAATGGGCTGGGCTGCGGTTACTTACACACACACACACACACAGCTTCTTAAAGAGACAATTCGCCCTTTCATTCACATAGCACAAGCCCGACTAGGCCGCCACATAAGCACGGCTAGCAATAAAGTACCCCTGGACATGTAAATTTACGTGTTTACAATATCCAGGAAGTTATTTAAAAACATCTCTACACATTTCCCCCTAATTAAAAATACCCGGATTTAAGATTTACATATGAACATGCAGTCTGGACCCCTCCCCTCTCCCCAAAATCCTCCTGTCATCCCAAAGAGCTAGCCAGCTAACTTAGCTAAACTATCACACATTTATCACTGGTAGAGACGAGTGAGATATCAATATCTGAGTCTCATGTAGTCATATTCTTAGTCATATTCTTAGTAGTTTATTTAACAATAAGCCAATCCTGTCAAAATACACAATAACAAACAAATAAAAATGATTTTGTTCAGTTAGCTTGCTAGCTAGCTCAGTATGCAGGGTGTGTGGCTAATGGGTATCAATTCCATGTCACCTGTTTTGTAAAAATCGCAAAATTAGTTCATACATTATATGGCCAAATGTTTCTGGACACGTGACTATCACACCCATATGTGCTTGTTGAATATCCCATTTCAGATTTAGTCCCCCTTTTGCTGTTATAGTAACCTCCACTCTTCTGGGAAGGCTTTCCACTAGATTTCTGAGTGTGGCTGTGGACATTAGTGAAGTCAGACATTGATGCGAGAAGGTCTGGGGTGCAGTCGGCCTTCCAGTCCATCCCAAAGGTGTTCAGTGGGGTTGAGTTCAGGCCACTCGAGTTCTTCCATTCTGACCTCGGCAAACCATGCCTGCATGGACCTTGCTCATACTGGAACATATTTGGGCCCCTTAGTTCCAGCGAAGGGAAATTATAATGCTACAGCATACAAAAACATCCTATACAATTGTGTGCTTCCACTTTTTGGCAACAGTTTGGGGAAGAACCACATACTTTTGGCCATATATTGCACATAGTGCTCCCTGAATCAGTTTTTAAATAGAAATGATTGTTTTAAAATGAATTAATTTTTTAGTTTAGCACCGTGTTAACAAATTTGTCCCAAACACTAATCTATATTCATCCAAACATTAATATATATTTAACAGAAGTTCATAAGTGAGGCATAACAGTTCACCATGCTGTTATACTCTCACATGGTTTGCCACACATATGTTGCTATTTTCAGTTCATATTCATGTCAGACTACTTCTGGATTTAGTCACCCAGTGAAATGTATGCATCCTAGGATTTAATGAACTCCAAACTTGTATTGGCACTGCATTTATGGTTGTGTGAAGTACTCATAAATCTTGAACACTTACTAGGAAACAGGCATAAAATGTTATTTTATACACTATGAAAGCTATTGTACTTTGGCCTTGTTTAATTACACTGAATAGGCCACTATTACTGCCTAAGCTTCACCACTACCTCTGTATTTCACCAATGAATGTGCACTGGAATGTCTGAAAAGTCATTAAATTCATTTAATTAATTTGTTGTTTTTTTCCTGTTTGTTAATCACTGATGAAAAAATAGATTCACACTGTATAATGTAGACTTTATAATTCTATTAATTATATCATGACATTTCTGATTACATACAGACTGCAGACAGGAGGTAGAAGTTTGGTGATATCCTTAGGTTAAAAAGAAAAAAGGAAAGAAAAAAAAAAACATGTACTAATACTTTGGCAGGGTATGAAATAAATCCCATAGGTCAGCTGCACAGAGTGGAACTTTCCACATCACTAATGGGAGTGTTGGTAATAGGCCTTGTTTGAATCTGTCAGGTTTTTTTTCATGGTCGCATGCACAGATGTTAGTGTTACACTGTGACATCAAGCCAAACAACAGTGTGTTAATGCTGATCAGAGGAAAACAATTTATAGTAAGCTTTATAGCTCTGCACAGTTTTTACAGCACTAAAACTCAGCTGATTTAACCAATGAAGTAAACCTGGTAGTTTTAAGCAGGAAAAACACAGTGATGTACAGATTAAAATGTAGCAAGTAGAATTTCAGCACATTGTATTAGTGAGTCCAACTATTTTCATCTATTAGAGGTATAGTTTATAGTACTTATTAAATAGTAATTTTGTTTTCGTGATGGATCCATGTGACTAGAAATGCACTTGGCATGTATTTTGGTTACTGTAGACAAGACTTGGCACTGCAGGCCTTGCAGAGCCTCACAAAGGAGGTTAGGATGCCTATGGACTGCAGGCCAATATAACCCATTTATGTTCATAATGTGATTTTTTAATTTTTTAAATATGTATTTAAAAACAAAACAAAACAATAAAACAAAGACCAATACAAATTCAATAAAAAAAAAAACTCTCATATGAAACTACAAGGTGTTGGAAAAAAACAATATTACTGCATCCTGTATTCAGAAGTGCATACATAATTGCATTTTCCAAATCAGTAATTTACCCGATTTTTATTATGTATGAAACACGAAGGATGAGGAAATATATAACAGAATAAAATAACAGAAAGTTAACAGAAATTTTTTTTAAAAAGTACATTTTAGATTTTTTGGGAGTATATGGTTTAATTAAATTTATGTAAATGACTGTAAATCATGACTCTTATTAACTAAATCCTAGACAGCTCATTCAGTATAATTCAAGGATGACATTCTGCACAGCAAAATCCAATGTA
This sequence comes from Pangasius djambal, assembly GCA_022985145.1. Classification (NCBI taxonomy): domain Eukaryota; kingdom Metazoa; phylum Chordata; class Actinopteri; order Siluriformes; family Pangasiidae; genus Pangasius; species Pangasius djambal. Next base: position 10,312,377 of record CM040988.1, on the reverse strand, counting down.
AAGAAGAAAAATGATCACTTTCAAATGACTTATACCAATCTTAGCTACTGTAATCTGTGGCTGTAGAAAACATAGCTCTGTACCATGAAGTTAATTAGATAGTAGTTTAATTAACTAAATAGAAAGTGCACTGGGTTACCGGTAGAGGGCAGTGTTGGACCAGTTTGCTTCCACTTCCTCTGTTTATCCACTGGTCCAGGGTTGTTTAACATGGTGTCAATGGTTTGATTGAAATTATCTGACTTGCTATTTCCAAATGGGTAATCTCCATAACCACCTTAAGGACAGTGTTACTTGTTGTTTAACAGCTCAAGTGAAGTTTGTTAGACAACCCCAGCTAAACCTGGGGAACAGAGTTGTTTCTAATCATACGCAAGACAAATAACTTTAGATTTAAATAATATAACATCATTCACTATGTTTACGCAGGCAGCCTATGCAGCTGATATAATATTGGTACAGGTCTTTATACTGTTAGCTAGTTAGAAGAAAACCATATATCTATATATAGCTTACAGGAAAATGCCTGTGCAAAATGACAATGAAGTCAGTTGAACAGCATGCTGTGCATGCTGCCAAAAATCTGCTTCCTGCTACATATCCTCCCCCATTCTGATGACCACTTGGGTGCTGTAGGGGCACAAGTCTCTTACTAGCCTTAATTATATTGGCAATTATTTTTATTTTTATTTTATTTTTGTAATTTGAATTTCTTTCGTGCAGACCCTAATCTATACTGTGGTGATACTTAGGCAATCGGCTATTTTTTTTTACTATTGTTATAACTTTTCAATTTATTTTGTCTAACATACACACAAAAGAAAGTAAACAAAATTCACTTTATTACTACTTAGTAGTTAATTACACTCAGAAATGGATTACATTGGCATTGAATGTTGGCATTACAGTGGGTTTGGAAAGTGGGTTCAGACTCCTTCAAATCCATTTTAAAATGGATTAATTTGACTTTCTTGGCCATAAAGATACACACAATAACCCATAATGCCAAAAAGTTAAAAAAAAAAAAAAAAAAAAAGTTTGAATTTCTTTTGCAAATTTATTAAAAATCCAAAACTGAAATCTCTAATTTAGATAAGTATTCAGATCATTTATTCAGAACTTTGTAGAAGCACCTTGGCTGCAATTGAGTTAAGTTTACAATTAAGTTTTTACAAGCTTTCCACACCTGGATTTTTGGCAGTTTCTTCCATTCTTGACGGCAGATCCTCTCAAGCTCAGTCATATTAGATGAGGAAAGTCTGTGAACTGCCATCTTCAGGTCTCTCCGCAGATCTTCAATAGGGTACAAATCTTGGCTTTGACTGGGTCACTCAAAGACCTGAAGCCACTCCAGTGTTGTCTTGGTCCCAGTCTGAGGTTGTGTGCACTCTGTTTTCTTCAAGAAATTATTTGTATTTAGCTGCATTTGTCCCTCAGTTTTGACCAGTCTCCTTGTCCCCATTCAAAGTTTAGAAATGGTTTTATACCCTTGTACAGATCTATGTCTTTATACAGTTTGATTGCAGAGTTCCTTGGACTTCATGGCTTGGTTTTTGGTCCGACATGCACTGTGAATTGTGGGACCATACACACAGGTATGTGCCTTCCTAAATCATGTCCAAGCAATTGAATGTGCCACAGGTGGACTCCAGTCAAGTTCTACAGCCATCTCAAGAGAATCAAAGCAAACAAGATGCACTCGAGCTCAGATTGGAGTGCCTTAACCAAGGGTCTGAATACTTACTTAAGACATTTACACTCACTGAGCACTTTATTAGCAACACCTGTAAAACATGTGATCTCAGTGATTTTGACTGTGGCATGATTGTTGGTGCCAGATGGGCTGGTTTGACTATTTCTATAACTGCTGATGTGGGATTTTCACACACAACAGTCTCTAGAGCAGTGGTCAGGAATCTATGGCTCGCAAGCCATATATGCCTCTTTTAGCGATTGCCTATGGCTTGACGGCAGGAAAAAAAGAAATAAAAACAATCACGATTCACAAAAGCTAGTGTGTTGATTCAATTAAAAATCTACATATTACATATTTTAAAATATTACATAATTCATAATCGATGCCCGTTTGCCATGTATACACCAACCAATCGTGATGTGGTACAACAAGCTCAAACTTCATTGGACAATGTGGAGCGGAGCAGTAATGAGGAATGGACAGGTAATTTCCTGATCTAATTCATAAATCGGTTGAAAACTACATAGCCACTGTTTTGAGTTTTTTAACAAAGGTGAAATGGCTAAAAGAAAAAAGATGAGTATCATTCTTTCCAGTCCAAATGGACAGATGAATTTACATTTGTGGAGCGAGTTTGTTTTATTTGCAAAGAGCGAATTGCGTCACTTCGTAACTCTCCATGCTGCATTTGCCATGAAATATCCATCAGGTGACAGCAGAAAAAAAGCATGTGTGGAGCTCCAGCAGAGAGTCCAGACCAGCCAGCAGCAGCTATGAGCATGGGCCAACCAAAGTGATGGGCTCAAAAGTGCTAGCTTTGCAGGTGCTTTGGCGATTGTGAAGAACGGAAAACCATTTACAGACGGAGAGTACGTCAAAGTATTTATGCTGAACGTGATGAAAGAACTGTTTACTGACTTTCCAAATAAAGAAAAAATAATCAGAAAATACAAGATATACAACCGTCAGCAAGAAAAGAAGCTGCAGCTGGATAAGCTTGTTTCAGTATGTACAGATGGAACTCCCAACATGTTGGGGAAAAAAATAAAGGATTTGTTGCTCTTTTGTGTGAACAGGAAAAGGAAAACTTTATTATATCACTACTCTTGATAATTATGCAATAATAGTAAAGATAATAACTATAATAAGAACAAGCATATAAAAACATAAAATGCATTAACTTTTCTCTGGCCCTTTAAAGAAAAAAATCATAACTTTTTTTTTTTGGCTTTTATGGCTCTGCCAGCTGAAAAGGTTCCCGACCCCTGCTCTAGAGTTTACTAAGAAAAACATCCAGGGCGTGAAACTCCTTGTTGATGAGAAAGGTCAACAGAGAACAGCCAGACGGGTTCAAGCTGTCAGAAAGGCTACAGTAACTCAGATAACCACTCTGTACAATTATGGCGAGCAGAAAAGCATCTTGGGTCCATGGATTCATGCTGTTGGTGCCAAATTCTGACCCTACCATCTGTGTGCCTCCACAGAAATCAAGATTCTAAGTATAAAACTCATTAAAAAAACATGTTGGGGAAGTAGTATAGTATGAAAAACATACAAGACAACACAAGTATTTTTTCAATAACAGTTCTAATTTAAGTACTTCATGAAGTGGTAGGATTTTAGTTATCATTTGAAGACAGCCAGTGACTGTTTAGACATCTAGGGGAATTTCATTCCACCACCTAGGCACCAGAACAGAGAAGAGCCTTGACGCATGCCTTCCTTGTACCCTGAGAGATGGTGGGTCCAACTGAGCAGTAGTGCAGTGCGGGGTGTGATAAGTGCTTTAAGGTAGATGGGTGCTGGTCCATTTCTGTCTTTGTAGGCAAGCATTAGTGTTTTAAATCTGATGAAGGCAGCTACAGGAAGCCAGTGGAGGGAGCATAGCAATGGGATGGCGTAGGAGAACTTGGGAAGGTTGAAAACAATCATGCAGCTGCATTCTGGGTAAGTTTCAGAGGCAAACCTGCCAGGAGCAAGTTGGAGTAGTTCAGTCTCGAAATGACAAGGGACTGATCAAGCACATGAGTGGCCTCTGTCAATAGAAATGGATGAATGATGAGGTGCCATCGATGATGAGATATCTCCCAGAGATGCTGAGATTCAAGCAGAAACATGAGTGTCTGAGGGAGGAAAGGAGAGGATAACCATATAGCATGTGAGGATATGACCTCACCAAGAGATCGAGTATAGAGGGAGAACAGAAGAGGACCAAGCACTGAGACTGACACCTAATAGTTATTTAATAACCAATTGATCTTGGTCTTCAAACAAATATTAGGTGTCAGGTACCCCTAGATTAAGAACCAAAAGTCCAGGGGTGGACATGATATGTTTGTTACTGGAATCAATGCGAATCTAACCTGGCATTAGCAAAAAAAAAAAAAAAAAAACATTTTTCTTTGTTAAATATAGCAAGTTAATGTCATGTCAGAAATCATGCCTTCTAGGGAGGCAAAGTAGACACTGTATTTTATATAATTCTTTGCTTGCATTTTAGGGGGCTAGGGGTGCTCATCCACATTTTTGGCACTGTCTGGTGGCTTATCCAGCTTCAAGCACACATGGACGGCTATAGCCTTAACTACACTGTGTATCATGAGAAGATTTTTTTTTCTACATTGATTAACCTGATTGAATTCTAAAATGAGCCCATTTGATTGAGGTACACTGCCCTCCAAAAGTTTGGAAACGCCTGAACAAAATAGGGTTTTTGGGCAATATCAGCATAAATCCTCTTTAGTTAGTGACCATTTTGCATTGATAATAAGGGACAACACAAACTATGAAAACATATTTTATTAAATAAAAAGTTTATGAACATAAACATGAACATAACATAGAAAAATACTCAAATTTT